>CM042552.1:6752500-7090000 GCA_023630585.1 Cranoglanis bouderius
AAACAGATAGAGAGAGACAGGACAGAGAGACCAAACAGACAGATGATTGGAAGGATAGCAAGCAGAAAGAAGGACAGATGATAAGGCACAAAAAAATAAGACTGTCAAGAAAGTAAGAAAAACAGAAGACTGAGATACATAGATGACTGAAATAGACAAAAAGAAAGAAGGAAAGGAAAGAACAGATAGATTAGGACAGAACAGACAGACCGAAAGGAAACGGGAAAAAAACAAGGAAATAAGCAAAAAAGAAAGAATGAACAGAGTCAAATCGAGACAGAAGACAGAAAGAAAGCAGACAGCCAGATCAACAGAAAGTCAGAAAACAGAAAGAAAGAAAGAACAGATGAAAGTTAGATGAACAGAGAGAAAAGAGCAAAAAAACAAAAACAAAGGTTAAAGCAAGAAAGAGTGAACAGAGTCAAATCGGCAGAGAGATAGAGAGAAAGAAAGAAAGACAGCTCATGGCTGAGCAGTGTTGTGGTGTGGGTGGTGTAATGAATAGGAGAGAGGATATGGCTGAGTGAGGATTTGGAGTAATTTAAACCTCCTCTGAAGTGTGTGTTTGTGTGTGTGTGTGTGTGTGTGTGTGTGTGTGTGTGTGTGTGTGTGTGTGTGTGTGTGTGTGTTATAAACAGCATAAACAGAATCCCGTGGTTAAATGTTAAGTGCAGATCTGCACTGAAGCACAGTTTACCTGCTACAGTAATATGAATAGAACATTGCATTATTAGTCTCATATTACTGATTGAACACACACCAGCCACTATACAGCTGTAGAATTACATACAACTGACTTGTGAGACTCCTGAGGTCTTCAGTAGTCTCTGTTAAATTAGGACTGAGCTTCTTGCATTAATGAAAAGCAGAATAAATAAGCTGCAGACTCTGTAGGTACAGTATGTATGGTGAATTATGATATAAACAAACTACAGAATTTATAAAAACCATCACACCACAAACAAGCAAGAATGTTCAAATATCAACCAGTTATCCTGTCAAATTCTCTGACTGAACCTTTTGATAGGGGTTTCATTAGATTTTTCATTAGATCAGCTGTTAACGATTTTTTGCTTTGTTATTAATAGGAGGGTTACACCACACAAATCAATTCTGATTGGTCAGAAGGTGCTGCATAATCTACAACAGCAGCTCTGACAATTTTCTACTAAGTTATCATTTCTACAGTCACGCTTTACACACTTGATGCTCCACATAAATTGATTTTAAATACTTGTTGTGAAGTTTTCTGTAAGGAGATGTTTATGTAGTATTTATGGAAGGAGTCTCCAGTGTCAGCGCTTTGTAACAATCAGAGGTAAAGCTGTAACTTTACGACATAGGACAGTTTTCAGGATGGAAGGCTTTGCGGTTGCTCAGTAACAAAAAAAGCTGCACTTTTGTCTTATTAACCAGATGACAGAGGAAAAAGTTTTAGAAGACACTACAACATAAATGTAACTATAAATGGATAAAAGGTACATGTTTGGACGGCAGAGTGGAACAAAAGAAACACGTTCGCCCTATCGCAAGTGCAAATCCAGACAATGCCACAGCCATCCATGACCAGTCCAAGAATGCAAAATGGGCCGTGCCGTCAGGGTGGGAGGGATGTTATACTCTCTCTCCCCTGTCAATCACAGCAACACTAGCCAATCATGAGCTTCACGTGGCCCATGATCGTGTTACACCACCCTCTGACACAGCAAGAGCAGCAGTTTGAGAAGATGCTGTTGGCTGGCTTCAAAAGTCTCAGAGGAAGCACATGTTAGCCTTCATCCTCACAGATTGGTAGCTGTCATATGATAGAGAAGACCTAACTCGTGGGTGGGAATTGGCCAAAACTAAATTAGACAGAAAATCAGGTCTTTAATAAATAAAAAACTGTAACTGTTGTCAAACTGCTGTGGTATAACAGTAACATAATACTTCCATATGTGCTATTTGGAAAGTACTGAATTTCTGGGTGGTAATGGGGTCACACCACCTTGTCATGATTACTGTCCTATAACAGCATGCCCCATTGTGTTTTATTCCTCACTTTGTCCTCACATGTTTAACCATGTCCAGTGTCATTGCTGTGCTGAGAATAATCCACCATCCAAATAATCAGATCACTGGTGGTCCCTTTCCACTGACATATAAGCTACAGTCAATAGATGTACCTAATAAAGTGACGGTGTATATTTATTTTCTCGACACCGTACAACCTTACCTGTTGTTTGTTGTGCCAAAAAAAGGGGTGTGACATGTTAATTCAGCACTGCTGATGAAAACAGTAATAAGCACGCAGCCACTCCTAACCAAAGCATGAATGATTCATAGTTTATCACCAGGAAGGTCCGAGCCAAAATAAAAAGCTCATGCATTTTGCCACACGGTACTTTCTCAGTGCCGCTCAGAAGAACATCTGGCTATGTGAACAACCTGCATTTGTGGTTACATGAAAATAAAGACGCACTTCTGTACCTGATTGGAATAACATACGCCTCAGCACTGTCACACAGGGCGCCGCCATGTTTTCTGTGCACTGCGGGTCACGTGATGCGCGCGCGCGTGCGTCTGCCATGTCCACATTGCCATGGACTGTCATGGAGAGATTAAGATATTAGTCAGGTTTTACCTTAAGTCTAACAATGATATACAGTATAAGTTATACTACTACTACTACTACTACTACTACTACTACTAATAATAATAATAATAATAATAACTTCCCTCACTGTAGTTTCATTCATTATAGACAGTTATCACCTGATCTACATTGGTTCTGTCACGTCCAAACCTGTAGTGCAGCCATGTGAGTGTATATAGAAAATTCAGACAAGCTAGAAATCAGCAAGACTAGTAAGATTTAAAAAATAATAATAATAATAATAATTTTAAAAAAAAACTACAATGTGCAGGACCAAGGTTGGTGATAAACAGGTCGAACAGACCCTGTGTTAAAAAGGAGAAGAATTAGTTACACCTCAATTCCAGTTCCTCAAGCAACAGGTCAGCACTAGACGCTGACATTTTATAATAAACTGCAATTTTCACCCTGCCCTTGCACACCCTTGCAAAAGTGGTGAAGTGACTATAAAATGCATTTTGATCGAAATGTGCAATCAAGCTAAGAAAGACCCAACTTAAGAAAGCAAGACAAAAACAGACAAAAGTATAATGAATACGAGTGGAACGTGATCATGTTAATTATATATAGTCTTACAATGCCCTCCACTAATATTGGCAACCTTGGTAAATATTAGCAAAGAAGGCTGTGAAAAATTGTCTTTATTGTTTAACCTTTTGATCTTTTGTTCAAAAAATTCACAAAAATAATCTGCTCTCATGGATATCAAACAACTGCAAACACAACACCGGTTTATCAAAAAAATATATATATATTTCTGAAATATAGGTGTGCAATAATTATTGGCACCTCTATGAATTCATATGAGAAAAATATATTTGAAGTATTTTCCCACTGATATTTTACATTTTTTAGTACACCTGGGTGACTAGGAACAGGAAATTGTTCAACCATGACTTCCTGTTTCACAGGGGTATAAATATGAGGTAACACATAGGCCAAATTCCCTTAGTCATTCATAACAATCGGTAAGACCAAGGAATATAGCTGTGATGTGCGGCAAAAGGTTGTTGAGCTTCACAAAATGGGAAGTGGTTATAAGAAAATAGCACAAGCATTGAAAATGCTCATTTCCACCATCAGGGCAATAATTAAGAAGTTCCAGTCAACTGTAAATGTTATGGATCAACCTGGAATTGAACATGTGTCTATATTGTCTCAATGCACTGTGAAGAGGATGGTTCAAGTGGTCAAAAATTCTCCAAGGATCACAGCTGGAGAATTGCAGAAGTTAGTCTTGGGGTCAGAAAGTCTCCAAAACTACAATCCGAAGTCACCTACATCACCACAAGTTGTTTGGAAGGGTTTCAAGAAAAAAGCCTCTACTATCATCTAAAAACAAACTCAAGCATATTCAGTTTACCAGACACTACTGGAACTACAAATGGGATCGAGTTCTATGGTCAGATGAAACCAAAATAGAGCTTTTTGGCATAAAAAGGAGGTGGTTTTGGTGCACACAGAGAGGCAGCCATATTGAAAAGTACCTCATACTCACGGTTAAATATGGTGGTGGCTCTTTAATGTTTTGGGGCTGTTTTTCTGCCAGAGGACCTGGACATTTTGTTAGGATACATGGCATCATGGACTATCAAATATCAACAGATATTAAATGAAAACCTGACTGCCTCTGCAAGAAAGCTTAAAATGGGCCGTGGTTGGATCTTCCAGCAGGACAACGATCCAAAACATACATCAAAATCAAAACAAAAATGGTTTACTAACCACAAAATCAAGGTCCTGCCATGGCCATCCCAGTCCCCTGACTTGAAACCCATAGAAAACCTGAGGGGTGAACTGAAGAGGAGAGTCCACCAGCATGGACCTCGGAATTTTAAGAATCTGGAGAGATTCTGTATGGAGGAATGGTCTCAGATCCCTTGCCATGTATTCTCCAACCTCATCAGGCATTATACGAGAAGACTCAGAGCTGTTATCTTGGCAAAGGGAGGTAGCACAAATTGTTGACTAATAGGGTGCCAATAATTGTTGCACACCTATATTTAACAAAGTTATTTTTTATAAACCGGTGTTGTGTTTGCAATTGTTTGATATCCATGAGAGCAGGTTATTTTTGTGAATTCTTTGAACAAAATATCAAAAGGTTAAACAATAAAGACAATTTTTCACAGCCTTCTTACTCATATTTACCAAGGGTGCCAATATTAGTGGTGGGCACTGTATAAGCTTCCTTCCCTAAGGACATATACAATATACGGTACACCAATCAGCCATAATATTAAACCACTGACAGGTAAAGTGAATAACATTGATTATCTCATTACACAGTGGCACCTGTCAAGGGGTGGGATATATTAGGTAGCAAGTGAACAGTCTTCAGTTCTGGAAACTGATGTGTTGGAAGCAGGAAAAATGGGCCAGCGTAATGATCTAAGCAACTTCAAGAAGAGCCAAATTGTGATGGTTAGATGACTGGGTCAGGGCATCTCCAAAAAGGAAGGTCTTAGTACTTACCAAAAGTGGTCCAAGGAAGCCACTGAACCGGCAACAGGGTCATGGGTGCCCAAGTTTCATTGATGTGTGTTGGGAGTGAAGACTATTCTGTCTGGTCCGATTCCACAGAAGAGCTTCTGTAGCACAAATTGCTCAATAAGTTCATGCTGGCTATGATAGAAAGGTCTTCCCCAAATTGTAGCATTACAATTTCCCTTTACTGGAACTAAGAGGCCCAAACCTGTTCCAGCATGACAATGCCCCTGTGCACAAAGCGAGCTCCATGAAGACATGGTTTGTTAAGGTTGGAGTGGAAGAACTTGAGTGTCCTGCACAGAGCCCTGACCTCAACCCCACTGAATAGCTTTGGGATGAACTGGAACACCAACTGCACCCCAGACCTTCTCACCCAACATCAGTGCCTGACCTCGCCAATGCTCTTGTAGTTGAATGAGCACAAATCCCTACAGCCACGCTCCCAAATCTAGTGGAAAGCCTTCCCAGAAGATTGGGGGTTATTATAATAGCAAAGGTGGACTAAATCAGGAATGGGATGTTCAACAAGCACATATGGGTGTGATTGTCAGGTGTCCACATACTTTTGGCCGTACAGTATATAAACACTGCAAAATGTTGAAAGTCTTTTTTGTCCAGTTATATCCAGCCTGATCAGCAGGGATCCCTGTGCCTTTTTTTGCCTTTCTAACACAGCAAGAGCAGCATAAACACTCCGAATATAGCACAGCGCTGTGAGTCATAAGGGCAGTGGACCTGTTTACTGGAGTGTGGATGCAGTTAGGTGAAGACGATGAAAAACTCTTTTGGATGAGTAAACAGGTCAGGTCAGAGACACACCAGGGTGTAATGTGTGTGTGACTTGTCTGTCTGGGTTATCTCTCTCTCTCTCTCTCACTCACACTCACACACACACACACACACACACACACACACACACACTAGTGCTTTGGTACAGTGGTTTTGTTGTGACATGAGCATCAAACCATTGCTAAGAGCATCTTATCAGACCAAGATGAATCAGCAAGTGATCTAGTCACAGGTTGTGGTCAGTTATATCCTCCACACAGGGACAAACATGTTAATATAGCTATAACACACACACACACACACACACACACACACACACACACACACACACACACACACACACACACACACACACACACACAGCCTTCCAAAATAAGCAGTAAGGACGAAAATGGAAATAATGACAGAATTGTTTCCAGATACAAGCATATAAAGAAAAGCTAAAACAAGGATTTGCTGTAATCCTGATTAAAAATACATTACTGGAGCAACATATCAAAATGTTGTGTTATGTCTCCATCTAGTGGCCAAATAATTTAAAACACACCAAAATAGTTGGCCGACTATGACTATGCGCAGAGTTCCGATTACGAGCGCTTGCTTCGATATACAATCATATAAAATTACACCATGTGTGTATTAACAAAGTTAATGTTTTGGGGTTTTTTTTTGTTCGTTCGTTTGTTTGTTTTTTAGCTGTGCAACATTACAAAGTATTTTGAGTAAGCAGCTAATTAATATGGAGGCGAAGGAAAACATTTTCCGTGACTGTAAAACCCCGGAAATGTTTGTGGTTGGCCCGGATGCCGGATAGACACGTGTGGTTCCTGTGCCTTGTGTTTTCATAAATGTTTTGCGCGAGAACCTGAGAAGCACCGTTAGCCATGTTAAAGTCCAAAACGTTTGTTAAAAAGACCCGCTCGGGTGGCGTGTTGAAAATAGTACGTGAACACTATCTGCGAGATGATATTTGGTGCGGATGTGAAGTTTGTAGCGAGTGTAAAGACGAATCTCCGGTACTGCAGCGTGATGCCTGTATAGAGAGCAACCTGTGCACCTTTCCCCACTATCTCATCCCGGACACTAATGTAGTCCTACATCAGGTATGAGTTTAAACTAACGATCTCATCCCGGATACTGGAAATGCTTCTGGGCCAGAAAAATATAAACAGAAGCTAACATTCGGTAAACCAGTGAGCTATGTTCCATGGCAGTGTCTAGACAGTGTGTTTAAAACTATATAATAATTAGAGGTCTGGGAACACTTTTTTAAAAAATTACAAACTGCACCTTTAAGGGTAGAGTTCTGTTGCAAAGGCAGTAACAATCCCTAGGTCAGCGGTCACCAACCATCCTTCTTGAGATCTACCTTCCTGTAGCTTTCATCTCCAACCAAAATCTAAAACACCTGATTTGGTTGATCAAGAACTTCCTAAGGCAATGGTTAGATGATCAGGTGGGCACGATTATGGTTGGAGTCAAAGTCTTCAGGAAAGTAGATCCTCAAGAACCCTGTTCTAGGATGAGGCATGAAGTACAGATAGTGTGTGTGTGTGTGTGAGAGAGAGAGAGAGAGTGATGTAATTTTTCTAAAAGAGTAGGCAGAGTAAGTGAGCCATTTCATTTTGTGTTGTACAATAATTCACATGAGTTGTGTATGTTCCTCGTGATTCACTTCAATAATCCTCTTGCATGAGTGAGGGATTACAAGTAAACGTGCAAAAATCACTTTTCTTAAGCAGTTCTTCTCTGTTTAATGCTGACAGATCGACATTCTGGAGGACCCCCTGATCAGGAATGTGATCATCCTGCAGACGGTTTTACAGGAGGTCCGACACAGAAGTGCTCCGGTGTACAGACGGATTAAAGATGCTATCCATGACAAGGAGAAACATTTCTACACGTTCACTAATGAACATCACAGGTAAGTGACTCTCAATGGGTAAAAACTGATGAGACTAATATTAATGACTTCTTTTTATTGTGACTTAAATGATTTATTTGGAAATGATTAAAAAAAATAACTAGTAAGTTGGCATTTCACAAAATAATGCTTCAGTCTGAATGACAGTTCCTTAAAGGTGGAGTTTGTTATTTAAAATAAATAAATAAATAAAAGTATGTCTAAACCTACAATAGTCGTAATTTCAAAGACTATAGATCTAATATTTCTTAATGTACATTGATTCTTTACTTCCTTCGGGTTAGGTTTCTGTTTACGTTTTTCTGACCGAGAAATGAGCTCCGCCCCCCTGCTGCAACAAAGCTGCTCAGATGTGCTTCTTTTTAAATTAGGCAATGGATGCATAGATGTACCAGAATAGGGAAGGTTTGCTGTTGCTTTCAGACATTTCAGACAGTTTAGAGCTCAAAAAAATCACAAACTGTTCCTTTAAACTAAACAAAAAGGCAGCTTGGAGAAACTCCTGCAGATGTAGGGTTAAAGATAGCTCTACACCTTTTAAAAGGTCTTACCCAGTAACACACTATGCCAAAGTTGACAGAGATTCCAGAAATTATGAGAAAGAAGGTGATTGAAATACATCAGTTTGGGAAGGGTTACAAAGCTATTTCAAAGGCTCTGGGACTCCAAAGGACCACAGTGAGAGCCTTTATCTCCAAATGGAAAAAACATGGCACAGCAGTGAACCTTCCCAGAAGTGTCCGACCTTCCAAAAGTCCTCCAAGAGCACAGCAACTACTCATCCAGGAAGTCACAAAAGAGCCAAGGACAACATCAAAGGAACTACAGGCCTCTCTTGCATCAATAAAGGTCACTGTTCATGACTTCACTATCAGAAAGACACTGGGCAAAAATGGCATCAATGGAAGAGTGGCGAGGTGAAAACCACTACTAACCCAGAAGAACATTAAGCCTTGTCTGAATTTTGCCAAAACACACCTTGATGAACCTCAAACCTTTTGGGAGAATGTTCTGTGGCCTGATGAGTTGAAAGTGGAACTGTTTGGAAGACAGGGGTCCCGTTACATCTGGCGTAAACCAAACACCGAATTCCACAAAAAGAACATCATACCTACAGTCAAGCATGGTGGTGGCAGTGTGATGGTGATCTACCAGAAAATCCTAAAGGAGAATGTCCGGTCTTCAGTCTGTAAGTTGAAGCTCAAGCGCAATTGGATTATGCAGCAAGACAATGATCCAAAGCATAGGAGTAAATCCTAGTCCTAGAAGTAAGTGAAAGACTGATCTCCAGTTATCGGAAGCGTTTGGTTGCAGTTATTGCTGCTAAAGGTGGCACAACCAGATTTTAAGTTTAAGAGAGCAATTAGTTTTTTACATTGGTGATAACTTTTTTTTGCTTTAATAAAAAAAATTAAAAACTTTATTGTGTTTACTCAGGTTGCCTTTGTTTTATGTAGTATTTCGTTTGAAAATCTAAAACTATTTAGTATGAGATGTACACAAAAACAAAAGAAATCAGATACTTTTTCACAGCACTGTAAATGTGACCCCATGTTGTTTGTGTTCAATCCCAGGGAGACATTTGTTGAAAGGGAACAGGGTGAGAGCGCCAATGACCGCAATGACCGAGCCATTCGCGTGGTGGCTAAGTGGTACACCGAGCACCTGAGCAAATCGGCGAGCGGTGCAGAGCTGAAAGTGGTGCTGCTTACAAACGACCGCGCAAACAAAGAGAAAGCCGAGCAGAGCGGCCTGATCACTTACAGATGTATGTAAATCTGAATGAACTCATCAGGCTTATTGAGGATTAATTCTTCATGTTCGGTTTTTATTTTATCCAAGTTACTTTTGGGAATATTTAGGCATGTGTTATTTATTTATTTATTTATCTATCTATCTATCTATCTATCTATCTATCTATCTATCTTCTCTGCAGGTGAGGAGTACATCAAAAGCCTGATTGGCAATCCCGAACTGGTAGACAGACTGGCACTGACCTCTGATGATCAAGTACGGCCCACGAATTAAGACAAGCTGCAGTTTTTCTTCTCATTCAATCCGAACATATTGGATTTAAACGTCACTGAGTTTCTCAGTTTAATCGATTTAATTAATGTCTTTTTGTCAGAATGAGATCAGTGGCAGTAAGCTGCTTTTCCCAGAGCATCTGCCTCTCTCCAAGATTCAGGCGGGTATCAAGAGCGGTGCCTTTCTGCAGGGGTCGTTCCGGGCAAACACCGACAACTACCTGGAGGCCACCGTCTTCATCCATGGAGAAGGAGACAAGACCACGGAGGTAGGAGAAAAGAAGTACTAGTTGTCTATGAGGGGTTTTTTTTTTTTTTGGACGTGGGACCTCGAACACACAATACACCTGATGTTCAATGGGTGAATTTGAGAGAACAGGCAACTGAGAAATAGAAACACCGAGCTTATGCTAGCTCCTGACTCAGGATAGTTTAGCTAGGTATTACGTAGCTGTTTTTATACAGATGAAGTGCAGACTAAAAGAGTTGTTGGGGGGGAAAAAAACACAAATGTCTTCTAGCTGCCTGTGAATGTTTTTGGGGAGCTGTAGAAGGTGTGTTAAATCATTATTATTTTATCATCTTGTTTTTATTCTAACACATGAACACAAACATTAAAATCAGGCAGCGCATAAAGTCAAATCATGGCATTCAGGATTTTAATTGTGCTCTGTTTCATAATTATTATGCTACAGGAAGTGGATAATTAAAAATGTCCGATAGGCATTCACAACAAAATAATAGTAATGATAATAGGAGTTTGCAATGATTCTAAATTACCGCAGATTTTCCATAGATTTGGGCCAAGACGCGTCTTCACAACACGCATTCAGCGAAAGCCCTCTTCGTTTCACGTGCGTTGAACATGAGTACGGCTAAAAGGTCTCATTTGCCAACAAACATCACTGCAAAAGACCGTGCAAAACAATTTCATGCGATTGCAGTTTCATCAATTCAAGAAGTTTTTCATGAGAAAAAAAGCACAAAACTCCACAAACGGCATCGCAAACTTTGAAAAAAGCAAAAAATCAAGCGTTTTTGGCCGCAACAGTCACAAAAAAACCTCAGAGAAATCCTGTACGGACTGACTCGGAATTTGCAAATTGATTTTCTCATCTTTGACAGAAAAATAAACAGGCTTGTAGCTTATCATTTTCCATGGCAGTATGCCATAAAGATAGAATTACAAATGCGTGTGTGTGTGTGTGTGTGTGTGTGTGTGTGTGTCTCAGGTTCTCCTTCAGGGCCTGCAAAACCTGAACCGGGCCGTGCACCAGGACGTTGTGGCTGTGGAGCTCTTCCCCAAAGAGCGCTGGGTCGCCCCTTCTTCTGTGGTGCTGCAGGACGATCAGCAGAATGATGAAGACGCAGAGGAAGAGGAGGCAGAGAAGAAGGTGATCACAGCACTGATAGATGTAATTAAAAGTGTAGCGTACAATAGGTGAGCGAACACATGATACACTTTCCATTCAAGTGGCTGAATTTGTGAGAATGCTGTTGCTAGGCAACTGAGAAATAAGCTAGCACTGAGCTTATGGTGCGTTCAAGTCCTCCTGGGAAGATCGTATTTAAGAGTCGGGAAGTCTTAACTACAATGTCGGGTGCGCTCAAGTCACTTTGGTTGGAGCAAGATGGAGGTGTACCTTCTCTTATTTAACTTTAGTATAGTTTAGTATAATGCGTATGTGTATATATATTTTTAAATAAAATTCACTAAACACTACATAGATTAAATAGCTAATGTGGGGTAGGATTGCCGTCTGTTCATTTAGAAGCTAAATTGAATTCTTTTCACTTATAACAAATTAGGAATAAAGTAGATCTGTGTTAAATCCCCTGATGTACATTCTAATGGCCTACCTGTTGACTGTTCTGGAATCAGTTGGAGAGCCCTGTACTGGATACCACTATGCTAAGGCCCACTGGCCACGTGGTGGGGATTATCAAGAGGAACTGGCGACCCTTCTGCGGGATGCTCAACCAGTCTCAAATCAAAGAGGTAACAGAACGTGGTGCCTCCGTTTAGCTTGGAATGCAGTGCACGGAGTGCACGTTACGATCAATAAAGATCTTAACGATCACTATTCACTTTAACGAGAGTCGTACAAACACAGTGTCTTCAATAAGTCGATAACTTGCGTCAGTGATGGATATCGTTCCTATAAAAATGATTGGCACTGTCACTAGCTTTGATCTGATTCTTGATTGAGGAAATACTTCTATGTAAATTTAATAATGTGTAATATACCTTCAGTACTGCTGCGCAGAAAATACATCTTGTATTTGAGCTTTAAATGGTTCTAAAGCTCAAACTGATAACATAATTCGTGTCTCCAAACGTAAACCGCAGGCCACCAGGCATCTGTTCACCCCGGCAGACAGACGGATCCCACGGATCCGCATCGAGACACGTCAGGCCTTAACACTGGTGGGCCAGAGGATAATCGTGGCCATTGATGGCTGGCCGAGGAATTCCAGATATCCCAATGTGAGTTTGTGCTGACAGACACGTCACGCCTGGTACTGCATTGGTGGGGGAGTGGGATGTTATTTAACAAGTAGCAAGTTGCGGTCAAGTAGCTGTTTTCTAGGTGACACTTTTTTGTATACGGAATAGCCCTTTTACATTCTGCCCATGATTATCTATTAACATCATTTCGTCTGTCATAGGGTCACTTTGTGAGGAACCTGGGAGGGGCAGGCGATAAGGAGACCGAGACGGAGGTTCTGCTTTTAGAGCACGACGTTCCGCACCAGACTTTCTCACCGGCCGTGCTCAGCTTCTTACCCAAAATGCCCTGGAGTGTCACGGAAGAGGTAAAGCCCGACTGTGGTGTGTCTGTGCCACCGATTAACGTTAAAAGCATACTGAACAGTATGCTGTTGTTCATTAGATCATCTAGCCTTTAAGATCATTCATATACTATCCCTTATTGAAAATGTTGCCTTCTTCTCAGCATCTGAAAGCGAGAGCGGATCTGAGGCACCTGTGCGTGTGCAGTGTCGACCCTCCTGGCTGTACAGACATCGATGATGCCTTGCACTGTCGTGAACTGGACAATGGAAACCTGGAGGTGTGTGTAATGTGGGAGAGATTCTGAGAGATTTTATAAATACAGTAAATTCACAGTTTTCGCAGAAACTAGTTGCATATAGTCATGGTATGTCATCTCCTCAGGTTGTAATGCACTGTGAGCCCTAGAAGCATTTATAGGTAAAAAAATTTCTTATATACTGACTATTGACTCTTACTGCCTCAGGTCGGTGTCCATATCGCAGACGTGAGCCACTTTATTCGCCCAGGAAACGCGTTGGATCAAGAGGCAGCCAACAGAGGCACAACAGTATATCTGTGTGGAAAGGTAAACACGTACTATGTACGAATACGGTTTATCCCATAATGTAATTTGGTGTAATTGTGTCCGTTGTATTTTTCCACAGAGGATTGATATGGTTCCTGAGCTTCTGAGCTCTAATCTCTGCTCTCTGCGCTCTAATGTGGAAAGGTAACTTATTTCTCCATCACTGGGATTGATGGCACACAGGCCAAGCCTCTTTCACTTGACACTTGACACTGACAGACACCATTACCACACAACTATACTATACACATTGCTCTGAATCATAAATATTGACACCCCTGTCCCTGCAGGTTAGCATTTTCCTGTATTTGGGAAATGAACCGCAACGCTGAAATCATAAATACCCGCTTCACCAAGAGTGTCATCAATTCCAAGGTAGGCACTGATTTAACACGGCTTTTCAATAAGACACCAGGTGCTAAAGTTATCCTCTCCATTTCACAACAATCCTAGTTAATCAGTCTTGAATGTTTTGCGTTCATGCCTACATTCGTGAAAACTGCAGTTATCAGGTGTTAACAGAATTGTTATATCGTTATATCCTTTCAGGCCTCTCTGACGTACGCTGAAGCTCAGATACGAATCGATGACTCCAGCATGAACGATGAAGTCACCAAGAGTCTCCGGGGTCTGAACACGCTGGCCAGGATTTTAAAGGGCCGGCGAATTGAAAAAGGGTAACGATAATTCATGAAGCAGTTTGAGGAAACTATTAAATGCAAGTGGATGGCAGCTGGCTTCATGATGTCATTTGTGTGTTAATCAGTGCTTGCATCGCTGGTTCATTAACAAGTCTTTGTGTAAAGAGCATACTGCGATATCTTAAACTGAAATAAAGTCATTATCAAATTTGAAGAAAAATCAGATTATCCTGTGCATTGTCTTATATCCGAGACCTTTGATTGGATGATTGATGTTGTCACAGGGCCCTGACGCTGTCCTCTCCTGAAGTGCGGTTCCACATAGACAGTGAAACTCATGACCCTATAGACCTCCAGACCAAAGAGCTAAAGTGAGTCAAGAATGTAGCGCTTAGTTAAAAGAATTGTTTCACCACAAATTCATTGTGACACGTGTTTTTGAACGTTTTCCCAGAGACACTAACTCCATGGTGGAGGAGTTCATGTTGCTGGCGAACATCTCTGTGGCTCAGAAGATCTATGAGGAGTTCTCAGAATGTGCTCTGCTCCGCAAACACCCAGCGCCTCCACCATCCAACTACGACATCCTTATCAAGGCCGCCAAGTCAAGGGTACGTGTTAAATCTACCCCTTAACGTCGGATCCTGTGCTCATACAGCATAAAGTTGGCTGAAGAGTTTGCATCCCTGTTGACACGCTTTAGTTATTTGAATGCGTCGCATTAAGGTGAGTAATGGGCATGAAATGTTCGTTCTCACTTTGCTGAGAGTTGGAATCTGGAAATCAGCCCTGAAACTATATAACATTTCAATATTGAGCTAAAGAAGGGTGCGAAAAGTAGAACTTCATCGAACCATAAAGACCACGATTCAAAAATGGACAGAAGACCGAGATTTCAAGGCAAAAGAAGAAAAAATACCTTAAGAAACAAAACCAGAGAGATTTGCAAAAATCCAAACCTTACAGCAGGAAACCTGAGAGTCTTTAGAGGCCAGTGGAATTAAAGTCCACATTTATTATACAACAGAATGTTGAATTTTTATTTTTTTTTCCCCTGATTGGTCAGAAGTTGATTAATTTTTTTATAACGGTATCTCTGCCAGTAGTTCCGGAGGCAAGAAAAGTCACAGCTTTATATTAATGCGCTCGTTGTAATACGTTATCGTTTCTATAGTGACATCTTTCACAGGGACTTGTATGGCGGATAAATGGTTTTTAAAATGTGCGTAATCGTTGATATGGTGAGGTTTTCTGTGAGGAGATGTTTATTTAGCATTTATGGAAGGAGTCTCCAGTGTCACAGCTTTGTAAAACCCAGAGGTACATTTTCTCCATAATATGACACGCTGCACTTATGTTATAGCTGCTGTAACATAAGTAATAACTAACATCTAACAGAAAGTAACTTGTTTTGCCCAAAATTCCACAACAATATTAAAAGTACTGTAGCTAAAAACAGATTTTAAAAATGCAATTTGCAACAGTGAAACTTGCTGTACTGTAAGAGAAATAATATTGAAAAATAACTTTGGTTGTAGTAACGGATCACGTAATCCCCTCACTGAGTATTTTCCTATAGCAGAATTCCCCCATTCTGTTTTATTCTTAATTAATAAACATTATTTGGCCATTTTCGTTGCGATAATGAAGGAACATCTGTGCAACCAAACACTGATTAAATGTTCTGTTGTATCCTGTAATTTAAAAATAAGGGTGTGCAAACTTTTGCACTTAACCGTACCCTTTTCCTCCTTAGGATCTAGTGATCCGGACGGATTCGGCCAAAGCTCTGGCGGATTCTCTGAACGAGGCCACTCTGGAGAACTTTCCCTACTTCAACACACTGCTGCGTATCCTGGCCACACGCTGCATGATGCAGGCTGTTTACTTCTGCTCGGGGATGGACAGCGACTTCCACCATTACGGCCTGGCGTCTCCCATCTACACACACTTCACCTCGCCTATCAGGAGGTGAGGGAGCCTTGATGTGTTGATGATGATTATTATAATATCTTAAATAGCAGTTTTTATATATTGATGTATAGCTCGAGGGACTTTAAATATAGGAAGGCCTTTGATTATTTTGGAGTGAGATTAAAAGTCATAAGCTTGACATCCATGCTGGTTTATAGTCGAGATACCGAGCCGACAATTTCATTTCGGAAAATCTCTTTGAATGACCAAAAATGAGGGCAAAATCTGGATGAAAATCCTGCACAGATGAAAAGAATAAATACAAAACGAAAGCACGAGTAGAAAAATAAAAATAAACGAATAACACATGAAAGTTTGGATCTGTTTAAGATTAAACATACGTGGACAGTGTATATAGGTATTTTTTTCCAAACGTGTTTTCATAAGCAGTGCATTTTTTTTTGCTGCAAGACATTTGGATTTTAGATTATTGGACCCCACACAGTTAATATCCAGAGCCTTAGAAAGGTTAACAGCACTGAGCCTTCTCCTGTAATGTTGGCCAATATTTGCTAGACACTTGGGGTGTCAATAATTTCACATCAGAAAGCAGGAAAGTTTAACTTTTCTGTGTTATGTTTATTATTCATTTGAACTTTTGTCCATTCTCTTGAAGGGTGCCAATTCTTATGGGGCTGATGGAAATTAAAGGGAGGAAAAAGCTGAAAAACAAACAAACAAGGGAACGATAAAAAAAAAAAAAAAAAAAAAGTTACCTTAAGAGCAGTATGTGGTGCGAAAAATGAGTTTGGAGTAGAACGCTAAATTTTTTTTTTTTTAAAACAAATGAAGCTTTAATATTATATCATCGAGGCAAATTTTCTGTTTTGTTTTTGTTTTTGCAGGTACTCTGACATCATAGTGCACCGGCTGCTGGCTGTGGCCATCCACGCTGACAGCACCTACCCTGACCTCATGGACAAACACAAGCAGTCGGCTCTGTGCAACAACCTCAACTACAGACACAAGATGGCGCAGTATGCCCAGAGAGCCTCAGTGGCCTTCCACACACAGGTACACGGAGCACAACTGCTAACATGCTAATGCTAACTGACAGTTCATATCATGGATGCTTCCTCTTTTCACTTTTAGACCTATTAAAACACAAACTGTATGACATTTTTGCCCAACAGCTCTTCTTCAAGAACAGAGGCATCCTGAACGAAGAAGGCTTCATTCTGTTTGTGAGGAAGAACGCCATCATAATCCTCATCCCAAAGTTCGGCCTGGAGGGCACGGTGTTCTTCGAGAACAAGGGCAAACCGGGACCACAGCTCAGTTTCGACTCTGAGGTCGAAAAGCTAAGCTGAAACACAACATTTAAAATAATTTAGCCCAAAATGTTCCTGATGATGGTGGACTTTTGAGGATGATAATTACCCCACTGCCATAGTTGGAAAACACATTTTTCATGAATAGTTCAGCCAAAATGTCTGACAAATGCCATAATTGTAAATGTAAAATGTAGCCAGTCATCCAGCAGAGCTGTTTTTGGTTTTGCCCAATTTTTGGAGGCTAAAACTGCTAATAAGTAAGGAAAGCTAATAGCAAATTAGAGCACCTCTTGAAGTCCAGTGAGTTGTCTCATTTTCATTCCTTTCTCAGCTTTTTAAAAACTCAGTAATGAACTTTTGTTTCCTCACAGTGACCATGTTAACTACTACACACACAAACCAAACTTTTGGAGTGTCTAGTAGTAAGAATTTGATGTTTAAAGTTTAAAAAAAAAACTTTTTGTTTTTCCTCTCCAGGGCCCCACCCTGACCGTGGAGGATCAGCACACCTTCCACATATTCGACAAGGTCAAAGTTACCATGAGTCTGGATGCCTCCAACGTCCAGCACCAGAAGATCAGGATGGCCCTGTTAGAGCCGGTGGTGAGTCAAGTCTTCATGTCCATCCAAGTTATGCAGAAAATTGGAACATCGCATAAAACATTAGCGAATGAAGCACCGCTTCCATCCCATGTGTTCAAGAGAAAAAAAAATCGTCTCTTCCGGGGAAACTGGTGCATCTCGCGCTCCACCATTTTTACTTTTCTGAACCAGTTATCCAATCACGATTTGTTGAGGCAAAGTCACATGACGCTTTTGACACGCATTGTAGAATTTATTCGGTAAACGTGTTTCCGTCGTATTTGTCATATATCGCTAAGCTGTCCTTGATGTGTTAATTGGTTTATTAGTTGTTTAAAGGTCTTTCTAACTTTGTTCTTTTGGTGGTTATCATCAACATGTTTATATGTTGGTTTCTAACTAATCCCATAATTTAATTCATGTACACTGATGCTGATGAGTATACTGAATGTGATGAATGTTCAACAGTTGCTGTGATAGACAGGTTTCCATAATACATATTTATACGTATCGCATATTAATCTCCTCTTTCAGATCCCGGGGGTCAGTGTGCCGTTACCAGAACCAGAACCTGAGGCAAAGAAACCCAAACTGGATCGCTGAGACACCTGACTGCTTTTCAGCATCACCATCTATCTAGTTTCATATTTTAATGCTCTCTGTAAATATGCTTTTGCTTAGTCGGGTCTAGTCGCTGTGACATGGAGATCTGTATGAATTGTAGGTCAGTTTCAGGAGTGTGATTGGATTTCTGGGTGCTACATTATTCTGTTTCGCTGAATGTCACAAAACTGGCCTATGGTTCAGGAAGAAATTAATTATAAATCTACCAACAATGACAGCAGAGCCACTGTTATTAATTAAAATGAGTTTTTTTTAAACAAATCTCCATGTTTTATACTCAAGTTCAAAATTCAAATGGATCAAAATAATTTAACATTAAAAGAAAAACATTTGAGCCATTTTAGTGTACCTGTTTTTATTTTGTGATTTTTGCATGATTCATTCATTTTCACCGGATTTTTACACTATTCCTTTCATGTAATTTAAAAAAAAAAAAAAAAACTGATTCGTTTATGTTCACACATGAATTTTACATACGTTTCACACAATTAATTTCTTTGAATCCCACTCCCAGCAGCTCCAGAAGGAATGCTGACCAATCCCGCGTACTCCCGGAGTTATTCTTGTTTTTTCCAAACTATAATCAGTTTAGTGATTTCAACCACTGCAACTCTGACCAGGTTAAGGTGGTTGGGTCTACCAAACCTCTTTCCCACAAGACATCATAGAATCTTTAACATGTTAAATCGAACGGGAGGTAAATCTTTGTGTAATCCTTATAGACGCAGGAGCACTCGGGCTGTAAAAAAAAAAAAAAAAAATCAATAGCTTTTTGGTTCTACATTAGTGTAGATTTATATAATGACGTGCAAGTTTAATTACAGCCCCTAGACTTTAAGCTTGAAAGACGAGAGATCATTTACTCAGAACTTCATCTAAATTTCATGTCAAAATCCTTTATTGCAATTTAGCAGAAACACACAGGTTTAATGCTGCACAGAGCAGCATTAAATACACCGATTATTACTCGTATGCGCTTTAGTGGTTCGAATTACGAATTCATAAATAACTAAGAGCATACATCAATGTACAAAAATTGCATAAAGGAAAAAAAATAAATCAAAGTAAAATAAACTAATTAATGCCAGTACAGAAATTTATATTCAGTAATTAAGACACTTAAATAAGATAGAGCATATATCCATTTATCCAAATTTAAGTCAAGTTTTCTGACAGAACTCCATGAGGTAAAAATTGTTCAATAATGTCACTCAGTTTCGTGATGTTAAAGATAAGTCACCTCTGCAAGAATTCACTGTATAACAGCATGGCATTGGGTATAAAAGCACCGTGTGAACAGTTCTTCTGAGCTTTGGGAGGGGAGGAGAGGAAAGACGTGGAGTCCCTGATCCGTCCCTCCTGTTCAGTGGGATGGCAGTAACAGCTGGAAAACATCACAGCTGGATTTCAACCGTCTGTCTCAATAGTTAAATTAGTGTGCATTGAACTACGATTAACTTAAGTTTAAACGAAATCTTTAAACAGATAAGGACTATAACTTTTAAAGGAACACATGCACATTCAAGCAGTTATCTGATCAGACAATCATGTGGCAGCCGCACAATGCATAAAATCAAGCACAGGTCAAGAGCTTCAGTTCACGTCGAACGTCAGGCGGAAATGCCTTCTTGATGAGAGAGGTCAGAAGAGAATGGCCAGACTGGTTTTTAGCATCTCAGAACGCACGAACCTTGAGGTGGATGAGCTACACCAGCAGACGACCACATCAAGTTCTGCTGCTGTCAGCCAAGAACAGGAATCTGAAGCTACTGTGGGCACAGGCTCACTGAAACTGTACACTAAACCTGGTCAGCTCGAACCGACAACCGTGCCACAGTCAAACTCACTGTGATCACATTTTTCCTCATTCGATTTTGTGCATTGTGCTGCTACAACGTCTTTGGCTGATTAGATAATTGCACGAACGCACAAATATCCCTAATAAAGTGAACGGTGAGCGTATAATAAAATACGTATGTGCCTTGAAACAGGTTTGTGTGTGGTTTAGTGCATTTACATTAGTGAAATCAGTGAAACGGGAACCTCCGACCTGTGAGTGTACGTTACCTTTGGCTTAGTGTGTTTAGAGTTAGTGAGTCCCTCCTCGGCCGTGTGTGTCCTGCGGCTCCTTGCTCTGGCTGTCTGTACTGACGGCGTCCATAAGGCTGGTGGTGCACGTGGAGTACGTGTTATAACCGCTGTCCACCTGGACACACAACACGAGGGACGGATCACACTCGAGCCAGGGGGAGCAAAACCACACGTCTCCAAACATCTTCAGAGACATGTTTGGTGTCTGATATTTATTTATTTTTTTTTTTTTTCCACAAGAGCTTTGAATCTAATGTATAAATAATGGAAGTCGACTTCAATTGCCTCAGCCATACATATGTGGTCTTATTTTAAAATTTTAATTCAAATGTGATACTAGATCATCCCTGATATATTACATTAGGCTCTGCCTCCCAGAGTTTGAATGTGAAATTGTTCCATACAGCTGGCAGTGATGTGAATTCAAATATAGCTTCGCTATGAACTTAAACGTGTAAATACAGATTTTACCTAACACTAAGTAGGGTTCTTGCCTTTTGGTAGTCATTTCTGAAACTTGTAAAGATCATTACTCAGATCATAAAATGGGAAAACATGAGGTGAAGAAAATCTGGGAATTGTCTAAAAACTGAGAATCTTAGTTGAACAGCCATGTTTTCCGAATTTCCATACTTTTCCGTGTTAGGAAATGAGTGCCTTTAATTACATTTGATACTTTTCCACCTTTGTACAAGAATGCTATTTAGTTCTATGAGATTTTGTCGCTTAACAATATTGTCTGAAGTAAGTATACAAAGATTCTGGCTGAGATTAACATCCATTATTTGTTATTAGTCATAGCTCCAGTGCAAAACGTCAGACACCAAATGTGTCTTGGTTGATGGGCTGCCTTAGTGGTAACTGGAACATGGTGTACATTTTTTTTTTTTTTAAACCAAAATATTCCTTTAATATTCTAATACATACCATTATATGGATTGGCACCTTTTACACCACTCCATATAATTCTACGGACATTGAACCAGATTAAAGAGAAGGTCCTTTAAATGAACAGAACAATTAGAATAGGTGTAGTTTTAGACTAAAATGATCTGCAGTGTCACTACTGAGACTTGGCGAACAATACACAGTTTAAAATTATGACCTTAAAAATAAATCAGCATGTAAAAGCAAAATTAAAATTAATTGCATCAATAATAGTTAATTACAGATAATGAATAATGAATGCTTTAAGTTTATAACTTAATTTGAATAATACTGTTTGCTCTTATTATTAGCATGTTTAAACATCTTACACATCTTATACATCTGCCCCTCTACAGTATCTGGTGCTCACCACTCGAGCTTGAGTGGTAAAAAACTGTTTATGTCAACTAAAGCTGTTAGTAAAAGCCACGTCAGAGTTGAAAGAAATTGAAATTCGTGTGGTTAAGACATGGTTGTATGTTAAGGCAGCCATTTTGTCTCAGCCTGTACCTCCTTCTGGTATTAAAGGAATACTCCAGAATTTTTCAATCTAATAGGATTTAAGCCTAGGAGTCTCATTAGTTGAGGGCGCGCATACGGACCTGCATGCTAACGTCATACGGCACCATGCTCCCCTCAGCCAGCAGCGACATGAACATGCGCGTGCTCTCTGCATTGGATACGCTCCCTGTCCTCGAGCTGCTGAGTCGGCAGAACTCCTCTCCGCCCGCCACCTCTTCCAACTCCTCTTCTTCAGGGAATGGACGAGGAGACGGCTGTCCCAGCTCGTCCTCAATTGGCTCGCTCTGCTCCATCCTCTCAGAGTCGGGCAGGGACCCCTGGCTCTCGCTATGTCTAGTCCGGGCCCTGGGGGAGAAGGAGTCCAGCACCATAGTGGGTAAAGGCTCGCTGAGGAAAATGTCCTCCTTGTCCTGGAGGTCTGGATGGAGGATGGAGGAGCATCTGCTGCTTTGTTGAGGGTGGAGAGGGGAGCAGCTGCGGATGGGAGAACAGCCCTCCACGTACGGGCTCTTGCCACACCGGTTTACAGCTGTGTTCTGGCTACAGGAAGGAAGACCGTCAGGAGACAGGAAGGACAATTGCTTCCTCTCGCCTAGCAGGGGCAGGAGAAGAGCTTCATTAAGGCTCATATACATATATAATATATACAATTATATTGCATTTTATATACACACACACACACACGTTTATGTGCCTCATTCAACATCCAGTTTCTCAGAGAAGTCACACAAACTTATGGATGCGTTTTATTACTTATTGATTATGACTTCGAAACCTACATAAATCTCTCGGACATTTTAACATATCACTGATAAAAGATTCTTTTCGACATAACGTTGTGTTATAACACTTTTCCAGATTGACATTTACAGCAGCGGCAAACTTCTGCTAGATCAGTATTGAAAAGCAGCCGACATCTGAATCAGGGTCTCGATGTGGATCTTTACCTGACTGAGGTGTGACTGAGTGCTGCAGGACGATAGGGGACACGGTGGGGGACTTAAACAGAGGAGACGACCGTTCTGGGAACATGGGACTGGTCATGCTGCCCAGACTATAAGCACGCCCTTGTTCCTGGATAGGACTGGATGAGAACTGACCCTGCAACGGAGAGACGGAGAGAATAACAACACAATACACTGATTAAAAAGGTACAGTACGGGAGATCCCACACTTTATAGTCAAGGTGACGTGAAAAAGAAAAGAAAAAGAAGTTTTCAGACTGTTATGCAAGTATGCAAGAGTTCAAGTATGCTAATGTGCCAGTGTTCAAGTATGCTAGTATGCAAGAGTTCGAGTTTGCAAGTGGTAAGGTATGCTAATATGCAAAATTTCAAGTATGCTAGTATAACTGTTGATTTATGATACTGCTCAAGTATATTAGTATTCTAGTATGCAAGTGTTTACATTTACTAGTATGCAAGAGTACAAGTATGCTAATGTGCAACCCTGCTGAAATAAAAAAAAAAAATTAAAATAGAAACCCTCATACAATTTGTAATGGTTTTAATGGGAATTGTATTGGTTTTAATGGAAACTGTAATGGTCCCTGTGGGTCTCTACTGGTAATTTGTTCCCTTCTGTTGGTGGTGTTAGACATGTTATGTCTAGTGGATACCATTAAGGACCGATAATGGTAATGGGTTTAATGGTTAGCTGATGGTATTTGTAGTGGAAGTCATTAGAATTTCTGTGATGTTTTTTTATATTGTTTTTTCCCCAGAAGGGAAGAGTTAAACTATGCTAGTTTTCAAGTATGAAAAAAATTCAAGTATGCTAATATGCTAGCGTTGGAGGAGGCTAGTATGCAAGAGTTCAAGTATCCTAATGAACAAAATTAAGTATGCTAGTATGCAAGTGTTTATTTATGGTAGTGTTCAAGTATGTTAGTGTCCTAGTATGCAGGCATTCAAGCATGGTAGTATACGAGAGTTTAACCATGCTAGTATGTAAGAGTACAAGTATGCTAATGTGATACTGTTTGCGTATGCTAAAGTGCAAGAGTTCAAGTTTGCTAGTGTTCAACTATGCTAATAGGCAAGAGTTCGAGTTTGCAAATGTTCAAATATGCTAATATGCAAAATTTAGAGTATTCTAGTATGCAAGAGCTCAAGTGTGCCAATATGCTAGTGTTCAAGTATGCTAGTACAAAAGTGTTCATTTATGGTAGTGCTCAAGTATATTTGTAATCTAGTACGCTCTTGTTCGAGGATGATAGTGTGCAAGAGTTTGAGTATGCAATAGTACACAAGTATACTAGTGCTCAAGTATGCTAGTATGCAATCCTTCGAGAATGCTAGTATGCAGACATTCTTATATGCAAATATGCCAGTATGCAAATTTGCACGTTGGCTAGTATGCTAGTGCCGAAATATGCAAGTGGTCTGATTCTACAGTTGTTGTGTGTATTTATGTCCAGCACTCACAGACGAAGGCGTTGTGGCTGTGATCCCACACTTCACGGGTGATACGATGACCGATGACGACATCTCTCTGCTCCCACCGTGGGCCTCTCTCTCCGGGCTGGGAGGGCTGGACGAATCTGAGCCGCTGGCATGGCCATCCAGGAAAAGCTTCCGCCTCAGAGAAGAGGAGCTGAGGCTCTCCTGCACCTGCTCCGAGACCTCGTCCATCCTGTAGTAATCACCTGGAAGGGGTTAACAAAAGCAAACACATACTCAAACCAGCCCATCTGGCACCAACAACCATGGCACGGTTAAAAATCACACTTTTTCCACATTCTGATTTTTGATGTGAACATTAACTGAAGCGCTTGACCTGTATCTGCATGATTTTCTGCATTGTGCTGATGCCACATGATTGGCTGGTTAGATAATGAGCAGGTGTACAGGTGTTCATATTAAAGTGGACGGTGAGTGTATATATTGCTATCTCATATCGGAAGTTAAAAACAGCTGGACAGGCCACACCCACAAACGCCAACCAGAGATAAACCCGTGAGCGACATCTGTGAACTGCTGTAAAATTGAAAGAGATGTTTTTTTTTCAACTCTGGTGAAGCATGTAAGGAATGTTAATAAAAACCCTTTTTTTTTTACCTAATACTTTTTCAATATTGAAGTCCACAGGTAAAGACAGAGTTGTCTGACAGGTCGCTGTAATTCACACAGGAAAAGACAGACATTATTCAAAGCCGTATAAGACATTATACGAAAAGTATATTAAAAAAAAAAACAATGTTGCTTGAAACATGAAACACAGACCGTGTATTTTCTTTGCTGAAGGATGTTCCTCTGTTACAAGCGACAACGAACCTGCAACTACATGGACAAAATGTGTAATTATTGTGTGCACGTTACAAAACACCACCAATATGTTGTACGCTCATAAAAAACAGCTTCTGAAGGGAATTTAAAGGTTCTAATCTGTTCTAGGCTACTAGGTAGAACCTTTAAGGGTTCTCCATACAGGACTAAGTATTAAGTTTTTTTTAAAGTTGTGTACCATACTGGAAAATAAAATACGACCCTTTATCACGTGACCTGACTTACTTTTCTCGTGGCTCGGCAGCGCTGACTGTTTACTCGCCAGCGGTCCCCATGGCGACGGAACTATAGCACCTTTAGTGAAAAACTAAATGACAAACAGATTGATCCACGTTACTACAATGTGAATCTCTATTTAACAATTTTGAATGTTAGAATAGTACCATTTTTTTTTTCTTTAAAGTCAACATTATAAAACAATAAATAATAAAGAAAGGAATATAAATAATAATAGGAAAAATAAAAATTTTCATACAGGAAATATCATCAAGGTGCCTCAGAAATCATGTTATAATGTTATTGTAGCACCCTGAAGCAAAACCCGTTCAAATTGTGAAGTGATAAGTGAATATTGGGAACTGTAAAAAGAAAATGTCCTACTTGTTCAATCGCGTTCTGTCGCTTTTGCTCAATTTCAGCGTCCGTCCTTAGTGAAAGAAAGGGGAAAAAAAACACAATAAAGCTGTTATGAGCAGTGAAATTAGCACTCATTATCGATCCCAGTTCTACGTACAGCATGTCTTACCTGGTCTGGCTCATAAATAAAGCCTGACGGCGAATATCCTCTGGGTCTATGTGCACCGGGAGGAGGCTTGCCATTTCCTCGATGGACCAGTTGAACTTTGCTGGTGTCTGAAAATCATGAATTCGAGTCAGTTCTCTTTAAAAACAAATAGTAACAGTGCTCCAGGCTGTGTTAGCATACCTGAATACTGTATAATGCTATATCAGTATACACTGCATACTTGTCTTCATAGTAGTATATACAGTAGACTGTCCTGTGTATTTATTGTCCTAAATTTTTATCGTGGAGTATTTGTTGCCCTGAATATACAGTATATTGTATATTCTGTATAATTCTGGAAGGTCGGCCACTTCTGGGAAGGTTCACTACTGTGCCGAGTTTTTCCATTTGGAGATAATGGCTCTCACTGTGGTCCTTTGGAGTCCCAGAGCCTTTCAATCACCTTCTTCCTCATCATTTATGGAATTTCTTTAAACTTTGGTATAGTGTGTTACTGGGTAAGACCTTTTAACCAACGTCATGCTGTTGAAAAAGTCCTATTTAAGTGTTGTTTTGACTGAACAGGGTTTGCAGTAATCAGGCCTGGTTGCGTCATAGATTTGGGGAATTGGTAACTATGTGGGCAAGTACATTTTCACACAAGCTCAGGTGGTATTGGATAATTATTTTTTTTTGCTTCGATAAATAACTATCGTTTAAAAACTGTATTTTGTGTTTACTCACTCAAGTAGTGTTTACTTGCTTTTGTTTTCATTTCTGAAACAATTTAGTAGAGATGTACACAAAAACAGAAGAAATCAGGGTAAATCATTTTTCACAGCACTACATATATTGTGCCGAGTACTTAATGACCCGAATATATATTGTCCTCTGTATTTACTCCTGAATATTTATTGTCCCGAGTACATGTTGTGCTGAATACATAATGTCCTCAGTACATATTGTCCTCTGTATTTACTACTGAATATTTATTGTCCCGAGTATATGTTGTGCTGAATACATAATGTCCTCAGTACATATTGTCCTCTGTATTTACTACTGAATATTTATTGTCCCGAGTACATGTTGTGCTGAATACATAATGTCCTCAGTACATATTGTCCTCTGTATTTACTACTGAATATTTATTGTTCCGAGTATATATTGTGCTGAATACATAATGTCCTCAGTACATATTGTCCTCTGTATTTACTACTGAATATTTATTGTCCCGAGTACATGTTGTGCTGAATACATAATGTCCTCAGTACATATTGTCCTCTGTATTTACTACTGAATATTTATTGTCCCGAGTATATGTTGTGCTGAATACATAATGTCCTCAGTACATATTGTCCTCTGTATTTACTACTGAATATTTATTGTCCCGAGTACATGTTGTGCTGAATACATAATGTCCTCAGTACATATTGTCCTCTGTATTTACTACTGAATATTTATTGTTCCGAGTATATATTGTGCTGAATACATAATGTCCTCAGTACATATTGTCCTCTGTATTTACTACTGAATATTTATTGTCCCAAGTATATAATGTCCTGTGTATGTATAGTCCTGAGTATTTACTGTATAGTATTGTATGATTAATCTTACACAGTCATGTAGTCCTGTGTACCGTGCTACTGTATTGTATGTTGCCCTTATGGTCTTGGAAGAAAACTTCTTTTTTTCCACTGTATACATGTAATATGGAGGGATGACAATAAAAGAAACAGTGAAGGCTACTCACAGCTGAGGAGCCGCGTGAGCACTTGAACGCAGATGGACTGGGCACCAGAGGCTCGTGCAGGCGGTGGTAGTCGGTGGGGCTCTCAAACGGGTTGAGGATGGCGGGTCTCCCCGGGGTTTCTGGTGTGATCTGGATCTCGGCTACATCTCCCATCTTTCCGACGGCGGTGATATGAGAGACTATAACGCAGAGAGAATCCTGAAGCCAAGCCAGTTTAAAAAAAAGAAGAGAGAGAGAGAGAGAGAGAGAGAGAGAGAGAGAGAGAGAGAGAGAGAGAGATGTTAGCCACTTAGCTCTAAATATATATTAATGTGTGTGATTAATATCTCAGCACACAGCTATTAATCAGTGCTGGTTTTAACGTCAAGCTCAGTGAAAAATAAGAAAAAAATAAGCTCCATAGTTACTCACACAAACACCAACGAAAATCCAGGCACCCGTTTCCTCAATGGTTCCTAAGGTGGTTCAAACATTTGATTTAATTTTCCCTCAACACTCGCCAGCCAATCACAATGCAGAAGGAAGGCACGCTGGCCAATTAGAAAGACGCGCAAAAAATATGACGTCGCTCACTTCCGTTCAAATATCTCGAAGCTTTATTTATACATTTCTTGTTACTGTGAGATGTGAATGGACCTCAATCTTTAAATCTGCTAGTGAAATATCTGTTTATATAGGTGTGAACTCGTTTTTCTGTAACGTAAGGAGTAATTACGGATCGGACGGAAAACACCAGACGGAGAGAAAGAAAGGATTATTGTTGCTAAGCTAGCGGTCATGGCTAGTGCCGCGAATACAAATATGAACGCTGTCCGGGAAACGATGGACGGTGAGTGTGCGGTTTCTCACAAAAAAAAAAAGTTAGTATGTTAGTTGCAGAATAAAATGCAGAATTATTTTCAGAATTAATTTAGTGTTGATTGTTTTTGATGTGGACCCTAATAAAGCGAGCTCACTATTACCGTCAGAGTATTATAATATTTTTTTTAATTAAGTGGCCTAATAAATACATCGGTTTTAGTATACAATTTTGAAACATAAAATGAAAACCTCATTCAGTGTCCAATAATGCCTAAAAACTACCAAAAAAAAAATGGCCTAGGAAAAAAATAATAGGCTGGGTGTATGAATATTCATAAATATGCAAATTGGACACGCCCCCAAATCCGCCTGCCACCCCAACTAGTTAACACCTCGCATTTCAAGTGTCATACCAATAAGTCTCCAGTGACTACGTGACAAAGGATTCGGTAACTAAGTTAGTCTGAGTGGTTGGCTTAGGGTGCTTCTCCAAAACACGCTCACACTCATTCACACCTGTATTTAGAGCTACACAGATGTCATACCAGGTGTGAAGGGGCTTGTGGTTCTGTTTGCATTGGTATGTTCTCTGCCATAATACCACAGCCCTGTTCTTAGTTTACTGTAACAGCAGCTCTGACAGTAGGTCCGGCTATAATTCAAATCACAGGGTTATATTAATGCTCTCGTTCCAATACCTTATCGTTTTTATAGTAACAGCTTACACACAGACTTGTATGGTGGAAGCAGCACATAATGTACTAAGTCTAATAAAAAAAAAGATTTAAAAATGTTATTTAACAGCTCTGTGTATAAACGTTTGACTTATATGAAGTTTTCTGTAAGAAAATTTATTTAACATTATGGGATAGAGGTTGACCAATTGTTCGGTTTTGCCAATTAATCTGCACCGATAACCAATTGCTGGAACGGATTTCTGCAAAAATCCACACTGATAGTTTTTCCCCGGTTACATCCACTGTCATTATACAGTACGAGAGCGGCCTCTAGAGGCGAAATAAAAACTATCGCTGACAAATTTTGTTGTTATTTGAAGTGTTTTTTTTTTTTTTTAATTCATTTTGGATGTCTCTAGTTTTATTTGTTATTTGGAGTGTTACTTTTTGGTTCAGTTTGGATGTATATCTTTTATTTACTTTAATATTTATTAATAGTTAATATATTCATGTTTATTTCATTTTTAAAAGTACAGTAGATTTTCATGGTACAGTCAGTACTGTTTATTTTTGTAATAAAGGTCAGCAATATTTTATTTTGAGTGTTATTTTTTCATTCAGTATCAATTTTAAAAATTATCGGTTGATTAATCGGTTATCAACAGGTACTGCCCAGCTTAGTTATCGGTTATTGGCAGGTACTGCCCAGCTTAGTTATCGGTTTCGGTAAAATCCACTATTGGCCGACTACTATTATGGAAGGAGTCTCCAGTGTCAGAGCTTTGTAACAGTAAGTTTTCCGGGTTCTTGGTAACATCACAAGCTACAGTTTGTTTGTTTTTTGTCATATTAACTCAGAGAGAGAGAGAGAGAGAGAGAGAGAGAGAGAGAGAGAGAGAGAGAGAGAGAGAGACAGAGACTCTGGTAGCGGAACAACAGTTTATAGCTGATATAAAGTAAGTGATAACCGAATCTAACTTGCCTCATGGATGTTCCACAACATTAAACATAACTATAAATGGGTACCATGATGATGTATCATTCTTTAATAAATTTGTAATCACTGGCAAATTGCTGTATAGAAGAAATAAAACACTACAGAACTTGCGGTTATTGGAAAATAATCAATTCTGGAGTTGTCAAAACATGAATTCAGCTTTGCATCAGGAAGCATCACACTACCCCGGTGTTGATTATTTTCCTATAACAGCACACCCCGTTGTGTTTTATGCCTTATGTGGATTAGCATGGAGGTTCTGTCGCTAAAAGTTTCTGGGTACTATTATCCATTAAGGAATCGTGATGGGTTCAAGACAACGATCCTCTTTTGTCAGCTTACAGACTGAGCTCATACATACTGTAGCCCCGCCCACACATGTTTTTGTAACATTACTTGTCATGTCATCTCGCAATGGGCACTGTACAGCCGTGGCCAAAAGTTTTGAGAATGACACAAATATTAATTTTCACAAAGTCTACTGCTTCAGTGTTTTTAGATCTTTTTGTCAGATGTTACTAACTGTTACTGAAGTATAATCACAAGCATTTCATAAGTGTCAATGGGTTTTATTGACAATTACATGAAGTTTATGCAAAAGTCAATATTTGCAGTGTTGATCCTTCTTTTTCAAGACCTCTGCAATTCGCCATGGCATACTGTCAATCAACTTCTGGGCCACATCCTGACTGATGGCAGCCCATTCTTGCATAATCAATGCTTGGAGTTTGTCAGAGTTTGTGGGTTTTTGTTTGTCCACCCGCCTCTTGAGGATTGACCACAAATTCTCAATGGGATTAAGGTCTGGGGAGTTTCCTGGCCATGGACCCAAAATGTCGATGTTTTGTTCCCCGAGCCACTTCGTTATCACTTTTGCCTTGTGGCAAGGTGCCCCATCATGCTGGAAAAGGCATTGTTCGTCACCAAACTGTTCTTGGATGGTTGGGAGAAGTTGCTCTCTGAGGATGTTTTTGTACCATTCTTTATTCATGGCTGTGTTCTTAGGCAAAATTGTGAGTGAGCCCACTCCCTTGGCTGAGAAGCAACCCCACACATGAGTGGTCTCAGGATGCTTTACTGTTGGCATGACACAGGACTGATGGTAGCGCTCACCTTTTCTTCTCCGGACAAGCTTTTTTCCAGATGCCCCAAACAATTGGAAAGGGGATTCATTAGAGAAAATGACATTACCCTAGTCCTCAGCAGTCCAATCCCTGAACTTTTTGCAGAATAGCAGTCTGTCCCTGATGTTTTTCCTGGAGAGAAGTGGCTTCTTTGCTGCCCCTCATGACACCAGGCCATCCTCCAAAAGTCTTCGCCTTACTGTGCATGCAGACGCACTCACACCCGCCTGCTGCCATTCCTGAGCAAGCTCTGCACTGGTGGTGCCCCGATCCCGCAGCTGAATCAACTTTAGGAGACGGTCCTGGCGCTTGCTGGACTTTCTTGGGCGCCCTGAAGCCTTCTTCACAACAGTTGAACCTCTCTCCTTGAAGGTCTTGATGATCCGATAAATGGTTGATTTAGGTGCAATCTTACTAGCAGCAATATCCTTGCCTGTGAATCCCTTTTTGTGCAAAGCAATGATGGCTGCACGTGTTTCCTTGCAGGTAACCATAGTTAACAGAGGAAGAACAATAATTTCAAGCACCACCCTCCTTTTAAAGCTTCCAGTATGTTACTCTAACTCAATCAGCATGACAGAGTGATCTCCAGCCTTGTCCTCGTTAACACTCTCACCTGTGTTAACGAGAGAATCACTGACATGATGTCAGCTGGTCCTTTTGTGGAAGGGCTGAAATGCAGTGGACATATTTTTTTGGGATTAAGTTCATTTTCATGGCAAAGAGGGACTTTGAAATTAATTGCAATTCATCTGATCACTCTTCATAACATTCTGGAGTATATGCAAATTGCCATCATAAAAACTGAAGCAGCAGACTTTGTAAAAATTAATATTTGTGTCAATCTCAAAACTTTTGGCCACGGCTGTAGAAATAAAATCAAATACGGTTTTACACGTTAGTTGACACATGAGAAAGCTTTTCCAAAAAAATCATCATCAGGGCACCACGTTATTGTTCCTCAGTTTGTCGGTTGTGTATTTTTTTGTATTCCCTCTCAGTACTGTACCCATTTGTGTTTCTCAGTTCTCCTGGAGATCTCGAGACTCCTTAACACTGGGCTCGACATGGAGTCGTTGTCCATCTGCGTGCGGCTCTGTGAGCAGGGGATCAATCCCGAAGCACTCTCATCAGTTATAAAGGAACTACGCAGAGCCACAGAGACACTTAAGGTAACTGAAATATGTTATACACACTTAGGTCAAACAAGTTATTAAAAACTAGAAAGGGGAAAAAAAAAAAACAGTTTCATTTAGTTTAAACATGTGTCTGTGAATGTAATACCTGCCTTAAGGCTAATTTACTCTAGAACCATTTCTAAAGTGACCTCAACTCCACTGAATGCCTTTGGGATCAACTGGAACACCGACTGCACCCCAGAGCTAATCACCTAACAGTCATTGCCTGACCTCACTAATGCTCTTGTAGTTGAATGAGCAAAATCCTCATAGCTATGCTCCAAAATCTAGTAGAAAGCCTTCCCAGAACAGTGGAGATTATTATAACAGCAAAAGAGCAATAAATGTGGAATGGTTTGTTCAACAAGCACATATGGTCAGGTGTCCACAAACTTTTGGACGTATAGTGTATAACCCAGTCTCAGAATGGCAACATGTCTGGTGTGAGTTCAGGGTTAATGTAATACATTTTGCACACAGTGTCGCTCAATGTGAGAAGTAACTTGCAGGATGATGTGAATTGCACTGCATGTGCTAAATGAATCTATTTGCATAAACGCCACCTGATATTTTACACTTTAGCTAAAAATTCCCCAAACTGCAAATTTCATTAACACACGCGAAATGGAGATAATGTGTTATGTGAAAGACAGAATCATCTGTGGATGTAGTCGGAAAACCAGCTTGTGTGGGGTTTCTTTAAGCTTTGCTTAGTTTAGTTTTGTGTTTGTTTACTTTTATTTCAATGCGTTTTTATTTTATTTTATTTTTTCCCCTTTCCTTTGTCTTGTTCCCCCTTATCCCGAGCGACTTACATTTACCACTGCCTTGTACTAATGCTCTGCTCTTGTCCTTAAATGTATATGACTGTATTATGTATATGACTACTATTCCTTGTGTGTCAGATTATAATTTTATACAAATGCATGATTCTCAGTTCAGTAAAACGTCAGCAGTGTGTTTTAATACTTAACATTACATATGAACTTGGATACATTACCTCTGTCAATTCAATTCAATTCAGTTTTATTTGTATAGCGCTTTTAACGATGGACATTGTCCCAAAGCAGCTTTACAGAAATATATAAATTCAGGATATAGATTTTAAATGTATGGATTTACATTTCATTACTTTGTGTCTTTCTTTCTGTTCCAGGCCTCTGACAACAGCACAAGCCAAGGATAAGCCAGGCTCAATCGAATAGTTAAATCGAAAGCTTGGCTGTAGAAGAAATTTCATCAATTCACCAAGAGACTGTATTATTTAATAAGGAACTTTTTTTTTTCTTCTGCATTTTCCCTTCAGCCTTGTTTTTATTTTATATTTTCTTTCTCTCTGTATAATGACCTCCTTTTTGTCTGTGTGCTTTCATATATCCAGTATTTTAAATCAGGTGTCTCTTTGTTATAAATGTTTGTTTTTCCTATGAAGATGAGAGAATTTGTATTGGTTTGTATTTGTACTGGCTGTGAGAGGTCATGAGATTTCAGGACACAGCCGGACGGGATAATAAAACTAGATTTGTGCCATGTATTTGTGTTGTTTGTCCCCTAGGTGGAGACAACATGCAGCGCTGAGTGATCTCGTAGCCTGTTTTTGTGATTATGGACCGGTCCTTCGTTAACAATGGCTACGTTTACATGCACATCAATAACCCGATATTAATCAGAATTTGTCAATATACCGATTAGTATTGAGTCATGTAAACACCGCAATCTGATTGCCTGATTCAGATTAAGACAATATTCTGATCCCCCAAATTCCAGTTCCCACCCCTGGAATATGCATGTTTTAATCGGAAATTTGGTGCATGTAAACGCCTTATTCAGAAAATCCAACAGTATAATCCTTATCCACTGAACTCTAATACTGTGTACTCTTTACACTTTTCATGCAACTGATGCAACAGGTGCTCTTTTTTCCCATGTTGTGAACTCGTAAGTCATTGTCTCTGCTCATACATTTCTCGTGAAACAGTCCGGCTTAGGGCTTGGTTTAGCAGAAGCTGTTAATAGATCAGCATGAGAGAAAACTTCTAGCCAGCACCGGCTTCATTAGTGTCCAGCAGGGCTGGCGTTGTGAGAGGGGCTTGTGTCCTTGGCTCCTGCAGACAGAAGGTCCCCCATGGCGATGGAGAACTCATTTAGCTGATGTGTCTTTAATCGCCTTGGCCGTATGGACACACGGCCTCTCTATTCTGAGAGAGAGCTCTCCTGGAGTACGTCCTCTGATTAAATGTGATGATTTAATTACGGCAAGCGAAAGCCAAGCGTTCGTCACTGTAGTGCTTTGTTTGCGAAGTTAATGTATGGGACGGCTTTATGAACCTGCAGCGCGAGTGGCTTGTTAGTATGAAGTAGCTTCCTGGCATGAAGCACTTCGTCATGCTTTACAGGCATTGTATTTGAGAATTTGATTCTGTTTGCTAATCCAAAAGAAGCATTTCATTTATGGCTTGTTTGTATGAAGTATTAGTACACAGTGAGCAAATGATTTCATAGGTTCTAAAGCCAGACCTTTATAATTCGCTAGAGAATCTGGTACGCTTCATCAATAAATGTGACTTTCAAAGAAAGAACCAATTTGACTGGCATGAGAGAGAGGGGAAAAAAAGAGAGGCTAGTAGCGGAACGACAGTTTATAGCTGATATAAAGTATGGAGTATGATGTTCCACAACATTAAACATAACTATAAATGGTTACAAGGATGATGCATCATTCTTTACTAAATTTGTAATCATTGGCAAGTTGCTGTATAGAAGAAGTAAAACGCTACAGAACTTGCGGTTATTGGAAAACAATCAATTCTGGGGTGGTAACAGGAACTCAGCTTTGTGTCAGGAAGCATTACACTACCCTGGTGTTGATTATTGATGACGTCTATGATATGATGACTTTCAAAGAAAGGACCAATTTGACTGGCATGGCAGATGACCAACCACTGATCGCTTCCTGTAAGAAAAACTATTTAATAAAGAAATTTGATTTTCCACTGGGGGGAGGACACGGTGCCTTAGTGGTTAGCATGTTAGCCTCGCACCTCTGGGGTTGGGGGTGCAAATCCTGTCTTCGCCCTGTGTGTGCGGAGTTTGCTTGTTCTCCCTGTGCTTCGGGGGGTTTCCTCTGGGTACTCCAGTTTCCTTCCCCAGTCCCAAGACATGCGTTGTAGGCTCATTGGCATTTCCTAATTGTCCGTAGTGTGTAAATGGGTGTGTGAGTGTGTGATCCTGTCCAGAGTTCCCTCGCTTTGTGCCCTGAGTTCCCTGAGATGGGTTCCAGGCTCCCCTAGGACCCTGTGTAGGATAAGTGGTATGGAAAATGGATGGATGGATTTTCCACTGAAAACTGCAGAGAGTCAATCAGTCCTGGTCCGGAAGCTTGTGGCCAGAGTACAAAAAAAAAAAAAATTCAAGGGTTGTTTGGATGGTTATGAAATCTGGATCGCTAAAAGGGAATGCCTTCTGAAAACCTCTGTTGTAGGTTGCTACAGAGAACTCTTTTCTACAAAGGGACAACCTGAAAACCTTTTTTTTTTTTTTTTTATTCCTACAGTGTAGTGTCTGCCTTGAAGGTGAGCATATTTACAGAAAAGATTTACATTACTTTATTTGTTAGCTACATTTGACCTGTAGTTCTAATGCAAAACTAAAGAAGCAAACTGATTGAATACACTTAGGATAATTGGAAATTTGTATAAATTTGTACATATAATTTGTACATTTTTTTTTTTTTTTGTCCAAATGTTACTACAGCAAGACATTTGATTAGATTTAAACTTCTCAGAGAAGGTATACTCATTAAATAAATGTTGGAACATCATTAAAGCCAGTAGAACTGGTGTATATTAAATTTTCCATCTTTATTAATTTTTTTTTTTGCTTGTTTCTTTCTTTCTTTCTTTCTTTATTTTTTTTTACCAATTCTACTGCCCAAAGGTGAACCTGTAGCAATTTTAAGAATTTTTACCAATTCTACCAATTGGTCTACAATTTACCAATAGACCAAAATTCATTTAGACCCACTTCAAACAAAATCACGTAAATTAGTTAATTTTTTTTACTTCATGTGCTGAATCCATCATTTTTCCATGCCTCTTATCCTGTACAGGGTCACAGGGGAGCCTGGGGCACAAGGCAGGGGAACCCTGGATAGGATGCCCACCAAAGGGTACAATCATACACACATTCACACCCGACGGACAATTTGGATTTGCCAATCAGCCTACAACGCACGTCTTTGGACTGTGGAGGAAACCCCCAAAGTACAGGGAGGACATTTAAACTCCATGCACACAGGGTGGAGGCAGGATTCAAACCCCCAACCCTGTAAGTGCGAGGCAAACATGCTAACCACTAAGCCACCATGCCCCCTACAGTGCATGCTGAATATAAAACTGTTGAAATTTTCATGACAGATTGGTTTATGTAGTGACATGACAGATTAGTACATGTAGTAAAATTAGTAGTAGTCAGTTTATTTACTGTATAAGTAACGCACCTGAGAACTAAAGTTTTGCATCTACGTTTACTTGACAGCAAGTGGTAAGAGGATTGCAAAGTACTTTTAAAAGCCTGAGACATTAATATGTGTGTACCATTTGTCATCTCTAGGTGCAGTTCCCTAACCAATGTCATCCGTCATTTTCCGAATTCTTCATATCATTGTATATTCATGTCTTATTTCCCCTTGTTTTGAATTTTTTTCCCCAAGAGATCATTAAATATGCTAATGGAGAACAACACCATAGAGGGAAATCCTTAGTGTTTCATTAACTTTACGGTGTTTATTCTCATGCTGGACGCGTCTTCATATAATAGGATTGTGGGTGGTAATCCAGCAAGGGGGCTTTTTTCCCCGAGTACTAGCTACTACAGGAAATGAACTCTAAAACTGCTGAACTGAATGAAGACCTATCACATTGTCACCAATGTCACTTACATGTTGAAAGGGTGTAATATCTGTTACCCTCTTACCTCAATGTAAACAGTAAGGCTATGGTGAACTTAATGTTGCTAAAAAAATAAATAAATAAATAAATAAAGGTTTTAACATGCAGAAATGTGAACTTAAAAGTCAAAAGTTTCAATGTGAAAATTAAGTCAAAGTGGATGAGAAATACATTGACTGTTTAAAATTGTGACACAGCCAAAACACTCATGATAATGGCTAATTATCATATCTAAACGCTAATGCATGTATTAATTGCTTTAATTAGTGAAGCAGTTAAATGAAAAACAATGTCAGGGCCTTTTAATAATGCATAAACCTTTAGCAAATGTTTATGTAAATTCCCCCGTGTTCTGTTTCACTTAATACAATGTTTGTAATTAAATTGCAACGTTGTGTGTTCGACTATGTAATGATTAATAGTTTCTCCGTAAAGTTAATAATTTCGTCTTTTATCCTTCTGAGTGAAGCAACAGGGTGGTTTGTTCTCCAGGTAGGTGGAAAACATCTGGTATTAATCTAAAGTTGATGAATTTGATTTAAAATAAAAACCTTGCACAAGGTTAATTGGATGTTTAAAATGTAAAATACTAATTATTGTAATAACGCAGATTAATTTAGGAGTTTGTTGTTTTTTTTCCCAGCCATAATAAACCCAGTTAAATATCTGTTTGACCTTAAGGTCTGCATTTAAAGCTGATTTTACAGTGTGGATGCAAAATAACGGTCGCTACAAATGAATAGACCCATTTTGAATGGATTCATTTTTGTTCCGTGGATTTCACGGGCATTACTGACCTTTATGGGGGGAGGGATTTTATTTCTAACCTTATAAAGAGACAGTGTACAGCATGTGATAAGGTCATGTACCTAATCATCACATGCACTTAAATGAAATCAATTCATTAATTTGATGAAACACAGATTTTGATTTTGCAGATACTGATTGAATACAAGTGACTATTGAAATTCACTGGTGATATATAAACGGTATATATGGTGATATCTACTGAATATATAAAATAGATTTAAAAAAATGTCAAATGTTACATTCTGAAGGTATAAAACGTTGTGAGGGTGTCTTCTGTTCAACAGGAAATGGAAGTGAAATACTGTATGTTTATGTAATGAGGGGCTTAAAGTTCAGTATATGGCAGTACAGTGTTCTTGAGCCTGGACGGCAGGGACTGGATGCTGTGGTACCATTTTCGAGACAACACAGAGTTCAAATGTTGTTAGCTTTCCTTACACATTATTTAAGTTCAATGATGAATCTTCTTGGCTTATCATCTAAATTTCAGAGAAGGCCGGATCTGGTCCTGCATGTCCCAGCCCAGATTGACTTGCTTTTTCTTTACTCCCATCTTGATTCTGTCATAGCTCTTATGAAATAATTCTTGGGGGAAAATAGAGGGGACAGATGTAGACTCTGGCATATGCTAGCATAAACCCAAACAGACAACTAGCCAGTGTCTTAGTGTATAGGTTTTGTAGTGCATTATTTAGCTAAGGTATAAGAAATATACTAATCATATATCAGAATACTAATCAGAATACTAAACAGTTTCTGTATTAAAACATAAGAATGTCTTGTCTACACCCCAATCAAGCTTTGCTGAAAATGGACAGGTAGCTATAACTACAACTAGCCTACGTTTCAGTAATTTTAACTAGGAGGGTTGTTTGCTAGCTATTATGTTGGTTTTCTGTAAGTAAATACCCTTCCTAGCCAAAAAAAAAAGTCGCAGTTTTGATTTGTTTCCAAATACATGGTTACGCCTCCCCTTGCACTAATAACAGTACCAATCCTGTAAATAAGATAAATCCTTGTAATAGTAATAGTAATCCCAAAAGAACCCATGTCACACCCCTCTTCATCTCCCTCCACTGGCTTCCTGTAGCTGCCCGCATCAAATTCAAGGCCCTGATGCTCACGTACAAGACCCTGTCTGGAACAGCACCTCCATACCTCAACACTCTCCTTGAGGTTTATGTTCCCTCAAGTAACCTGTAATCGGTCAATGCGACCAATGCCTGGCAGTGCCTACTCAGTGAGGCACAAGGTCCCTTTCCAGAACCTTCAAACTGACTGTCCCTCAGTGGTGGAATGAACTTCCGACCTCAATCCGGACAGCAGAATCAGTCACTATCTTCAAAAAACGGCTAAAGACCCACCTCTTCCGTGAACACTTAACTAACCCCTAACCCCATCAAAACAACACACACACTCACACGCACACTAGCTTGCACTTACACTAGCTCTTACACCTCTACTCTGCGCACTTTGCTTCTCTAGAACAAAATTAAAAGTCTTGTATGGTAGCACTACTTGTATTGTTCTCCGCTTGATATATCACTTTGCCTGTATTTCCTCATTTGTAAGTCGCTTTGGATAAAAGCGTCTGCTAAATGAATAAATGCAAATGTAATAGTTCCTGTTTATTTTTGTCCACTCCTCCACTGACTTGGTGCAATCCAGCTAGAGTTTGTGGCCTATTTCAATGTTACACTTGAAGTTTTCTCTGAGAGTTAGGTGCAGAGATTCTCCAGTGAAAGTGTCCCAATGTTCCATCATGTACTCTGTAGTCCACATCGTGGAACATGTCAGTATTCAGCACAGACGTTCTTGTATTCACAATATAACTAATCACACTGTACTGGATTCTGAACAGATAGGATGGGAATTGAGCGGCTTGGCTTTATTGTCACTACTACCACAAAGTCTGTTCTTAGAAATTAATCCGCAGTAATAGGCCATAATAGTGCACCATGCCACTGGAAGTGACACTCTGGTGATTAAGTACCAGAAAAACAAGCTAGACACAGGTTTCTCATTCTGTGGCGTCTGAGATTAAGCTTTACATCACAGCTGTCCAGCTCCAACTTGAACTCTTCCTGGGTGTCGGCTCTGTTTCCAACTCAATCCGTAGTGCATCAATCCCCATTACTTCCTAATGATCAGCCTTATAGAGCGCTGTCACCTGTGCGCCCATTTTCATCAGTGTCGCCAGTGAAATGGTGCTTCGGCTCCCATTAACCCGCGCCTGGCCCAGTCGCGCTCTTCACTAGAAGACAAACAAAAGAAGCTGATGATGCTGGTGCTCGCCTTTGTGACAGCACTATTTATAATGATTAATGAGCCCATGTTTTTTGTTGATTACGGCGCTGCCAGGTCTCGATACTTGTTTCAATTAAGCGTTCTGAAGGTCGCTAAACCACGTCTCGCACCCCCGCACGCGCATAATCCATTCCCATTAGCGATGATACAGTGAGGAGGCATGGTTTTACCAACTTCAAGGAGGCTCACCATGATGAGGTCTCTATCGCACTCATTTAGAAGTGATGACTGACTGACCTCCTCTTTCTCCCAGGGGACTCAGCACAGAGCCAGCATAGAATGTGTTGTTATGTGGATAAGTGTGGATGAGTGTGGATGGACTAATGTTTATGCTCCATCAATCTGGTCAGGCAAACACCTCCCACCACATGCTTAGATTGGTCAGACATTGTTGTTGACAGCACCGGAAGCACCCTGTCATTCTCAATCAGTCCATGTTTGCACAAAAATGTAGTCTATGGGGAGAGTGGAGTTGATGTACCTTTGCCTTTTTTCAAGCAGAATCAGTGGTAAGGCTCTGGATTACTAATTGGAAGATTGTTAGTTCAAACCCTGGTACTGCCAAGCTGCCAATGTTGGGCCCTTGAGCAAAGCATTTAACCCTCATCTGCTCAGCTCAGTTGTAAGTTGCTTTGTATAAAAGCAACTGCCAAAAGAGTAAGCATTATTTTATGGGAAAAGAGTCTCTGGTGTTATTTGCTTCACAGGAATCCTTTCTAGTCGTTGGTCTTGCTCAGAGTGCACTTACTTGATATACAGTACCGTGTAAAAGTTTTAGTCACCCTATTTTTTTTTTTTTTATACAAACTTTGTTATAGATTTTTTTTATTTTATGACTTCTACATTATCAAGTCAGTACAAAAAACATTAGATTCCCAAACATTAGTTTTCTAGCACAAAATTAAATGTTACAGAAAAATGTTTGTATGTCATTAAAGAAAGCAGCATATTACATAAGAGACACTTTTCAGACAAAAAACGCAATGAAGGCTGCTGGGTTTTGCTGCAAAAATAAGAAGCGAGTGCGAAAGTCAAAGTCTCCAGAAGAACTGTGGCTGGTTCTGCAAGATGCTCAATAAAACTTACCAGCTCATTTCCTTATAAAACTGCACACGTTGTACCAGAGACTACTATTTTTATTTTAAATTTTTATTTTTTTGTCACACCAAATATTGACTTTGTTTCATTTACTACTGTTTACTGCTCTTTACGGTATTTTTTTAATTATTTTTTTTAATGTAGAAACATTTCATTTAATTATTCTGAAGGCATCTTTACTCTACAGCATTTCTTTGCATGTGCCTAAAACTTACAGTGCAGGAAAGTATTTTTCCACCAGTAGCTACTTAATTGTTTGCCTTAGGAGTCAAAAAAGTAAACTTATCTTAAAATGCTACAAATGATCCATTAATACCATTCTTTACACAGGGAGAAGCTGTTTGCAAGTCAGTACAAGCAGATGCCTGCTGTTTCTCTTCTCATGAATAAGATTACAACTTGTTTTCGTTATACTGATCCGAGATGAGTATCTTGGTCAGCCATGACAAAACATTAATCCAAAATCTCATACATTAGACTACTTCTCTGGCCTCCATTTTCAGGAAGAGTCAGCTTCGTATCTTTCCTCTAACTAGGCACTTTTCCCAAAGCTCAATTTCCTTTGATGGCAGCTCCACCTTATAAAATGACTCTCCCCAAGGCTGTGTGTCAGTGGTGAGCGTTTATGTTGACAGGCCTCATGCTCTCCCCGTTGATTCATATGGCCATGATGAGATTCAAGAGGTTTTTTAGTTCTCATTCGAACACTTCAACCATCCTGGATAAGATGAGTTACGGCATTCATAATCTGAATTTGTTACAAGATAAATAAAAACGCACATAGATTCCCATACCTGGCCAGTTTTTTTTTTTTTTTTTTTTAAATCATTTTCCCTATTTTCAAATCCTGCTTTCAAAAATGTTGGTTAAGCTGGTCAAATTGTAGTAGTTGGAGTCCAGGAGAAGTCAGTGCCCCTATAGGATCAAAGTCAAACCCACCTCTGGCCTTCCTAAATAAGAAATCTATAGCAAATATATAAAATAGTGGGACACAAAAATCCACTACATGGTTTCGCCAAATGCTTCTAGGGGGCAGTGTTTAAGACGAGTGGTGAAAAATGTAGACTGTTTTTATATGTGTTTTGGTAAAAGTCAGGCTTTTTAAAATGGAATTATAAAGCTTGCAAACCTCTAAATATTTGTGAACTGTGCTGTGTATATGAGTGTAACAAAACTTATGGCTTACCTGTCAGTTAGTTAGCTAGCTATGATATTCAATTAGTAATAGTATGGTTGTGTTCAGCAATAGAAACACTGCCGCTAGTTCACGCTAGCTCAGGATCCATCCTCAGATACACTACGGAAACCCAAAAGCGGTCCCAAAAAGGAATTGCTTTAGAAAATTCAATCCCATTCTCTTTGGAAATGAATTTTAGCCATCTAGCTATCGATGTGTCAATTGCAAGGTCTGTAAGTAGTTAAAGAAAGATAGCTTATATGGCTATTGGTAGTTAGCTAACTAGCCAGCTATTTTCAGTGACTAAAAGTGTCTTTTGGAAACAGTCATGCTTTAAAAATGGTATTATGATGCTAGCTAACAATTTACAACAATGTATCAATTGCAATGTCAGTATATTGCTATATAGACTACTAGACACCTGTGTTATTCAGTGAATAAAAGTGAAGATGGGTTCAGCACCCATCCGCTAGTTCAGGATCTATCCTCAGATGGGGTAAAGAAAGCCAAAAGCTGTGGTGGATTGCATAATGAAATTGTTGAACAATGAAATGAAATCCTTGTTCATTAGTTGTTTGTTTTGATTATTATTATTATTATTATTATTATTATTATTATTATTATTAGAACAGTCAGACTTTGAAAATGAAATTATGAAGCTATCTATCTATCAAAGAATTCTTGCTTATATGGCTAACTTTCTAGTTAGCTAACTAGCCACCATCTATCCTCAGGTAGGGTAAAGAAATCATAAAGCCATGGCAGGTGGAACATTGAAATAGAAAATTAAATCCCAAATTCATTTTAGTTCTGTGGTATTGGGGAACAATCAGGCTTTAAAATAGAATTATGAAGCTGGCTAGCTAACTTTGTTTTTCTTTTTAACCGTCATGTGTAAGCAGATACCCATCTAAACTCAGTCAGCTTGTTATTTTTCCTTGCTTCAAAGCAAAAATCTGGACTAAAATGATTGCCCCACAAACAGAGCAGTGCTTATAGACCTTCACACTGTGGTAAAATGACAGGCTGCTTCACGCTAATTTGTTATTAGTCTAAAGGTTAAGATTCGAATTTGGATCAGTGTCATCTTTTCCTGTGGGTCTTGCTATATCTACTCCCCAAGTGACTGTGAGGAAGTCTTTATTCACGTCCACTTCACTCCTTGAATGAAGGTTATTTGCCAGCTGAAGGAGCCTTCTAGTTTGTGTGTGATGGATGTTACGTGGAGTGAACGCACTAGGGGGCTCAGGTGTGTGTGTGTGTGTGAGAGAGTGTGTTCACAGGAATGAGAAAGAGCGATAGAGGGAAGATGCTCTATGATCTGTGAAGAACTCGCGTGCAAGAGAGAGAGCACCTGAGAGCAAGTCCGGTACTTATGGAGCAGATCCATCAAAATCAGCATGCTGTTAAGCATTAGCAAATAGCCCTCGACCTCTCTCCGCCCCTGAACCAAAGTATAAAAAAAAAAATCACACCACTGCTGCTGAGGTCACAATAGTTAGCTGTAGTGAAGTGAATAAGTGCTAATAAATAGTAGTAGTGCAGTAAGTTAGGGCTCGTGTTATAACCTTGAACTGGTTTTTGCACTCATTTGAGTAGTTCATCTGAAGGATTTTGGACAAATTTGAGGCCAGTGTTGTTTGCATCTTCTTCATTGTAGGCAATAATTCTGTTCACTTATCCAAAGTACTGTTCACTTTCTGACAAACATGGTGGACTCTCAGGAGTGTGTTTACATTTATAAAGTGGATTGTTTGTCTCGTTCACATCTGTAATTGTTCCACTGGTTAAAATCAGCAAGCTACAGTATTTTAATCTGGCTTCTCACTTTGTGTAGCAAGCTTATGCTAATGTTCTTGTTAGCCTTAGTTAACCCATTTACATTAAAAAAAAAAATGTTTTTATAGATTTTTATTACTTGAATTAGTTCAAGTAATAAAAAAATATTTTTAAAAAATCAAATTTTTTTCCAGGGGGGTAGTTGGTAAATTGTTGCCATATGGCAACAATGTGCAATGGTGGAAAGTATAGTCATATAGTATATATAGTCAAATAGTACAGCATATAGTCAAAAATAACACAAAATGTATGAGATGGCATTTTGTTATGTCAAAGTTAAAGCCCTCTTTTTCCAGGTACACTGGAAAATAGTAGTTTTGTATTATTACATTTCAAAAAATTGGAGATAAATTAATTGTTGCTATATGGCAACACCATGCAGTAAAAGGAAAACTAACACACTATCTAGCCAGCTGTGTTATTCAATGAACACTTAGCCTAGTTTTTTCTCTCTCCCATGTATTCATTCCTGTTTTGCTGCCAAATTGTGTTTGTCTTATTTTTGTGTACATACTGTAACATCTCATTTTTCTTAGTTTTTTCCCTTTTTTTTTTTCTATTTTTGTCTTCTTTTTCTCCTTCTCTTTTTTCTTCCTTCACCCTCCTTATTGTCCTCCAAAGAGAAAGATTGTGGCAGGTTTGGGGGTGGCTCTGGAGGTTGTAGGGTTTGGATTGGGAAGAAGAAGAAATAACAATAGCTGCCGTTAATTCTGGAATCGGGAATCGTTCTTCACATAAACATTAGTACATACTGTAAGTGAGCAATAGTAAATAAACAAATGTTATGATGTATGATAACACTTTCAGTCAGTAGTGAGAGTGTGAGAGTGTGAGAGTGTGAGTAAGAGATCATTTGGCCGTCCCTCTCAGGAACTCCATCTTTTCATGCGTAATTAACCAAATTTGATTGGAAATGAACTTGATTTCTGGAGTTGTCTGTTACTGAATGCACATCAGCCACCTTCTGTCACTAAGATTAATTTTGGCCAGTTATTTTTAAAAAGCTAAAAGCTTGTTCAGGCGATCATGGATGAAAACCAGGAGTTAACGTACTGTTATTAAAGGAGTGTCCCTTAGATCGGGCTCATCTTAATAGCACTCGAGAGATGATTGTCTCTCTTTGACTTTGATCAGAGGAGTGAGCAGTGTTCAGGACGAAGCACTGTGAAGTCCAGTGCAACGACGAGTCTGATGATTACTTCATTTTCTTTATTATATTTCTTTGATGAGTCCTGTATCTAACATTTATTTCAATTATCTTTTCCACAACCAAGCATATTCTGTATTTGCTCTGATTACTAAAACAGAAGTAACAGTTTATGGCCTGATGTATTCAGAATTCCGTAATACATAGCACTTGACAAAAAATATGTACCTCCTTCACAGTGCGACCAACCAAAAGCAATATATATCATAACTGTTTCCTATAGAAACCTTAAATCTTCACAAGTAGAGCTCTGCTCACTGTCCAGAGTGTATGTGTGTATTATGCTTGTGTCATAAACAATTTTTATTAGCCTTCATAAACTCACTCACACATTTTCATTAAGGCAGGCTTTAGCCCTGTTGTACTCTGTCATATACTGTATTATACATGCTTTAAACAGCCATGATTCAAATTTAATTGTATAAATGAATTTATGGATTTAAGGATAGCGGAAGCTCACTGTTTAAGGTTCTCAAAAGGTTTAAATCCTGGGATTGAGAGCTAACAAATGAATAGGCTTCCATGGTAATCTACGTGTAATGGCACACCCTGTGCTCTGGGGTATACAGAAAAACAGGTTTCCAACTACAATTCTTCATCAAAAAAAAAAAAAAAAAAAAAAAAAAAGAGAGAAAAAAAGGGAAAAAAAACAATCCACACTTACCCCTCTCCTTTTATAGTAAGCCCCAGACTATTCATATGTATGTATTAAATAAAATATAATAAATAAATAAATAATGTATACAATATGTACAAAAAAGTATTTTTAAAAAATAGAAAGTACATCAAATAATTACATGCAAGAATCATCAGTGAAAAAACAAAGATTATTGCTTTTATATTTAATTATTTAAGTATTTATTTATAAATTACTTAAATCTATTATTATATGTAATAATTTTGCATTGTTTTATTTACTATATTTTATGGAAATGCACACTGTTTATATGGACTCCCTAGTCTATATAATTATATATAAAAAATAAATGAATGTAGTAGATATAATACTTGGGGAACATTTAATTTCAGTCTGTAACCATCTCAATTTGGCAATTTCAGTATAAATAAAAAATAGAAAAATAAATAAAATATAGTAAACAAAAATAAAATAGAATGTAGTTAACAGTATATATATATATATATATATATATATATATATATATATATATATATATATATATATATATATATATATATATATATATATTTCCTCTTATTTCTATCATTTGAAACAATATAAAATTATATTTAATAAAAAATATTGTACATTTAAAATATACATTTATATTATGTAATATATTACATATAATAATATTGGAATATGTTAAAATAATTTATACAGATTCCTTAATTTAAAAAAAAAAATGTATTATTCTTACACGTTCTTTGATCATTAGATTTATTTTGAGAAGTTTACAGATTCAAGTTAAAGTACCCCAAGGATTATATCTATTAAATATTCATTTATTTTTATTTATATAGAGCAGGGTGTTAATATACACACAGTACATGTTCACACTGATATACTCCGACCACAGTAGTGCTTGTTGTTGAGTTTCACAATTCCACATCATTTGTGGAATAAAATACATGCTTTTCAAACCAGTGAAGGACACATTTAAATCAGACCACGCCAAAAACCACATCCATCCTGCCGAGATGCTACAGCACTGACGTTTCAGCAGAGGTGAGTTATGGCACTGAGCATCAGTGACCGCGGCGAATTCCATCCTCCCCTGAAGGACCTTTGTGGAAATGGCACGATTAATCCATCAGAAAAGGTGTGCGTATGGCAAGGAGAATTAAATTACCGTGGACTCATATTTATCAAGATTATCATATTTATCAAGCGAGAACGCTGGTTCAGGATCAGATCCCTCCTTTATATGTGATTGTATCTATCATGATGTGAAATGTGACAGCTGATCCTAGATCAGGTTTTTGATCGAAAAAGGTCCTCTATATGACCCATTCAATGCATTTATAACAGTTTAAGGTGTGGTGGATTCTGGATGGATGATACATTTTATTTTAACCCTTCTTTTTCATGTTTATTAGAAAAATTAATGGAAGGACTTATAACCTTATAGCTAAAATTGAAAGCCTTATTTGCCTTTTATGCCTCAATCACTGCAGTGATATAAGGAGGCTATAGGTGCACACGTGCCATCCTCATTCAGTAGAGGTGTATCGATCACAATTGTGCTGTGATCAAGTCTGTAAAGATTTGTACTTGCAATGCAAGGTACGTTTACGTACACACACACACATGCATACACACTCATCTCTCTCTATTAGTCACTCTGTTGCTTGTATTGCCCATTTATCAGGCACTTAAGAATCAGATACTACGTTTCTCTCTCCCTCTGTCTCTCTTCCTGTCTATCCCGTATAGTCTCATTGATCGAGGATCATTCACAGGCGCTAAATGTACATTATAACAAATGTTCTCTTTGCATTACAATGGAGTGGAGCGCGGTCGATGTGGAGGTCAGGGAATAGAGTTCAGCTACAGCACCTAAAGGGAAGTGAATGAAGAGATGCTGCAGTCGGTGCAGTTAATAAGAGCGAGACTCTACAGATATTACTTCAACCTTTAGGAAGAAATAGTTTGTCAAAAAAAAAAAACAAATTTACACCATTTTCTACTTTCTCCCAAATGTCACTGATCAGCTGGGATACAGGTTAAAGGTTAAAGAGGCTAACAAGTATTAAATTATATTTCTTTTATTGAATTTTTCCCTTAATTTTCTCCTCCAGTTTGGTCACTGGCCAATTTCCATCCACCACCCAGCTTCACCTATCTTATGACAGCTATAACTGGGGAGGGTGAAGGCTAACACATGCTTTCTCCCAGACATGTGTTCCAGCTGTTCCAGCATGACAAAGCCCCTGAAGACATGGTTTGCCAAGGTTGGAGTGGAAGGACTCAAGTGTCCTGCACAGAGCCCTGACCACAACCTATGAGGTTGAGCTGAAATGCCGACTATGCTCGAGGCCGGCTCACCCAATATGACCTCACTAATGCTCTTGTGGCTTAATGAGCACAAATCCCCACAGCCATGCTCCAAAATCTAGTGGAAAGCCTTCCCAGAAGAGTGGAGGTTATTATAACAGCAAAAGGGGGACTAAATCTGGAATGGAATGTTCAACAAGCACATTGGGCGTGATGGTCAGGTGTCCACATACTTTTGGCCATATAGTGTACATGAGCTCATAGTCACCAAAGATTGGCTTGCTGTGATTGACAGGGAAGAGAGTGATGTCATTCCTCTCAACCAGAGAGTACACCAAATTTTGCACTCTTGGCTCATCAGCTGCTAATTTCCAACTCATAGCTCCAAGATTCCCAGTTCAATCCTGAGCTCAGGTTACTGTCTGCATGGAGTATTGCTTGTTCTCCCTGTTTTCATATGGGTTTCCTCTGGGTTCTCTGGTTTCCTCCCACTGTCCAAAGAAAACAAGTGGATTGGCTACACTAAAATGACCCCCAGGCATGAAGGAATGTATGAATGTGTGTGTACATGGTATCCGCAGTGGACTAATGTACCATCCAGGGTCCAGATCCATGTGACCCTGACCAGGATAAGGCAGTTACTGAAGATGAATGAATGAAGGAAGAACTTCCAAATTTCAACTACAACTGCACTGTATGAGCGTTGGGAGGCATGGCTGGTGGTGATGGAATGAAACGATTCATCAGTTGATCCCTCAGGGCCTTTTTTACAAGTTGTATTTCAACACTTCAGTTTAGAAAGACTGTGCAAATGGCTGCATGTGAGCATTCACCCAGTTCTTCTACCAACCCTTTCATAGATCTCCATCTGAGGATGGTGTTCATGATGTTTTAATATCAGTGGCCACAGTGCATGTTAAATGATAAAATTAAAACATGTTAAGCTCTCAGACTATCATTTATCCACAGTCTGTTCTCAAGGTTCAACATAAACAGGCAGCTCTTGAGTATTAAGGCTACAAAAATAAATAGCTATCACACATTGTGCAAGACCACACACAAGCCTAAGTCTTGTTTATTTCCCCCTGTTGTTTCATGAGCAACTTGTAGCACTTTAACAGACGCCGACGCTGACAGCAGCAAAAAGTGTTGTAAAATGTCATGGTGACGCTAAATCCAGGCGACAGGTCTTAAGTGGCGCTGAAATTGGGGACACAAGAGACTTTGTGATAATTGTATTGGATGTCACGGGCTTGGGCGTGTGGTGGGGTTTGACAGTATTAATTTAGATGAATGCGTTCTTCCTCCAGAGATACTGTTCGTAATGTCTTGAGGATGAAATGGTGTAGAGGTAGAATGTTATTCATTACCAAATATTATGAAAGGAAAAACAGACTATGCCTGTGCGTTCTCTTGTAGTAAGATCAAACTGTTGAGCTTCCATTCATACACTGTCACAAAAAGTACCTTTCTTTGTCACTGATGCTTGTCAAGGGAACTCCCTGGGAAAGTGAATGTAGTGTTCCTTTAAAACTCATTTAAGATACATAATATCCAGTGGAACCTTAAGGACCACAGATTTACACATGATGAGTTTTAAAGGTAATTTTTTGCTGTTAAATTGAGAAATCTTGGCTTATATCATGGCTTAACAAAAACAGACACCGGACAATATATATTTCAAGCAATGAAATCAACAATAAAAAAGATCAGTCACAGACACTATTTATTTATTTATTTGTTTGTTTATTTGTTTATTTATTTATTTTCAATCTTCAACTGTCTAGTTTCAGCCAGTCTGTGCCCACTGTAGTCTCAGATTACTGTTCTTGGCTGACAAGAGTGGAACTTGATGTGGTTTTCTGCTGTTGTAGCTCATCCACCTCAAATTTTGACATTTTGTGCATTTCTGAGATGCGTTTCTGCTCACCACGGTTGTACAAAGTGGTTATGCGAGTTACCATTTACCATTGACATTACATGAGTTACCAGCCTGGCCATTCTCCTCTGATCTCTCTCATGAACAAGGCATTTTCACCTGCAGAACTGCAACACACTGGATGTTGTAAACTCTAGAAACTGTTGGAAAAAAAAGTCCCAAGAGATCAGTACTTTCTGAAATACACAAACCAGCCCATCAAACTCAACCATGCCACAATTAAAGTCACTGAGATCACATTTCCCCCCAATTCTGATGTTTGCTGTGAACATGAACTGAGGTTCTTGACCTGTATCTGCATGAGTTTACACATTGTGCTGCTGCCACATGATTGACTGATTGGAGAATTGCACGAATGTGTAGGTGTATAAGTGTTCCTAATAAAGTGGGTGGCAGGTGTATGTGTCTACACGTTGACATTTGAAGAAGTGATGATAAAATTCTTCTAAAAACATAGTTAGGTTTCAGATTTATGTGATTAAGTGACCTATGAATAATTAGCCGCTTATGAATGTGTTCGTAGAAAGATTGATCAAACTTTGTCAAACTGTCACTCATATGCATCACAATCTGAAAAGCGAAGGCTGACTCTTAAATCAAAAGCACTGGTCTGGTAACCAATATTGAGTAATATTTATTTTTCATAGGAAAATAAAGGGAGACATTGCTGACACATCCACTGAAAGTTGTGTTCTTAACTTCTAAATGTTTCATTTCAGTTGTGGATTACTGGGGGGGAAAAAATCCTTTTCATTTTTTTTCTTAAGAGGCTTTTTTTTCTTTTTTTTTCCTTTGTTGTCTTAAGTCTTTGCTTCTTTTTCCATGACTCATCACTTTAGGTTTATTATCCTAATTGTGCAATCATGTTTCTTCAAAAATATTCTTTAAACAAATGGTCCTTCCAAACAAAATACATGTATTTAATTACTAATGTAGGTTCTCTTCTCTTCACTTGACAGTTCTACATACTACTTAACAATGGATGCTCTACTGAGATAGTTTACTTATATAGCATTTGAATAAAAAAAAACAGCAACAACAACAACACCAATATATCCAAATATCACATCAGTTATTAGAACTATAAACATGCAAACCGGAATGCAGCATATTGACATCTTTGGAGATAGGTGTAGAATGTTCAGTGGTCCATGATGAGTGCAAATAAGCGGTGAAATAATGATTGTGATTATGGATGTAGTATTTCTGTTTGTTCAATGGCTTCATTAAAGGGCTTCCCAATAGGTGGCAGTATAAACACCTGTGTGTGTGTGTGTGTGTGTGTGTGTGTGTGTGTGTGTGTGTGTGTGTGTGTGTGTTGTCCTTGAGATTAAGGTTAGGGGTTGTGTGTAAGCACAATGGAAGTACCACACAAATGTAGTAAAACTAACAAGTGTGTCAGGGTGTGTGTGTGTCTGATAGTTTAACATAACCCACAGTGTAACACCAAAAAATGCAATTAGTCCCGTGATTAGCACTTAATAACATTTGTGCGCATTTTCTCCACCTCTTAATTAAAAAATACTGTTTAAACTCATGTTTGCTTTCCAATCTCTCCTTCTCATTTTATAAAGTTCATCAATTAGATTTGATACCTCCATAAGGGGATGATGTATAATTGCCTTAATCATTTCTTATTCAAATTTCCACCCTGCTTTCTAAAGCATATCCATTTTGCTAATACCGTGTAATTAAAACATGTCATTGCACTACAAGGCTCGAGCTATACCCTATTAATGACCATGAAAATTGTTTTAATTAAATAGCCAATTATAGTAAAGTCCAGACTATGAGGAGTGACATTTAAATGAGCTTTAATTTAAACGGCCTTCAGTATTTCTTCATCAGAAGTTTTCACACAGGGAATTAATCAATGTGAACCAGTCTGCTCTCACTGACACAAAGTACCAGAGTGCCCTCATTTCTTCAACCAAACTTAGGGAGTAAATGCCAAAATGCTCCTCCCTCCCTCCCACTGCATAAGGTATGGAATAATAACTATGTAGTGCACTATAGTGTATACTGATTTGGGTTTCAGCCAAGTTGTGATTGATCCAAAATTTCATCTTCATCCATGTCTTCGTCTCTCAACATTTTTTTCCCCACAAAAGTAGTGTTTTGTAGTCTGGACCAGTCTTAAATGCATATTAATATTTCATCAGTATATTGGCTGAATTCTAAAACAACATTATAGTTTGAGCATTTTAGAGTTTTTGTTTCATCTAACAAACTGGTAGAATCAAAGATCCATGACGTAACTATTAGCTGGAGATAAAACACCAACTGGCCTGAGAAGTAATGAATCTATTTCACTCAAGAGTCTCTTCATACCAAATTGCATATTAGGAAGAAAGCTTCCCCATGAAGTTAAATAGATCTTCAGCTAGGTGGCAAAAAAAAAATGACATTAAAGCTGATGTTTTACGATTATAACTTGTCACACTGTACAAGATGATCCCAATAAAATCTTGGCCAAATTCTATAATATGTGAAGTTGAAGATCCTCTAACAAAGGATACAAAATTAATACTTTCGGCTTACGTCATCATTCAGTGTGATCCAGGCTCAGAAAATGGGGTCGCATAAACAAAAATGTTCTTTAAACAGTCCCAGAATTTCACAATTTCACGATGGCAGAAATTAACGCAAAAGCAAGCAAACTCCACGAAATCCTGAGGAGTTTTTCTCCAAATTTTCTGCAGATTTGGGCCAAGAAGCATCATGTGAGGTCAACACAACGCACATTCTGCCAAAGCCCTCTTCGCTTCACGTGCGTCGAACATGATTACAGCTAAAAGGTCTCATATACCAACAAACATCACTGTGAAAGAGCGTGCAAAACAATTACGTGCAATTGCAATTTAACCGGTTCAAGCAGTTTTCCACGAAAAATAAAAAGCACAAAAAACTCATGCCAAATTTTGAAAAACACAGCAGCAAAATCAAGCATTTTTGGCTGCAATAATCACAAAAAAAAAAAAAAAAAAAAAAAATATTTTGTAGCTGTCCCTTGAGTTTTTGCATCTTCCAGTGCTGTCCTCCTATTGGTGGCTTTCAGACTCTCTTTGACAGTACTACTTTGCCGTTGGTTGTCTTTGTCTTTTCACATTGTCACATTATGCATTCTGAGATCATTTGGGGTTAGATAACCTTCCTTTTCATGTGACAGTCCAAAAATATAAAAGTAAACATCAGACACTAAACATGTTCATAGTAAGGTGGATATTGTGTATGTTTTACTCCAAACTCATCCCTTAATTCATTTAGTTTCTTAATTGTGCATTTTTTCCTCAGCCGGGCATGCGAGCTGTTTAGAAGTATGCAGTAAGGTAGTAAGGTAGTATGGTGTGTGCTTTTGGACACAGCCTCTCCTACACTGCTTGGCTCCTCCTCTCGAGCGCTACAACGGGACAGAGACGAGCGGTCCGGGCGCGCGCTGCCGTCAGTCCTGTGCGCTGCGCTCGCGCTGTCATCGTCAGGCTTTGATCGATGCCGTGACTTCACATCGCCGCGTTTCACTTCACAATCAAAACGGACTTTATAGTGTGTTTAGTAGGCTAGTTTAATCCACTTTGCCCTTTCTTTTTAATCCTAAAACACTTTTGTGATCATTTTATATTTACAAAAAAAAAAAAACAAAAAAAAAAAGTTAACTCTGAGAGATCATGGCCACGTCGGTTCCCTTGCTTCCATCAGCGCCGCTCGCGCATCACGCGCCTCCTCCGATTTCCATCTCCGCTTCGGCCGGTGGCGGCTCCTCGAGCCCGGCGAGTCTGTCTCCATCGCCGTCGTCGCTCGCTCCCTCGGCGGCTTCGAGCCTCTTCCGCTCGGACCTGCTGCCTTCTGCGAGTCCGGCTCTCCCGGTGGGCAGCGCGCCGCACAAGCCCGCGTATGCCACGCCGTCTCCGGTGGAGAGCACGCCACGCAACAACGAGTGTCGATTGGTGGAGGTGCGCGGCGCGCGCCTCGCCTCGTTCACCGTGGACGGCCGAGAGCTCATCTGCCTCCCGCAGGCGTTTGACCTCTTCCTGAAGCACCTGGTCGGCGGTTTGCACACCGTGTACACCAAGCTGAAGCGGCTGGAGATCACTCCGGTGGTGTGCAACGTGGAGCAGGTGCGTGTGTTGCGCGGGCTCGGCGCCATCCAGCCCGGTGTGAACCGCTGCAAGCTCATCTCGCGCAGAGACTTCGAGGTGCTCTACAACGACTGCACCAACGCCGGGTGGGTAGCACGCGCTCTTAAGTTTGCATGCATTGAATGTGTTACAACTTGTGTTTGCAAAAAAAAAAAAAAAAAAGGCAACAGCAATATGTTTGTGCATGACTCACATTTACCAACCTGGACGTGTATATAGAACTTTAGGCTATGACCTCATCTGTAAACTATAGAGGCTATAGAGCTCGTGCGCTATAAAAAAAACATAACAAAAACACGTTTTCTGGAAGATAGGCCATTTTAGGTTTTCTTCAGATTTTCGTACCTTCAGGAATCTTGTCACAAAGATTCTAGAGACAGCATTGCGTCCTAAATGAACCCTAATAATCAATAATTTCCTAATGAACCCATTTTCCATTCGCACAACAGTGAATTAAATCCAGTCCCATCAAACTGCTTAGTCCAAATTTGTACGTTTTTTTCTTTTTTTTTTAAATGAAATAAAGTTCTTTTAAGTTTATTTATAAACTTTCATTCATGCATTCATCTTTAGTAAGTGTTTTCTCCTGGTCAGTTTCACGTTGGAGTGTATCCCGGGAAAGGAGTGTATCCTGGGAACACCGGGTGTGAGGTGGAAATACACCCAGGATGGGATGTCAGTCTATCACAAGACATTTATAAACATTTTGTTTAGTTAATAATTAACTTTCACAGCAAAATCCTGTATCGTAGAACACCACAAGAGTTAATTCATCACCGGTGTGTATAATCACCCTACTATGCACAGTTGTGTAAACTGTTAAATATAGAACAAACCTCCAGGTCAGTGTGTGTTGGCGCTTTGTGGTAAAGCAATGTTGATAACGCTTCTACACACCTCTTCGGATCTTTTATTATGGGTCATATCAGTGTGATTGATAACACCATGCCAGCTTTAGACCTGCTCTTGAATGGATTCCACTTTGCTGAGCTCGCTGCTCACCATCTGCTCCTTGTCATGGCAGCTTTTTGTCATTTGTGCATGTGGTGGGAATTTGTGTGGTGCAGGTTGGATTGGATCTTTATACTTATAACTTATAACTGATGAACAGCCATGAGCAGTATTTCAGACATTGTTGATTTGTTAATAGCGCTGGAAGTCCCTACTCTCTCTCTCTCTCTCTCTCTCTCTCTCTCTCTCTCTGTGTGTGTGTGTGTGTGTGTGTGTGTGTGTGTGTGTGTACATGATGAAGGGCGACTTGTCTATTTCCGCCTCAATCAGCTCTAATGCCTCAGTATTGATAACATGTCACGGCTTCATTCTGCTCGTCTCCTCTCCACTCAGCGCGCGCTGTTGTTCTTTGCACAGTGAGAGATGTTCTGTTCTTATCTCTTCTTGGAAACTGGAAAAACAACAAAACATGTCTAATTAAAGGTTTCGCCTCCACCTGGAAGCCTACCCAAGCCTATAAAGTGAATACAGTGATAATAATTTCATTATAATAACAGACAGTAATTATCTCCCAGCATGCAGTTGTAATCCAGTTTACACTATATTAACGCTGCTGTTTCGTTCATTTACAAATGTAATGAGTTCAGCCGTGGGAAAGATAGATTAGAGGTTCAGGGTTGGTAGAGGTTCAGGCTTGCGCATGTGTGCAAGTTTTGTTTAGTCCTGATTTCTGAATCGAAATCGTTTTTCCCTCTGAAATCTGGCAACATTACTTTTTTTGGACCGAATCTGAAACATTTCATGAACTGAAACTATTTGTCTAAATACAACTTCAACAGTTGACCACCAAAGCTGATTTCTGAAATTGTTCACACTTTCTTTTTTGTGTGTCAGTGGTTTGTAAGACTGTGCCTGTGGCAAAGTAATACAGGCCTTTATTTTTCTTTGAAAGACACTTACTGGTACAGTGCCATCAATATACAGTATGTAAATTTGCTTGATTTAGACAAAGATCAAAATTGTGAATTTTTTCAGATTTGGTTCAGACAGCTCTACTGTCAAGCGTAGTGAGATAGGTGTGGATTCAGTTTCCAAAATATAGAGTTCCAGCTCGGAGCCATAAATGTGATTAAAGGGTTAGTGGCGATTGTTAGGGGTCCAAGCACTGAAACATAAGAGTGCAGCATTTTCATTATCATTTGAAGTTAGATGAATGATGAAACAAACAACATGAAGTGTCATATTGCAGGATTTTAAAGTGATAAACAACATTATCTGAAATCACATATCAAGATTATGAGCATGTATCTCATTGCACCACTGATTTATAGCCCAAAGAATAGCAAACTGTAATATCTTTATTGTTGCATGAGTTTGCTATCAGTTTGGAGTGTTGATCCAGTTGCTTATCATAAATGATCATATCATAAAACCCCCCCTGTTGTTTAGTGCTGCATCAAAACATGTCCTCAAAAACAAAAGTCAAAGTTAATAAGCTGTCAGTAGCTGCACAAATCACATTTGCATGGCCATCATATACCATACAGTCTCATGGTTATATAAATATTATTAATATTATAAATAACATTCACATCCCACAAATATCGCTGAAAAACGCAGCCTACACTGCAAGAGTTTTCAAGGTGTGTCTGTCACAGTCTTCAAAAGCCCACAATTATGTGTACGTCAGAGTGTGTTAAAATACAGTATTCCATATTACATTGTAAGCTACTTATTACATGTATGTGTTTATAAAATGTAAAAAGATGAGTAGCCTACAGTATATCTTTAAAAATAATATATCTATCCACACACCGATCCTTGTTCATCAAAGTTGCACAGAAAGAAATTTTCAGTGAAAATGAAAAAAGTTAGAGGTGCTTGTGTTCGAGATTGCTGAGAATGAAGATTTGTGTTGTCGTTTTTTTTTGTTTTTTTTTTAAAGGCCTAAGAGGTTTGCACAATGTTGAACACTTGAAATAAAATAATAAAATAAAATTCAGCTAATCATGAAAAAAAGCAAGTAAAAAAATCAATTAAAAAATGTAATTAAAAATCAATACATTTAAATAAAAAAATCTGAGGAAAGGACAGTCCAAGAGGTTTGTCCTGTGCAGTCCTTTCATTAAAAAAAATAAAATAAATAATGCTATTATGTAGTAGTGTATAGAAAATTATGGAAGTGTGCTCAAGTTTTTTTTTTTTTTAAGGCTGACATCAGGTTTATTGTTCTATTAAATTATATATATATATGTGTATATATATATATATATATATATATATATATATATATATATATATATATATATATATATAGGTGCTGTTAATGCTATTCACACTGCATTACATTCTTAGTAGCAATGTAGTGGAGACAACATCCAAATTAAATATGGAGAAAACCATATTCGAACGTGTTAAAGTGTCTGCCGTTATTAATTTATCTTGTCACTCAGCGGTACGAGGGTGTTCACAAAGTGGAACAAGAACCATAAAATTAAACCGAGCTGATTAAAAACCATTTGCCTACATATGATACAAGTAACTCATTTCACCACAGTGTGTCATTTGTATTTGGTGTGATTTTGTGCAGCTCCTTTTTTTTTGGTGAGGTGACTGATAGAATGTCTCAGCAAAATTTTCACTCGTCATCACGCGAGCATTTGAATGTTTACCTAATCGAATACTAAAGAAAGCATTTTTTTGCTAGTGAGAAGCCACCTATCTTGGGGGAGAGTGGTTTAATGACTGGCTCAGACTGTCTAGTTATCTTCATTCTCTCTCTCACTGCTCTTTGGTAGATGTTAAGTGACTATGACACGAGTCATCAAGAACAGACTGGAATGCCTGATAGGGTGAAATCGCACCTCTCCGCTCCTGCACATTCCAGTTACAGCTAAAATAGTCGCAAGGAGAACCCGATTCTTCACAGAAAAATTAATTAACAAGGGGCACGCTCGAAGTGTTTCTTTTTCCCCGCTCTTATCCCTTCCTCTCCTTGTTGAATTACGGCCTAATTGTATTAATATTTTTCTCCCCGGGAGGATGAAAAGATCATTTGACGATTGCAGCTTTTCGAAATTTGTATCACCATTTACGATTAAATTATGCAAATCAGCTCGTCTCCCCGGGCCGGGATTGGCTAATTAGGACGGATATGGGCCGAGGAGTTGTTCGGAAACGTGAGCCGAGTCTTGGCCAAACGAGCAGAAAATTGAAAACGGCCAGGCGGAAAATTTTAGAGGGTTCTTTTTTTTTTTTTTTTTTTTTGGCATGATTATTTAATCCTGTCTTCGCTGTTTCAGTGTGCTTGTAGTTCTCGTTTTTGGCTTGTGTAGCTTAGGTGGCAAAATCACAGCTTAGAGCTAAAACATGAGAAGACAGCTGCAGAGACAGTGTCAGAAATTCATCAGTTTTTTCATCAAGAGGTGAAATTTGACCTTTACGATGGCATTTTTTCAAACCTTATAAAAAGACAGTGCACAGCATGAGAGAAAAGCACCCAGTCACCCAGCCTTCACTTTTTTTCAGCACTATTTTTCTCCCTAATTGTCTCACATCTTTGTGAACTGCTGCTTAGGCAACATTATAGGAAGAGACCTAACATGTATACATTTAATTGGATAGCAACACTCTGGTTGACATGACCATTCATGAAGAAGACCATTCTTCCCACCAAGAGACCACAAATTATGCTGTCTATATCAAGAGAGATGTGAATTAACAAGGATTTAATATGACTCTCTTTTGAATCATTTTGCTTCATTGTTACTATCACACCAAACCTCCATCCATCTATCCATCCATTTTCCATAACGCTTATCCAACACAGGGTCGCGGGGAGCCTGGAGCCTATCCCAGGGAACTCAGGGGACACCTTGGACGGGGTGCCAACCCATCACAGGGCACAATCACGTACATTCACAACACTCCAGACAATTTGGAAATGCCTACAATGCATGTCTTTGGACTGGGGGAAGAAACCAGAGTACCCAGAGGAAACCCCTGAAGCACGGGGAGAACATGCAAACTCTGCGCACACAGGGCAGAGGTGCCCAGAGGTGTGAGGCAAACGTGCCAACCACTAAGCCACCTTTCCCCAACACACCACACCTGCCATTTTATTATTCAGTTATTGATCTATTAATTATTTAGTAACTACCATGAATTTTATAGTAACTACAGAATAACTAGGTAAAATATGTAATGTAACTCAGACCTGCTGATGATAAACTTCTGATGAAGTCTTACAAAGGTGCGCCACACGGGAGGCCCCATTTTAATAATAAATCAATCAATCAATCAATCAATCAATCCACACTGAAAGGTAATGGGTAAGATAGACTTGGAAATGTTACATAGAGAGGCTAAAATTGCATTCCGCCATTTTCCTTAAAGCTGGATCGAATATACTGAAATATCGTATGTTTATTTAAGAGTCTGTGGTTATTTTTTGCTTCCACGTTTAACATTTCCGAGCCCTTTTCTATAACATTCTAGGGGACTTTTGACAGGGAAGTCCTTGTTCATCTCTAACCTCTCATTAGCCAGCTCTCTAGAAGGAAAGTGAGAGAATAACTGATCCTAGACTTATGTGTCATGGTAACACTGATGTGTGATGGCGACTCAGAAGTGACTCATATTGACTCAAGATGACACGCCACTGCAGATCCCTCTAACATCATGTCATCCAAAGCATTCCCGAAATAGACCATAAAAGGAAAAGTACTTACAGGAAAATGCTGCAGTGATGTTAGGTGGGCTAATAAAAACAAACACACACACACACACACACACACACACACACACACACACACACACACACACACACACACAGACATTTGCTCGATTTCTTTCTCACAGTTACTTATTCACTCACTGACCCTTGTTAACTCTCTCTCACACACTCTCTCTTTCTCTCTCTCTCTCTCTCTCTCTCTCTCTCTCTCTCTCTCTCTCTCACACACACACACACACACACACACACACACACTAGGACATTTGACCCAGTGATATTACTGCCTAATGTGATGCTGTCCTCGCTGCAGTCTTAACTATTATGCATTAAATCCAGGCAATTACCTCAGAGTCTTTGGCGGAAAGGCACATCCTCATCACTTCATCCGCTGCTCCATCTTTATACCTCTATCTGCCTGCATTTATCTAAACACCCTTTGTGCTGACTCAGTCTGTCTCCTGTCATCTATCACTCTTATATTCTCTTTCACACTGATCCAGGATCAGCTCCACCTGCTGAACTCATACCCTCGTTTGCCATAACACAAACCACACAACTGACCTCAGGCTTTTATAATCCAGAGTTACTTTAACAAGGATGTTTTGTTTTAGATCTTTAGTTTATTGTATATCAGTCCCTCCAGGATTTCGCGATCGTAGAAATCAACGCGAAATCAAGAAAACGCCGCAGTATTACACATGCAGCGATTCACGCGTGTGGAATATGAGTAACAGCTAAAAGGTCTCGTCTACCAGTAAACATCGCTGCGTAAGCCCGCAAAACAATTTTGTGCAATTGCAGTTTCTGCAGTCGCAAAGTTTTTAAAAAGTCGCAACAAAATCAAGCATTCCTGGCCCCAACAATCACAAAAAAACTCTGCGAAATCCTGTATGGACTGGTATATAGATACGCATATAAAGCCTAGGTAAGTGCCAGAAGTGCACAAGTGGTCTAATCTCAAAGAAAATTTCAAGGGGATGGTTGCTTTAAACGACGGGCGACTCAGGAAAGAATCAATATGATGCAGCTACTAAGCCAGCTAGCCAGTCTACTAATGTAATAGCAACATAGCTAATGCATTTTCTACAGCAGACACCTGATATTCCTTAACCGAATGCATTTTCATTTTGAAATATTTGTTTATTTCCAACATTTCACAATTGATGTGAAAGATTGAAGCGCCGACCCAGACAGCCTCTGATTGGGTGCTGAGTGGCTACATCAGTGTACATGCCATCAATAATGTTTACGTATTTCCCTGTAAAGAGCGTTTTTGACTGACACTAAAATGTCCTTGTGTTAGCAGCCTTAAATTTTTTGCATTATCGTAACTTTATCTGCCCAGCGTGTGTTCTTCGGGATATGATCTTCTATTCTGCACAAGCTGTTGAAGCCATTAAAGATGCATCCACCACAATAAAGGTCTTGGATGTCCATAAAAGACATTTTGCTCTCAGCAGATTTTGCAACTCATAAGCCGTAAAAAAGCGCTTACACCGCTCACTTACAGTCCCGCTGCATCTTACTTACAATCGGCAGGTGCTTTTTATTTATTTATTTGTTTGTTTATTTATTTATCAGTCATCTTTTCTCAGAAAAGGCTCCGACTTCCAGAAAGTCTTAAATGGCCGAGTGATGCATCACACCTCATTAGCCTTGTGAAGTGACTTTTCTATGAACATTCTTCCTGCACACAGCTGTGTGTGTGTGGTTAGGTATGTGATTAGGTTACACAGTGTTAGGTATGTGATTAGGTATGTAATTATCATTTGTAAGCCAGTGTACCACAAGAGGAATGACGCTGATATCGAGATAAAGTTTGGACAGTTGTTAGCAGGATCCTTATTCAGGACAAATTCAAAGGAAAGTAGATGGACGCAAAATAGCAAACATAAAAAAAAATTGTCAATTTTATTTATTTTTGCTGTTTTAATTAAGAGATTTAAAGCCTTAGCCAAGTTCATTAGTGAGACAGCTAACATAAGTCATAATAGGTTATGTGCTAGCTAATGTGTGGTTAAAACCTTTTCATTAAAGTAATAAAAGCAGTAGTTAAGTTTGGTTGCAAGTCAGCTAATGTGAGGTAAAACTATTTTATTAAAATATTAAAAGCAGCAGCCAGGTTTGCTAGCAAGCTAGCTAATGTGAGGTAAAACTATTTTTTTTAAAGAGATTAAAAGCAGCAGCCAGGTTTGCTAGCAAGTTAGCTAATGTGAGGTAAAACTATTTTACTAAGAGATTAAAACAGGTAACCAAGTTTTTAGCAAGCTAGCTAATGTGAGGTAAAACTATTTTACTAAGAGATTAAAACAGGTAACCAAGTTTTTAGCAAGCTAGCTAATGTGAGGTAAAACTATTTTTTTAAAAGAGATTAAAAGCAGCAGCCAGGTTTGCTAGCAAGCTAGCTAATGTGAGGTAAAACTATTTTATTAAAATATTAAAAGCAGCAGCCAGGTTTAATAGCAAGTCAGCTAATGTGATGTAAAACTCTTTCATTAACATATTAAAAGCAGTAGTTATTTTTTTGTAGCAAGCTAACTAATGTGAGGTAAAAATATTTTACTAACACATTAAAACCATTAGCCAAGTTTGCTAGTGAGGCAGCTAATATTAGTGATAATAGGTTAGGCATTCAACATGATATGGACATTTTATATCCCAAGACGTGTCATCTCTGTTCCACTTTATATACAGAAATCGAAACAAATGTTATATTCCGAATCGTCCAAACACTCAAGGATCCGATTAGTTCTGAAGGAGAAACATTGGAGACCTTGGTGGTAGGTAATAGCCAACTATTGATTGATATTGAAGTGTTTGCTTTCTCAGGGGTATTTCATGTGCACACACACACACACACACACACACACACACACACACACACACACACTTTTCTGCATCTCTTTCCTGTCTTGACCTTCATGTTCACCCGTGAGGAAACATGATCCGGCATCAGTCAGCACAGTCGATGCTTGATTCTGTGGAGCTTAAACATGCATTGAACAGAGGCTTACAGCAGGGGGATGGAATCGGTGTACGTGTGTGTGTATGTGTGTGTGTGTGTGTGTGTGTGTGTGTGTGTGTGTGTGTGTGTGTGTGTGTGTGTGTGTGTGTGTGTGTAGATTGTAACCCATCAAGCTTGTATTGTCCTTCCAGCCTTTAAGTTCTCCCGTGTGTTTTCCATCTGGCATTACACACGGCCTTGGAGTTTGTGTTGAATAGACCCGGTGGAAGCAGACACCCGATGTATGTGTGTGTGTGTGTGTGTGTGTGTGTGTGTGTGTGTTTGATCTCGATGTGTGTGTGTGTGTGTGTGTGTGTGTGTGTGTGTGTGTGTGTGTGTGTGTGTTTTGATCTTTCTAAGCCCGTCGACTCTAGCGAAAAACCCCGCAGCAGCTGCCGAGACACCCGATAGCCCTGTGTGCCACATTAGAGAAGAAAGCGTGATCGTGTTCTAGAACAACGGTTTGGTACAGATGATGTCTTAGTCACAGTGTGTGTGTGTGTGTGTGTGTGTGTGTGTGTGTGTGTATTAGTGATGTGGGTGGACAGTAGGACTGATGAGAAGGGTGGAAAATATCACCTGACATGGAACAGTGGAACAGGCATTATTAATGTCTTTCATGTTTGTGTGTGTGTGTGTGTGTGTGTGTGTGTGTGTGTGTGTGTGTGTATGTGTGTTGCAGTCAAACAAAACTCAATAGCTTCTGTCAGTGCTCAGCATGTGGTGCAGAAATTTGCTATCCAGAAAAAAACTCCAAATGTCAGCACTCCAAATGTGTGTGTGTGTGTGTGTGTGTGTGTGTGTGTGTGTGTGTGTGTGTGTGTGTGTGTGTGTGTGTGTGTGATTTCTAAAATAGCTCTTTCGTTATTGCCATTGTCTCTTTGTCACTTAATCCTCAGTTTGCCTGTACTGACTGTCGACTGTAAACAATGACAAGCAGCTGACAGATCACTTTTATCAGCTATGTGCCATTACACACAGATCCAGGATCAGTTCTAAACCCTGTCTGAGGCATTACGAAAACAAGAGCAACACTGACCTCAGATCAGCGTTACACAAGCAAACATGAGAGCTAGTTTAGTTTAAGCCTGAGGACGTTAAACTGCTCTCGCTTTGTTCAGCTTTCACTGTGTGAGCCACCTGCGGGAAGCAGCTGCTCCTACACGGGACATGTGTTGATATTAAATTATAACTGCTTAAAGGAATCATTTGGTAAAAAAATTCATTTACACAATCTACACAATCTGCCAAGGCATGTTTGGGGTCTGACATTTTGCGTCGTTGCTTTTGTACTGGAGTTAGGAGGCTAATCTCACCCAAAAACTTGGGTGAGAGATTCCCTGTTAGCTAATTTTACGGATCTGTACTATATTATCATCTGGATTTCATACCAGCTTTCCGGCACACACACGCAGACACACGCGGGAGGGCCTAGGGGACAGAATGATACTGAATTTCACTGAGGAAAAAAACTAATTCTAGTCGTCCAAAATGGCCGTCACAACACATGGTTCAGCTACACGTTGACGTTTTGTTCGTGTTTATAGATTACAGGGAATCATGCTATGTCCTAAACCATAAAACAGCTTGAGAGTTACGAGTGAATTATGTATGTTGATGTGTTTAAGCGCTTGTTGTCTTAATCCTAACAAACAATGCTGTCTAAGATAGGGTCAAGCTAGGCTTTCCAACCACTGATTAGGAAAAAACAAAAACAAAAACAAAGAAAACGCCCCCTCAGCTTGGAATTCTTCCTCAGAAAGTCAGGGAAGTGTCCTCAACCCTGAGTACAGCGTACTGTATGTCCTCATGTCAACATTCAGTAAATTAAATATCACTTCAGTACTTAAGTAAGTAGGTTTACAATTGTATTTACTATTGTGGATCAATCAGCATAGACATATTAGTTGGTTAAATCTATAACACTGACCAGTTTATTAGTCTTGCTTTGAGGAAGTAAACATCATAAACTCATGATCACTAATAGTACCTGGCTAGCTTGTTGCTTATAAAAACATACGCTTTCATGGAGGCGTCCATGTTTCTTCGTAATTTTTCATACAACCCCTCGCACCTCTGGGGTTGGGGGTTGGATTCCCGCCTCCACCCTGTGTGTGTGGAGTTTGTATGTTCTCCCCGTGCTCCGGGGGTTTCCTCCGGGTACTCCGGTTTCCTCCTCCTGTCCAAAGACATGCGTTGTAGTCTGATTGGCATTTCCAGATTGTCTGTAGTGTGTGAATATGTATGGTAAATGGATGGCGGTATGGAAAATGGATGGGATGAATGGATTAGTTTTATGGGGGAGGGACATATGTTGTATATTTTAGGTTTTTTCATGAAATGGCCAATTGTAAAGCTAAATTGTGTGTCTACATAAGAAATTGTCATTTTTGATACATGCATGGCACATTAGGTGTCCATAATGAAAAGTTTTGATTTCACAGGCACTTAAAGAATTAGCTGTGGTTTGAGGCAGATATTTACGGCAAAGTTTTTGGGGTGACGTCCTTTACTTGTTAGTGACGTTCCCGTAGCTAAAGACAACTAAAGAAACAAACAAGCAAAACACCAAACTTGTCTTAGCTGTATTTGGTTTAAGATTATGCGAATTTGAAGTGAACCTTATTACGGATCGCAAATATTATCACAATGTCAGGTTAGGAAAATGGCGATTTTTTTTTTTTGCAACACTTGCAGCTCATTCATGGTGTGAGGGGTGTAGGCAACACTTTGACAGATTTGTCCAAATTTAGAAGACACAGGTCTCTATTCTTTCTGTATAGGACATACTTTATCCTGAAATTGCAAAAGCCTGAACATGTTGCCCACCTACATGAGATGCCTTGTAAATATAATACCGAGACGATAATTTATGTCCATAGTAATAATAAAAGTCTCCATCCTAGCAATATTATATGTTCAGTATTGTTATATAGAAATTTTTATACATAATGTATATAACAGATTATCGGTTCATGCCTGTGTTACACATATGTGCACATTCACACTCTCTCTCTCTCTCTCTCTCTCTCTTTCTCTCTCTCTCTCTCTCTCTCTCTCTCTCTCTCTCTCTCTCTCTCTCTTTCACACACACACACACACACACACACACACACACAGACATACTCACACACACAGAAGGCTAGCCTTTGCCCAGCAGTAGTCTTGCTGCGGTTTTCTTACCGCTCTATAGAACCTAGCTGAATGTGACCTTAGTAAAACACATGGGGTTGAGATTTAATCGAGATTCAATTTTCCATCTGGCTGCTAATGAAGCATTTTTTTAGCTCCATTACCTATTAGCACCGGTCACTGTTTACCGTTTAATTGCGCTCCTGTGTATTGCGTGTAGAGACAAAATGACCATTTTGGACTTAGACACACTCGCTAAAGGAGTTCAAACCGACCGATTCGAATCAACACACCGGTGTCAATATTTATGACTCAGAACGGTGTGCGTCGGACAAAAGTCTGATTCGACACGTCCAATTACTTGCAGTATTTATTATTTAGAAATGTTTAGTGAAATTCTAGTAAAGGAGGCTCACACTGGTCTCACCCTCCTCAAAGCTAAACCTGTTTTTTTTGTATTGAAATCAAACTCAATCACACTGTATCGTGTTGATTCAATACAATATGGTTCAGAGTTGTTTCATCTTCTGAATCATGTAATGGAGCATCATATCACCACAGACTGACTGATACACACCTCAGTGTTGGAGATTATGGAGTAACAGAAGTAACAGAGAAGGGAAGGGACACAGCTGAAGACCTTGACTATGGATGAGGGACATAGTGAAGGGCACACGGAAGATTCAAACCTCCAACCCTGTTATTCATCATGTAGAATCCTGTCCCACTGAGCTGCTCTCATACAGAGACAATAGGACAACAGAAATATGTCCTGCTAAATACTCTGTGTGTGTGTGTGTGTGTGTGTGTGTGTGTGTGTGTGTGTGTGTGTGTGTGTGTGTACTGCATTCTGGCAGTAGGAAAGTGAGCCAGCATGGAGTAGAGGAGGGAAAGACGTCAGAGGGAGATTTTAATTAAAGTATGAAATGAGAGGTCACGCGTTCTGACCCCCCCCTCACCCCCCCTCACACACAAGTACACACATACACAAGTAGACACACACACACACACACACACACATACACATGCACACACACTAGTGGTCCCCCCCATCTCTCGGCTTGATGACTTTTCCATGAAAGGGTTTTTCATTATTTCCACCTCAGGGAGTCTCAGTGTTCCGGCTCCCTCTGTAGTGCACAGAAATCTGGATTGTGATTGTGATTTTGTGTGTGTGTGTGTGTGTGTGTGTGTGTGTGTGTGTGTGTGTGTGTGTGTGTGTTGGAGTGAGGTGATGTTTTTGACTTGGTTTGATTATTAACGCCCCATTCTGCTTGTTTGATCATAAAGGCACAAACCCTGGTGCACGCACACACACACGCACACACGCACACACACAGTGTTGCAGAATAAGAGGTGATGAAAACGGTTCATTAATTTTCTGGGTTGTTTTTCAAACATAAACTGAATTAGAGTGCTTAGCTTCAGACTGAATTAGAGTGAATGAAATGAAATGAAATCCTATTCCAAATGTGTTCATATGAAGTATTTACATTTATTCAATCAGCAGGTGCTTTAATCCAAAGTGATTTAGCAGAATTCATTTCAAACACATGAGCGTTACGATTTTGGGCACCAACATTTTCAGGTCACCAGAACAGAACCTGTAATCTGATCTCATTTCCTCATCAACATGAGCTGGTTTGACAGAATTTCTGAGAGGATTTTTAAAGGTGCGGTCAGTGACGTTTAAGGTACAGTAGACACTTTTTGTAATATTTGGGCGGCAGGCGATTGTGATAAAACACAATATCACAATACTTGAAAGGATTCCTACGATACACAATATGTATCGTGATATATAGGATTGTTTACAAGCTTCAGCCGAGCAGTAGTGTTGAAAAAACTCTCTATAGTGGTGTTATTACTGATTTACAAAAATAAGTTAAAGTCTCTGTGAAGCGCCTTGAAATGTGCGGCGTTATTTGATGTGTTGATGTGTGTGGATTTCCACTGAAACAGGAAGTCAGGGCGGGATATATCGAGTGGTTCCACCCCCTTTTTAAATAGCCAATAGCGTTTAGCTTACCTCAGAGCCCGGGCTAAGACGTACTTGACAGTTAGTACTGGATTTTTATAACGTTGAGGCCGGGACACTTCAGATTCTAGAGAGCGTTTGATTGGACAGAAAATCTGAAGTGCAGAATGATGTCATCAAAATTTGTTGATCCATATTAATGGTAGAGAGAGACTGTACATTTTGAATGCGTATATCTTCTAAATGCGAATCTTGTCATTGTTTTGGAGCACACTAGCTTATAGATAACATTAAGGCTAACATATTCATACTAAAAGCCACAAAACTTCGATTTTGATTTCATGGGGACTTTAACAATGAAATGGACAGGGGGGAAAAAAAATCAATTTTAAAGATTGAGGACCGAAGTTCAAATCAGCTACTTCCAATGCAATTGTTATAAAGTCTTTTTTTTTTTTTTTTTAAATGTTATACAAAAATATACAGTGATATTTCAGAAAAGAGTATTGTGGCATAATTGATCATAATATCAATATTATATCATTATATTACCCAGCCCTGATCATTTGCCGAAGTTCTCCTCACATTCTGGCAGCATAAAAATAAAATATCTGGTCTCAGTGGTGTCCTAGACTTAGAAAAAATGCGTTTCTATCGACCTGTCAATCATATTGTTAATCAGTTTCGAGGAAACTTAAAAACGGTATACAAATCCAACAAAATCATTCTGGATTGACGGATTTCTGTAGGTACAAATGGTTTTTACTGAGACAAACAATGTCTTTTAAAACAAGTTCAAACCAAAGAAACAAACGTTGGACACCGAATATATTTTGGATTGTTGACTACATTTAGTGTACGCAAGGAAATGGTATAAAATTCAGTCACTCTGGACTCACATTAATTGCTGATACCTGCCCATGGAGGACTCTTAACATCTTTCAGTACCTTAGCTGAAAACTGAAGGCTGTAAAACTAATTAACACACAAACACACACATGCACACACATGGATGCACTTCCTGGATGGAAGGAAATTAGCGTTCTGGGTGTGTTTTCAGCGTAACCTGGTAACGTGGCGTTTAACGTAGTCGTGCTTTTGCAGGATAGAAAGTAAGCTGCTGTGTGCTTGTTAAAAGGCTGTGGTACAGTATCCTGCGGGTGTGTGTGTGTGTGTGTGTGTGTGTGTGTGTGTGTGTGTGTGTGTGTGTGTGTGTGTGTGTGTGGTTGTATGGTCTCTGTGGGAGAATGGGCCTTAATGAGTTATGTGTAAACACACTGTGTGTGGTGTGGGAAAGGGAAAAAGGGAAGTGGGGGTTTAATGCACCGCATGCTGCAGACAGCAAGATGACAATAAAACACACACGCTGAGAGGAAAGGATGGGTGTGCGTGTGCGTGTGTGTGTGTGTGTGTGTGTGTGTGTGTGTGTGTGAGAGAGAGAGAGAGAGAGAGAGACAGAGAGAGAGAGAGAAAACAAGAAAGTCGCAGCATACCCACACACAAAGAGGAAAGCACTGTATATAAGCTTTTGTATTTTCCCTCCATTAGGTTTAAAGGGGAACCATCAGACCTTAAAGATACACACACACACACACACACACACACACACGTGCCCCATATCTGCCAGCCACCTTGGAGGCTACGCAGTGATTTATACGGCACGGTGTGGATCTACCTATTTTTGTTATGGACCTGGGCTGAGTGGAGGACAGAAGGGACACACGGCGTCTCAGTGAGGCCAAAGACATGCTGTACACTGTGGCCTATATACAGCTTCTACACACACACACACACACACACACACACACACACACACACACACACACACACACACTACTGCAGTGGGAGTAAGGGTGAACTTGTCCTGTGCTGTCCCACATACACCAAGGACATGAAGAGGAAAAGCCTCACACACACACACACACACACACACAGTGTGAATAAGACAGATGAGAGACAGTGATGAGACTCCTGTGTGTCTCACTGAAACTCTTGACTCCAGGTCACTGGGGCAGCAACTCTGTACATCTATACATCTGTCTACCTCTCCATTTCTTCTTCCTCTCTATCTCTCTCTCACTCGCTAATCTTTCTTTCTTTTTTGTCATTCTTGCTCACCTCCAGTTTCTGTCTTTCTTTCTTTCTTACTTTCTTTTTTCTTTCTTTTCATCTTTGCTCACCTCCAGTTTCTTTCTTTCTTTCTTTCTTACTTTCTTTTTTCTTTCTTTTCATCTTTGCTCACCTCCAGTTTCTTTCTTTCTTTCTTTCTTACTTTCTTTTTTCTTTCTTTTCATCTTTGCTCACCTCCAGTTTCTTTCTTTCTTTCTTTCTTTTGTTCTTCCTCTCTCCGTTCCTCTCTTTCTTTCTTTCTTTCTTTCTTTCTTTCTTTCTTTCTTTTTTGTGTCATCACATCCACGTTCTTTCATACTTTCTTTCTTTTGTTCTTCCTCCCTCCCTTCCTCTCTTTCTTTCTTTCTTTCTTTCTTTTTCATGTCATCCTCAACTCTAGTTTTCTTTCTTTCTTTCTTTTTTTTTTCCTTTCTTTCTTTCTTTCTTTCTTTCTTTTTCATATCATCCTCACCTCTAGTTTTCTCTTTCTTTCTTTTTCCTCTCTTTTTTTCTTTCCGTCTTTCTTTCTTTCTTGTTCATGTCATCCTCACCGACAGTTTCTTTCTTTCTTTTTTCTTTCTTTCTTTTCTCAGCCGTGTGCGTTATAGTATATAATCCAGTAATATCACAGTGCCAGTGAAAGTCAGCACTACCACCTGTGTGTTACAGTAAAGTGTCACATGTTTGAACTCAGACCCTGCTGTCAGCTCCCAGTCGGTTAGAGCTGTAATGAGAGGCAATAATAACAGCTTAAAACCAGCTTTTTAAATTAACCTTTTGACATTTGCCCAACGCCGAACTGAACGACATATTTATAGCTGCAGTGCTGATCACCGTGACCCGAGAACGACGAGCTGTTTGAGATGATCGGAATCTAATTAAAGAGCAGGACTCATTGTGATGGGGAGGATACAGTCCTACAGCTGAGATAAAGACAAAACTCTCAAATCTTCCATTGTCCTTGTTTGCCATTTAAGCACCATGTTCGGGAAACACATTAGGAAGCCTTCATGCCAAACTAACACAATTTGACTGGCATAATATAAGAATCTATTTGAAATCTAGAGCTGAGGAAATGAGAGTTAGCTGTTTACCTCAAATGTGGCTCTGTAGCAGTGCTGGGATTTCCACTAACCTTTTTTCCAGTAGTTTCACGACTGAGCTTCCACTTCCCAAAATGTTAATTCAATTCAATTTTATTTATATAGCACTTTTAACAATAGACATTGTCACAGAGCAGCTTCAAAGAAATCTGCAGGATCTAAAGAAAACATTTAGATCCTTAATGAGCAAACCAGAGGTGACAATGGAAAAGAAAAAAAAATTCCTTAGACAAAGGTGAGGAAGAAACTTTGAAAGGAACCAGACTCAAAAGTCATCTTCTGGGTGACTTCGGATAGTAAAATTCCTAAAAAAAAAAACAAAAAAAACTTGTGTACTTGCAAATACATCCGTCTAGATAAACGTCTCAATTTGGGATTGAAATGAAAACCAGGATACCACAGCCAAACAAAACAAACTCTATTTTTTTTTTTTTTTTACTGTAAATTTTCATTTATTAATGCAGTGGAGTGTTGTGTCGTTTAAAATGTCAGAAATATCTATCTTTTGAACTTTACTAAAAAAAAAAAATAAAAAAAAACGAAAAAAAAAAAACTAGCTAGTAACCGCCGTTTGAACCCACGACTTACCACCAGTTTGAATGAACTGTCCTTTTTCTTTTTCTGTGTTTTGATTATCTGTAGTTCATGTTGTCTTTGAGAGTCTCTTCAAGAACTATTTGATCCCGCTGATTCATGTGTTTATGTTAGTCTCTTGATCTCTCCCTTTCCCTCAGTTCTTCTGTCAGTTATAACTAATCGGACTCGCTGTGTAGTGATGTTAAATAAATATATTTTACAAAGAATCAAGGCAAAGCGATGAAAAATAAATCACCATACATGGAAACTGTTTCCTCGTTTCACTTTTAAAACAGCATCGCCTTCTATGAAGCACGGGGGCTGTCATTGTTGCTCGATTGTTACTGGGTTTTTTTTTTGTTTGTTTTTTTTTTCTGTAAATATTTTAGTCACCTCAAACTAGTTTTAAAAACCACAATTTTTTTTTTGTATAGAAATTTAAAGGCGGACAGGATGGCAAAGATATTAGATTGTACTGTTAGAGGAAATTGTCACAATATTTAATTGTACTGACAAAGTGCCAACAAAACAAGAACCATTTTATGTAATAATCAGAGATTTCTTACCATTTACCATTTGGAAAAAATGGATTTAACCATGGACAGATAAACAAAGATTTTAATGCCCCCAACACTTGAGTTTTCAAAGAAATTCTGCAATATCCGAAGTGTATAGTGATGTTAATATATTGTGACATCAATATTAGTATCGTCATATCACCGTCATCGCATGACCTGGCAGTAAATAAACAAACAAACAAAATAAATGGCCTATAGGAATGCACAATTTTTTAATTTTTCAAAATGTTATGAATATGCCCCACCCCCAACTCCTTTGCATATTGGAACCTGATAGGCTCCTTTGTTTTATGACACAGTAATATTTCCCTGTTCCTTTTTAACACTAAATCAGACTTCCTAATAAAATTAGGCTACGCCAACATTAACCCGGATAGATCTGAAAACTGCATTTTCGTTTTGAAACGCTCTCCGTCTACACTGGCTTTTTCAAACGTTTTCCAAAAATTGCTCGTCCACGCTGGAACGTCTGAAAATGCTTACATCCCTATAATGCGCATGCGTCATTTCCGTCACGGGTTTATTTACTTTCCCGTTTCTTTGAATTGATGCGGCAATGTCGAGGAAACGCATCAAGTTTTTTTTCGACGAAGAGGTGGAGTTGTTGCTGCGGGTATCCCAAGACTATGAAGTTGAGTTAAATGGGTCATGTGATTGTGTCACATGACTAAAAATACATCGTTTTTGAATATCTCCATTTTCTCGGTCCACACTACAACGCGAAAATGGCATTTTCAAATTTATCCTTTTGGGAGAGCGTTTTCGATAAGATCCGTTTTCGCTGGACAAAAAACGCCGTCTCAATGTGCATGGAAGGCCGAAACGTAGAGAAAAAGATGCATTTTCGGATTAATGTGGACATAGCCTTAGAAAGACAGAGCAAGAGAGCAAAATTGACTGTGCTCTGTGGGTGGGAGGGATGGTATAATCTTTGTACCATCACAGCGAGACTAGCAAATCATAGGAATCTGCGAGTTCATGTATGCGGAAGAGGGCGGATAGCTATTTCCTCCAAGTGTGTTACGCTGCCCTGCAGTCAACATGAAGAGCAAAGGCAAAAAAAAATTAGGTTGATTGGCTTCACGTGTCTCAGGGAAGAAGTACGTGTTAGCATTCACCCTCGCAGGTTGGTAACTGTTGTATGATAGTGGAGAGACTTGTGGGTGACCAGATTTGGAAGAAAATAAGGGAAAAAAGAAAGCAGTTTTTACACAGTGATCAATAGTTCATCATAATAAACTTTTAATCAAATAAACAAAACATGTTTTATGAAGTTTAGGGTGACCTTAATAATTTATGTCCCAGTTTCCCAAAAGTATCATAAAGTTCATTTAAACTGGTAGAGCGTGATGTTTCCTCTCCCCTTTCACAATGATCTTTGTGCTGCAGTGCTTTGGGGGAAACTCAGCCTAGTTCCTGCATTAATCATCCAGAAGTAACAGAGACGTCCCTGCGTTAGCCGAACACATAAAGAATGATCTCTGTACTAACATCTTACAAAGACTACAAGGTCTCTGTAATAGGTTTTACTCACTATCAGGCATTGCAGCACATTATCATCCTAATAAACACATATATTACACACTTGGACGTGGTGATTTATACAGAGTGTTTGCTTTCTTGTTTAATGTAATCATGTTATAAATGTGCTTCATGTACAAATTTGTACTTTAATAATCAGGTTGTTTCAGGAGCAGATGTTATTGTGGAGAAGGTCAGAGGGAATTGTGGGAATTACTGAAATCTCTATAGACTCACAGCACCCGGAGGAGGTTTTGGTTAGTTTATGTTTGTCCTGAAATAGTGTGTGTGTGTGTGTGTGTGTGTGTGTGTGTGTGTGTGTGTGTGTGTGTGTGTGTGTGTGTGTGTGTGTGTGTGTGTGTGTGTGTGTGTGTGTTTGTATGTGTTTTGGAAAAAGCTCTGTTTGTAAGATGTTTGCTGTAGTATTATTTCCGTGGCTGATATTTCCTGTTTTGTGTGTGTGTGTGAGAGTGTGTGTGTGATGAGAATGGGAATGTACAAGTAATGTTTGTATGTAAGACACAGATGTTTAACCTCTCTCTCTCTCTCTCTCTCTCTCTCTCTCTCTCTCTCTCTCTCTCTCTCTCTCTCTGAAGTTCACAGCACTATTTACATAGCTTTCATTACACACTGCAGCACAGACTGCAGCATAAATAGTGGCTTATTTGGGCAGCAGCTTTCACACAGAGACCTGATAAGGGCTCCAATTACGGCCCATCGTGAAGCAACTTCCTGTTTGAGGTCTGAATAAGGGATGTTTGTTTCTCGCCTTCCCACACTGACCCTGGCATAAACCCCCTCTGCTTCCTCAAAGGGTCGTTCCACTCAAATTTGTGTGTGCGTGTGTGTGTGTGTGTGTGTTATTAATATGAAAATTCAAATAATACACTATTCAGGAAAGGGCAATGAGGGGTTTCAATGTCTTTTGTTTGGAGCTTCCTTAAAGAGAAATTTTGTGCTATGACACTTACATTATTCATTTGGCTGAAGCTTTTATCTAAAGCGACTTTTAAATGAAGAAGAGGGACTGTGACCGGACCAGATGCCCAGTCTCATGAAGAGGAGAACTGAAAATCAGTTGAAATAAAAAATTGGTGTTCTGGCAGTCTATTTACAAAAAAAAATCTTTTTAATGTCCTGGAGGTATTCTTATTTTAATTTTATCGTTCGTTACTTACAGGAAAATGCTTAAAACGTTTTGATGACTCACTCTGTACTAGTCTTATGTTCACCCAATTAAATGCTCTGTAAAACATCTATATCTCACCTCTGGGTGCTGGTCAACAGTAGCGGCTTGTTAGCAGTGTATTTTTGGCTGTGCGTCTTCCTGCACCCTTTTTCCAACATGGCTGAGGAAAAAAATGACTTTCTGTTTCAAAGGAAATATGTCAACATACAGAATCAAATCACTGTTCGCAAGTCATTTCATGGGGACTTTCCCAAACCGATTTGTTCATGGCTATTCATTAACATACACATACCTTCTGTGCCTGTATGAAAGGAAATATCAGTCCAAACCAGAGTACCACTAGCATCGTGGCAGACGTTTCTGTGTCTCAAATGGCGTACTATCCGCTCTGTTATTACTTTATACAAGTGCTCGTGTATGTAGTGCGAATTGAACACTAACATTTGGCAGTCAGAAATGACAAATTACCACACGCACGATATGTCACAACATCGACGTAGACAACATAGACCAGCAGACATGAACAAACTTCCAAAATGTCTGGTTTAAACCCTTTTCTCCTAATTTCTCTTATGGCTTCAAACGTTTCTCAAGGCAAAACATACTTAAAGAGCTGAGCGCGAAGTGTCTGAGTCAAACTTCATCTAATTGACTTTCCCAGTGTGGACACTTGTATCTCCAGCTGTACGCTACTGTACTTCATGTTCTCCCAATTTAGTCATCTGCCAATTCTCACACCCTATCAGGTTCTCCCCTATCACACAACAACCAGGGAGGGCAAAGGCTAGCATGTGCTTCCTCTGAGACACATGAAGGCACTGTATCTTTTTGAATCTTTTCACGTTATGTCACAAAAGAGCTAAACACACACGGAGGAAAGTGCTATCTGCCCTCTTCTGCATACATAGAGCTCACAGAGGCCCACAATTGACCATGGCTTTGTTGTTTGTTGGATTCGAACTGACCGTCTCCCGACGATTATGATGATAGGGAGAATGCTTTTCTCTTGTTCCCCCACCTGGGAGCTCCTAAATACTATGTTATAATAGCACACCACCTACCATTACATACAGTATAGTGGCATATATTTTGACGTACTATTTACTATGGTACAGTTTACTACAGTGCAGTTTAGGATGTAAATATTATAATATGTTTAAGCAGTCTGTTCGGAATTTAAATGGTTTTCTTAGCCATTTTGTTGCAGATACAGCACTGTGCAAAAGTTTTAGGCATCCTTTTATTTAGTACAAACTTTGTTATAGATTTTTTTATTTTATGACTTCTACATTATCAAGTCAGTACAAAAAACATTTTAGATTCCCAAACATTAGTTTTCTAGCACAAAATTAAATGTTACAGGAAAATGTTTGTATGTCATTAAAGAAAGCAGCATATTACGTAATAGACAAAAAACACAATGAAGGCTGCTGGGTTTTGCTGCAAAAATAAGAAGCGAGTGCGAAAGTCAAAGTCTCCAGAAGAACTGTGGCTGGCTCTATAAGATGCTCAATAAAACTTACCAGCTCATTTCATTATAAAACTGCACTAATTGTACCGGAGACTACTATTTTTATTTTTATTTTTTTGTCACACCAAATATTGACTTTGTTTCATTTACTACTGTTTACTGCTCTTTATGATACTATTTTTTAATAATGTAGAAATATTTAATTTCATTATTTTGAAGGCATCTTTGCTCTACAGAATTTCTTTGCATGTGCCTAAAATTTTTGCACAGTACTGTGTATATCTAGCTAAAGCAAATGATTAAAAATGGTTAAAATTTGTTTTAAAAGACCATTTCCTCTAACATATAATAAGGTGGTTGATACAAAGCATAATATAGACAGAAAAAGGCACAGAAGCATGTACACCTTGTACAAGCATGTTTAACCTTCATTTATGAAATCTAGATTCTATAAGCAAATTGCCAATGCACCCAACCCTACACACCCCACCCCTTCCCCTGCCAAACGTTAAAACCTGAACAGCCTCGATTTGTGAAATTTGAGAACACGGACTGAATTGTTAGAAAGGAGGTCGATGGAGAAATGAGTTTTATTAATGGCAAGAATTTTGCATGATTTTTCAAGTATATAGAGAATGTAGCTCATATGTTGCTCATAAGAGAAAATGCAGAACAGACACAGAACAGCTAGGGTTCTAGGTAAGGTTATGGAAATGTGTGTAAATTTTATTGCTCGCCCATAGAGTTTTACATTTATTGATTTGCATTTATGTGAGGCAAGCATAATACAACCCAGGCAAAGAGGTTGAAAGGCTAAGGGTTGAAGGTCCTGTCCTCTCTGTCAGTTTTGGGATTTGAATTCATGACCTGCTGGTCATCACAATGTAACCTTGATGTCTGAGCTAACACTACCCTCATTAATAAGGGTAAGAGACACTGTGAGGGAAACGCTGCACTTTATGTAAGAATGGATGTTTACATGTTTAGAGGAATAGAGGAATAGGAGACCAAAGAGAGTGTAAGGAAAGAGCTGATTAATATGCAGAGTTAATGAAGCAGTGAATTGGAGACAGGTGTGTGTGTGTGTGTGTGTGTGTGTGGGTGGGTGGATGTGTGTTCGCTTACCAGCAGCAAACACTCAACTAGGACACGTCTCACCGTACCACACGCAGAAACAACAAATATTATCCAATCAGGTTAACTGCTTTTATAGAGCTTTAACTGTGCACGACGCTCATCACAACACTTTCTATGCTCATTTAGGTCACTTCCTGTTCGCCTGAAATAAACAGGAAAACAAATGATTCCTTCTATTATAAAATGAACCGACTGGGTTGTAGTGTTTTTGCTGAACATATGGAAATTGGATCAAATGAAGGTCAGGTCTCATGAATAGGACAGAATGTCCCATGAAGTTAAGAACAATAAACGGTTTTACTTTTTTTTTCTCTTCGAAACAGAAACCTTAGTTACTTCTGAAAAAAAAAAATCATTGAGAACTGAATGCTATGACTTTAAAGGACAACTGTAAAACATTTACCACAGAATCTGCACACTAAGCTGGCTAATTTAGCTCATATTAATGAGAAACATAATTGTGTTTGTTGTGGTTGTTATGGAAATCTTTTTTGCTAAGTAATTATTAAAAGACAACAAAGGTGTGCTGTTATAGGAAAAGAATCAGTTTGTCATGTAAAAAGAAAGCCCAGTGTCCTCCGTCCTCAGAAAACTTAAGCTACAACTTTGTTATAAAGCGCTTACACTGGGGACTCCTTCCCAATATAAACATCTCCGTACAGGAAACATCATATCAACAATTAGAATTACAAGTCCTTGTGTAAATTGTTACTATAGACCGATTTTAGAATGAGTGCATTAATATAAACCTAGAAGCCAGAACTCCTGTCATAGAAAATTAATTAATTATAGAAAACTAATCAACACCTTCTGACCAATGAGGATCGAGCTCAGAATATTGTAATGCGAAACAAAGCTGAGCTTAGACACAGAAATTTAGCTCATGTCTAAAAGTGATAAATGTGAGCTAGTTTACAAGCACTTATCTAGTCATCTAGCTATTTGGAATCACAAGAGGGCATGTGGGCGGGCCCAATTAGCATATTCATGCATATTCATAAATGCTTGAATTTTTAATATGGATAAAGGAGTAGGCCATTTTTAGTAGTGTCATGAGCATTAAAACATATTAAACAGTTTAATATTTGACATAAATTATTTCAAATGTTTCAAATGGCACGTTCAGGGGTTCTTTAAGAACTGCGCCATCTGTCTTGGCACTGTGGCCGTATGAGGAGAGCGCATTTGAAGTGCGAGCAATGCAGAATTGAAAGGTGCATATGGGCGACGGCAGACAGTATTTGCCAGGGGTTTCCAGCACAATTAGATTAAGAAGGAACTTGACAGCCTGCTGTTCTCTCTCTCTCTCTCTCTCTCTCTCTCTCTCTCTCCGTTGTTTGCCAGGCAGTGGGCAGCCCACAGGGTGTTGTGCCCCCTTTCATACCTTTGTAATTGATGAATTGTGGGGTATGCAAATGAGAATCCATAAATCTTATGAATGACAGCTTAATTTATGGGAGCCTTAATGAATGTGGGATTAGATTTTAATTAAATGTCCTCAAAGGCACCCTGAGTGCTAAGTTACATTTTTGTTCTCTCTCTCTCTCTCTCTTTCTCTCTCTCTCTCTCTCTCTCTCTTTCTTACTCTCTCTGATGAAATCCCCTGTTTATTGCGTTTTCCCATCCACACATCAGTCAGATGAACTTTCTGCGGCGGTGGCACCGATAAAGATCATGTCCATTTTGTTAACCAAAGGAGGCACGATTAATACTTTATATTTGCTTTTATTACGGCGAGAATTATATCATCCCTGCCGATCAGGCTTTGCGCTTCCCGGAGCTAGTCATTTGCGTGGCTCGGATTAAAGCCGCATTTAATCTGGTGCCGTCAGTATGGGTTTAATTAAAACGCTGCCCATTAGGAATGATTAAAAATGCCATTAGGTGTCCAGCTCGCTTCTGAAGAGAGGAGAGAGAATAGTGTGTGTGTGTGTGTGTGTGTGTGTGTGTGTGTGTGCGCGCGCTGTGGTGGGCCAGCGTTTTTTATTAGCACTGATACAGTAATAACTCCTCATGATTACAGCATTAACAGAAAGTCAAGCAGCATCATGTTCCCAGTTTGAATTGATGCAGCGGATATGTTTGTGTTGCTAAAATCAGTGTGTGTGTGTATGTGTGTGTGTGTGTGTGTGTGTGTGTGGATGTGCTTAAGCTAAAGCAGTTGTGCTGTGAAATATTTCTGGATTTGGTGTGGTTTAGGCTATAATAATTTGCAGCAACGTCTGCACTTAGTGTGGTTTCTTCTGAAAACAATCCTCTCTATTTTTACGCAGCATTCAAGACCTCAAGATGTCATATGGGAGACTGATTTGCATATTATTTGCATACTCTACTCTGATTGGCTCATTGGTGCATAATACACGTAAGGTTAAAAAAAGAGGTTCTATTAAATACTAAAACCTCTCTGATGGGAACCCTTAAAACTTCTACAGCAGAGGCATCCTTTCAGAAACGGCTCCAGATAGAAAGCTGGAATCATTTACCAAAGCAAGAACCCATTTTTGAAGAGTGTACAGTACAAATGTGATTCAAGCTAACATTAAAACTAGAACCCTGATGGCTATTTTCCTCAAAGCTTGTGCTTCAGACGAAAGCCTTAAAACCATTCAGTGTAGTGTTTCCTCCTTACTATCCAAAAAAAATTGCTTAAAAATTGCAACCAACTTAAAATGAGCTGGAAAGAGCCTCGGAAAATGTGTCATTCCTGGAGCAAAGTCAAAACTTTGACTTTCACTGTCACTTTGTAACATAAAATTGATTTCGGTGATAATGTCTGCTCGTACTGACTTACAAAATGCTTCCCCTTACCTTGAGTATGCTATTAGCTAGCTTAGTTACCAGCCTAAAGTAACATTACCTCACTGATTTCTACAGCTAAGTTGTTACTGTTCAGTCCCTGCAGGATTTCGCGGATTTGCGATCGCAGAAATGAAAGCAAAATCAAGCGAATTCCGCGATATTCGGAGGAGCTCGCAATTTTTCAAAATGATGTTTTAGAAAAACATATTTTCTACAGATTTGGGCCAAGACGCGTCATGTGACATTCAGCCGAAGTCCTCTCTGATTCACGTGTGTTGAACAAGAGTACAGCTAAAAGGTCTCATTCACCAACAAACATCGCTGTGAAAGACGATTTCGTGCAGTTGCAATTTCGCCAGTTCAAGTAGTTTGAATAAAAAAAAAAAAAGCACAAAAATATCTGCAAATTGCATCACAAAAAAAAAAAAAACACAGCAAAATCATGCATTTTTGCTCTATTTTGCTCGTCTTCTTCATCATATGCTACATTAATCTCAGACTCAGATGAAATTTTGCAAGTCAGCAAACGAATATTAATCAGCACCAATGGTCTGCTTATGAATATTAATGACGGGATGGTTTCTGAAAAAGGCACTCTACAACATTTTGTAATACATACTTTTGCAGAGTAAAAATGATTTTAAAAGTGTTTCATAGACACTCTGGAACAATACAAAAAAAAACACCTGAGAATAATATGATATCACACATTTAAAGCTTAGTGCTATAGAGAAAAGGGCTTGGAGAGAAATGGGGCTGTATTTGATCATCTGATATGTTATATGAGTACGGCACACACGTCCTGAACAAAAGATGACCTGACTGCTCGACTTATCCTGTTATACAGTATGTGCAATGTGTAGACCTGTTTGGGCATTTTGGTAGCTCTTTGCTAAGGCTGCCTGTGCTAAAAAGGAATATAATTATTGTGATACTGTACAACACACTATTGTGTGGCAGTGTGAGTTGTGGAAGAGATGAGGTGAAAGAGCTAAACCTGTCATAATCCTCCCTTACAGTTTAAAAGGTCACTTGCTGCCATTAAGAAAAAGCCATTTTGTTCATTTATTTACTCTCTGCGGCAGACAGATAAAGAAACGGAACAATTAAGGAGCGGCGAGAGGGAGATTTTGAAAGGGCAAATGGTGGAGAGCTTAATATTTTATGAGGGATGATTGGCGCTCGCGGTGTGTGTGTGTGTGTGTGTGTGTGTGTGTGTGTGTGTGAGGTGGTGTATGAGCTGCAGCCCGGATGAAACTTCACTGTGTGTTCGTTTTAAAAGAAACCGTTTGGACAAAACTGAAATGTACACAGATGTTCACTTAGCCAAAATGTAGTTACAGTAAGATTGCTTCTTTGGCTATGAGGCTAATTTAGCTAACAAAGTGAAAAACTTATGTCTGAATCCTTACAGTATTTATTTTGCCTGGGTAGTATTTGTACATAAAACATTGAATATATGAAATGAAATTGCAACTATATTACCATCTGAATCACTTGCCTTGAAACACTCCACCTCCTACCTGATGCTAGCATAAATGTGATGCTAGCATAGAAACAAACTGTGCCGGGAAAAAGTGATTCAAAATGCTACTATTGTTAGTTTTTTTTTTTTGTTTTGTTGTTGTTTTTTTCTTGCTGTTGTTTTTAGCTCTGTTACATCCTTTTGTTCATTATAGATAAGTCAGGAACCGCATAAGCAAGTCTCTGTAAAGATACGAAACAACTCAACACAGTCAGAGGTGAGCGTGTGATGGTTTGCACAGTGAAAAACTATGAGACGTTAGCTACATTAGCCTTATAGCTGCAGTACCAAACAAAAGAAGATAATTTCATACCACAGACATGTCTAGGATGATGGACTACATTTGGACTACATTTGGAGAAATTGTGTTATGTTTGCTAGCTATATACAGTATATTTATATATATATATATATATATATATATATATATATATATATATATATATATATATATATATATATATATATTAGCTAGCTAGACAGATTTTTAGCTATGCTTTTTACCACAGAAAACAAAAAATGTTTATTAACCGCTTATTAAATTCTGTGTATAACTACATGGAAACAAGTGGCTAAAAAAGGCAACATTAATCCTTTGACATCTGAGTCAAGCGTAGTCTTGTGAGAAACTGTTAGCTAGTCAGCTAACCTAATTGTCACTTTTTATCTCATATCCAACAGGCGAGCTATAAATGAGGTGAGTGTGAGTAATGTGAGAAGAAATCCAGGTCAGTGCGTTAAGCAGAGAGCTGAACTTGCCGTGTGTAAACTCGAATTCAGATGAAGTGCGTGAATGCCGAGGAGCAGGTAACGAGGCGCACGGTATCAATAATTCATGAGGGAAAAATGGCTGATTGTGGAAAAGGCAGATGAGTCTACAGTGTGATCTAATTACTGGAAAAAGAAAGAGACGGCAGAACGGTGAATGTCCTTGAGAGCATTTACTGACGCTTACTTTGCATTGTGAATCTATCCAAGTCTCTCTCTCTCTCTCTCTCTCTCTCTCTCTCTCTCTTGACTGTATAAATGTATATTTACACGCCAAGTCATTTACATATAAAATAAATGCCTGGTGTTCTATTAATTCCTGAGACTTTGTTATGATCATCTAGATCAGGACACTTTATACTGATCCAAATAAAAGAATCAGACTGTGCGTGTGTGTGAAAATGTGTGTGTGAAGGATGGTATTAACGTGTTCTGCCCTTTGATACACCTGATCCCTTTTGTCCCTGCAGCACAATAGTTTCAGATCGCACTCGTATTCAGTGTAGGCAATTGAATTGAACTAGCTCTGTGTTCTCTGCTTTTTAGCTCCAGACCTGGTCGACCTCCGAAAAGGACCCAGAGTGTGACGTCCCCCGAGAGTCCACACATCCTGCCCCATTCCGTCTCTGGACTCATGTCCTCAGGAATCATGTCTCACACAGGTAACGCCGAATCAGACATGTTAACAATAGACTTGTCCACACAATTGGTTATATGATATATCCTTAAATTCAATGACACATTGTTATGACCGCTGCATTCCAGTCAGGATGAGAATGAGTTTCTGGGCAGCATTTGTACTTCCTATTTGGAGTCCCATTTGGAAGGTCTCCTTACTTTGGACAAATTTGAAGGCAGTATTCAGATTAGCAAAAGCAATTTCAGTGCCGAATTCTAGTCACCTGTTGTGAGATCCTTGAAAATTGGGTGGGGGGGGGGGTTGTGTTATTTTTTTCATACTGTAAATATTGACTAAGGCTTCATCATGATATTACCACAATACATTTCCATGATTTCTTTGCAACCTTGGAAGCTGAGTAGCAGTGCTGTCCACCATTTTTTAAAAACTTTAATGGGTTCCCTAGTTCCCTACCCTGTCTAGGATAAACGTATGGAGGATGGATGGAACTCCCATGCTGCATCCAATAATGCACCTTAGAGGACAAACGGGACACTAAACCTGCCCAGAAATGCTGTACATAGGCACCCTCCTGCAGTATATTCTAAAAGTGATTCCTGGCACATGTCTAGCAGACAGAACTGGTACCTCAGGTGTGCCTACTAGTGATAAACGTAGTCGATTGTTTGCAGTATTATGAAAATATCGTAAACCACAATAAAAATTTGTGAGTGTTTGACTATGGATGCAAGTCGGTATGTGGTGGGAATACACCCTGGATGGACGCCAGTCCATTGCAAGGCATCACACACACATTCACACACTCATTCACACCTAGTGGCCAATTTATTTTCACCAGTCCATCTACTAGCATGTTTTTGGGAGGGAGGAGGAAACCGGAGAACCTGGAAAAAACTTCCAGAATTTCACGCAAGCATCAAAACCAAGAAGAGTTCAAACTCGACACTAGGACGACAGCATGACTCGGGACGTTTATTAATAGAGTTTATGCACATTCATTAGTTATACGGTGTATTTTACCTATAAGGCTAAATCCCAATTCGCCTACTTACACTATGCACTAAAAGTATGTATAGTACGTAGCAAAAGAGTATAAGTACTGGGACATACTAACACGCCATGTAATGGAAGAGAACGTTGTTGCCTAGTTATGCACACTGTCACCATAAACAAACTCCTCATTGCATTTCAGCTTTTCTTCATTCATTATTCCTTATATAATTTATAATATAGAATTTAATTTACTGTTCCTTTGATTTATTTTTCCACATTTCATTTACACCTCTCTAAAACGCGTCCTTGAATTCGGCAAAGCAAACCGTCACAAAACTCCTGCTCAGATACTCCTAATCTCAGATACTATTTAGGATGGATAGTAGGCAAACTGGGATGCAGCAAAACTGTTTAAATCTAAACTAAGAAACAGGTGCGATTCATTAACTACTAGGAAACTCTGACCATATAAGGAAGGTGGTTTGCAAATAGGTATAAACCATGACATACAATACACAGAGTCGTATGGCAGGTGATCAGGAACAGAATCAGGTCAGATTTGACAGCTAGGCAATTATTATAGTATAAAAATGTAATATCAGCACACACCTAATGAACGCTCTCAGTGAAGAAAACCAAGATAGAGTCCAATTAAGACCTTCCTTCATTTCCCTTTTCCCTGTGTTTCCCAAAGGCAATCCTCGAGGACCAAGATGTTACACTTTCTGATCTCATGTTGCTAGCATGCCTTGATTAAAATCACCTCCGCTTTGATAATTAAGTCGTTGAGTTAAATGAGGTGTTTTAGTACAGAAAATATTAAACTGCACACTAAGTGCTCTAACCCGTGCAGCTTATGGGGGTCCTCAGTTTTTACATCAAAGAAATTAGTTTGAATGAGATTTTTCATTTTTTATTGACATGCATACCTTATTCTTGAACTAGCTCAAGTCTGCTGAAGTAATGAGCAGAAATGTACAGCGTAAACCTCCACCTTTCCCTCCCGGCGCGTCTGTGAAGCTAAACACTCATCTGCTACGACATCTGAGCTGCCCTTGCCTTTGTGTGTGTGTGTGTATGTGTGTGTGTGTGTGTGTGTGTGTGTGTGTGTGTGAGTGTGTGAGTGTGTGTCTATGAATATGCTCTTTTCCTGCCACTCCTCAAAGAGAGCCCTAGAAAGGGAGGCCCATACGTTTGTGCTCGTTTGGAAAGAGCAGGTGAAAGATAGTGGGTGAGAGAGAGAGAGAGAGACAGAGAGGAAGAGAAAGAGAGAGAGAGAGAGAGAGAGAGAGAGAGAGAGAGAGAGAGAAAGAAAGGTGTGTTGAGGGGGTGGGATCTCTAATGCAGGCAGCCTCAAGTTTTCTTTTATCTTCAACAGAGGTCACACTATCAATGTCAACTATGGAGATGGGAACTCAAAAGCCTCTGGGGGACGGAGGGAGAGAAAAAAGAGAGAGAGGAAGATGGAAAGAGGACAGTTTTTTTTTCCTTTGAGAGGCTCAAAGAGGGAGAAAGAAGAACGCTTTGATATCGTTCTCTCTGCTGGCTGAATGGGGGCCTTGGCTTTCATGCTCTGATCTTGACATTTTGTGAAAGCATTTGGAGAGCGTCTGAGAAAAAACACACACACACACACACACACACACACACACACACACACACACACATACGGTGTCTCCTTTTAACTTGCACATAAATTGTAGACAGTTTCAGTTTGTCCAAATGCCAGGTAGCTAAAAGTAGCAGGACTCAGTTTAGGTTAGTCTGAGTGTGTGAAATGCTCTTCTCTGGAGTGTTTGGGAAAGTTTTTGCCAAATATACTTTTATTTGACAGGACCATATTTTCTAGATTATATTTGTCCTCAGCTAGTGCTGTTTATACAATGAAGTCACATATACTATATGTTAGACATTTTGCATTAATCTAATTGGTTTTTACAGTAGGTCTGCTACTTCAGTAATTACGGTACTTTGCAGCCGGGACATTCCCTGCATCCCAGTTATCATACTTATACTGTGTACTAAAAGTATGTACTCTTTTTGTGAAGAAAACATTCATTCTGCGAAGTACATACTTTTGAGTGTGTATTAAAAGAGTACGCAAGTACCGGAACATACTAACATGCCATGTAACAGAAGAGATGTTGTTACCAGGAAGAGAACCTGTCACCGTAAACAAACTCCTCGTTGAATTTCACCGTTTCTTCATTCATTATTCCTTATATAATTTATGCTATATAATTAAATTTATCATTCCCTTGATTTATTTTTCCACATTTCATTTACACCTCTCTAAAATGCATCCTTGAATTCGGCAAAGCAAACCTTAACAAAGCTCTTCCTCCCTCGCACAAGGAATTGTGGGCAATATCAGCTGAAAAAGTGTCTACAGTTTCACACTTCAAAATCTACCGTAAATAGCAGACCATCCTGGTACCTCTGGGATACTCATTTAAAAACATACTACCATTCGGGACACACTAATTCTCTTCTCAGATACTATTTAGTACGGATAGTATGCCAATGGATTGGGATGCAGGGATTAACTCAAATCAGGGAATTGTCATGGCAAGTTTACATTTAATCTTCAGTTTCCTTGAGAGTTTAGGATGAGTTCTGCCAAACTTGTTTTTATTTGATAGCACAATAGTTTCCATATTATGTATACTGCAGGATTTTTAGCCTAATTGTTTTGTGCTCATTTAAAAAAAAAAAAAAAAATCTTTTTAGTTATAGTGCTTTAGCCCTTTTGTTAGTGTTTTTATGGTAGGCACAATATCAGCTAATAGCAGCGCTGGTACTTTGCTGCTTCAACAATTGTCCCAGTTGTAAACAAAAACACATATCAGACAAAACCACTAAAGTGTAGCCAAACTCACACAATGATCTCAGGCTAAATTATAAGCAAAGTCGTAAAAAAAAACTATACTACATTCCCCCATTTCATACATTCTCATAATACCTGCCTTGTATATAGGACTGTAAAAAATATTTGATTCAATTCAATGTATTAATTTGAATTACCGACACATACTATTAAACTTCAAACTTTTTGGAACAAATAACAACGTTGAAAGTTTGGAGAACATTAATTAGCCTGGCACAACAACATTTGAACGAAGAGGCGATATGCCTGTGGTATTTGACCTGCGTTAACCTTCTTAGTAAAATCAAGCTTCACCGTATTGTTAGAGGCAAAGATGCTGTTTTGATTACAGCAGTTCCTGTAAATTGTGTGTTGCTATTTTCAAATTATGCTTTAGACATCTAATTTACGGCAACAATAATGGTTTTAACAGTTTTAATGGACTTTGCTTAATGTTTGCTGCTGCATCATGGGTTATTCTGTTATCAAAATGCTTTTGTCTCCTCTGTATGTATAAAGACACAAAGAGTGTAAAGAATTTTTTTTTAAATTTCTACTAGCCAACCTCATGAAAAATTATGAATGGTTGATTACGTACACAATGTGTACTTATCAACATTTAGAAACCGGAAACTGTAGCCTATACAAATGTCTACTTTCCAAAAATTAGAGTAAGAGTAAAAGCGCGTAAATCATTTTCCTATTTTTGTTAGGGGGCTTGACAGCGAATGTAACCGTAAACTGTAAATGCAAAACGTAAACTCAGGCCTAGCTTAAACTGTTACGGTTGTTACGACAGTTATATTCCAACATGATTACATAGCATGATAGAGGTGTCTAGATACTTATCAGAAATAAGTACATTTCCTTGGCCATGGTATATATATTTAGTAAAAGCTCAAGTGTTTTGGTATGTGAATGTATGTGAGAGTCTCAGACACGGTGGCAACTCTCAGCAGTTTTGTTTTGTTGTGTTTGTTTCATGAACTTAGTGTTTGAGGGAGAGTAGGACAAGGCAGTGACATGATACTAATCTGGGCCTAATTGAATTATGGTATAACACTGACTACACACACACACACACACACACACACACACACGGTCAGTGTGGTTCAGTGGAGACAGGTGCGTAATACTCTAATACTGTGCACGGTAATTAACAGTGTGTGATATGGGACATGCTGCTCTGGTTCTGCTCACACTGTACCTGAATATTGCAATATATCATATAACTGATTATCCTCACACACCCAATCATTCTTAACGTCACTGACACAATAGCAGTTCTCAGAGCAGACTGTGAATGCTTGGAGGTCCAGTCATTTGACAGCACTAGTAGATATTAATAAACTAGTCACTTTGGCATTTTAATTTGACATTGTCCACTTCTCCTGTCACTCAGCTCAGTGGAACTGCATTTTCTCTTCATTATGTGAAACAATGACACTTATAAAAGCAAAAAGTACCTTTTTGACATAGATTTGTTCCGATCTCGATCTGTTTTTTTTTTTAAAGAAGAATTGTAAAGAAAGGCTTTAATTAGCCCTTGCATAATATATACAATCAAGTGCAAAAGTTTGTGCTCCCGATTTGTTTTGGGGAAATTGCTTATCTGTTTTAACAATTTATTAACAAAAACACATTTAACGAATTAATCTAAGATTAATCTAAAATACAAGGTCATTAGTATATAATATCACATCAGATTTATATCACTTCAGAAAGAGAATTGCAATTTTATTATTATTTTTTTCTATTAATACAGTGCTGTGAAAAAGTATTTCTTCTGTTTTTGTGTGTATCTCAGAATAAATTGTTTCAGAAATTAAAACAAAATCTAAGATAAAACAAAGGCAACCTGAGTAAACAAAAAATAAAGTTTTAAATGATAATGTTATTTATTGAAGCAAAAATGTTATCCAATACCAACTGGGTCTGTGTGAAAATGTATTTGCCCCCGTAGTTAATAATTCCCCCAAATCTATGAAACTGCATTTGTAATGGGGTTCAGCTGGACTAGACGCAACCAGGCCTGATTACTGCAAACCCTGTTCAATCAAATCAGCACTTAAATAGAACTTTTTCATCAGCATGAAGTTGGTTAAAAGATCTTACCCAGTAACACACTATGCCAAAGTTGAAAGAAATTCCAGAAATGATGAGGAAGAAGGTGATTGAAATACATCAGTCTGGGAAGAGTTACAAAGCTATCTCAAAGGCCCTGAGACTCTAAAGAACCACAGTGAGAACCATTATCTCCAAATGGAAAAACTCAGCACAGTAGTGAACCTTCCCAGAAGTGTCCGACCTTCCAAAATTCCTCCAAGAGCACAGCAACTACTCATCCAGCAAGTCACAAAAAAGCCAAGGACAACATCAAAGGAACTACAGGCCTCTCTTACATCAATAAAAGTCACTGTTCATGACCTGAGAGGGCAATTAGTTTTTCACATGAGGGATAGGTGTTGGATAACTTTTTCGCTTCAATAAAATAAATAAATAAGTAAAAACTGTGCTGTGTGTTTACTCAGGTTGCCTTTGTTTTATGTTGTATTTCGTTTGAAGATCTGAAACTATTTAGTATGAAATATACACAAAAACAGAAGAAATTAGGATGGGGGCAAATACTTTTTCACAGCACTGTAGCTTAACATACACTACACAAATAGGTTCAACAACAATGTACAGTGCGTCACCTCACATTTAAACATGTCGAGAGAAAATCAAGAATCAAAAATATTTTTACTTGCAGTGGGAAGACAGAACACTACATCTCATAAACAAAATAAGGACTATACAGTCTTCCCCTCCATGGGAATTCATATACAGTACTTGTTTGTTTACCTTAGTCTGTATTAACACACTTAACTTAGCACTTTCTAGGCTTGTCAGTTAGGTTTCTGGGAGATCAACTCATGGGATTGGGCAGCACATTGGAGCTTTTACATGCCCGGTGGGCTTGCTAATGCATTTATCACTTGTCCACCCCTGCTTTTGAACTTGTATAGCAATGTAGTAATGTAAGAAATGAGAAGTCAGAACCATGTCACTGACTTGTACTGTCTGATTCACTTTTCTTCTTTCTTCAATTTTTTCTCTCTCTCTCTCTCTCTCTCTCTCTCTCTCTCTCTCTCTCTCTCTGTGTTACAGGTCTGACAGCTGCTACTTTAGCTGAGGCCATGAAGAAGAAGATTAAACTGGAGGTTTTGAACAGTTACCATGCTGCTAACAACCACGGCGCAGACCATGAGAACGGAGACGTCAGCTCAGGCATGGGTGAGTCTCACAGAACTTTCCAAACACATCCACGCATTTCATTTTTATATGTGTAAACATTCTCCAAGTCCTATTTTTAAATACAGTCTAAATCTGATCGATCTAAATCAGTCAGTGGTGCTCCAAAAGTTATGTCTCAAAATACTTCATGTTTAAATAGTCCCGAATACATTCCTGAATTCCTTATTATTATTATTGTTCTGTTTTTATTAAGATCCCATAAGATATCCCGCCTTTAACCCCTGACTCATGGCTAAATAAGGGCCAAAAGAATTTTGTATCATCCCCATTTTATCCTGCCTCGGCGTAAAAAAGGAAATATAACAGCCCTGTGTAGCAGCTAAATATAACACACTTTATCGAAAAATACGGCTTCCTTTCCTAAAGCCAGCCTGATCCTTTAAACAGATGTCGCAGCTATATGGAAAAACAAAACAGTTTTAAAAAAGGATATAAGTCTTCCTAGGAATCACTATTATTATGGAGATTCATGCACCTCTCTGGCAGCGTCTATTATTGTGTTCAATTACCCCAGAGAAGAAAAAAAAAAAAAGAGATGGATCTACGAGACACTTTGAAACGTCCCTTATTTTATGATTCGTAAGCAGATTTAAGGGAGAAAATGCTCAGGAAATGAGGTCATAATCTTTAGCGGGAGAAAGAATAGAGGAACGGAGGGCCAAGATGTCACAGCGAGAAGGATAAGTGTGAATAAGATTAGCCAGGTTTTACCTATAGATGCTAATGAGGATGGCGCTTTTTATCTTCTGCAGTTTAAAGTGAGGGTAACCTTGAGTGCCGAGTCCTCGCCCAGAGTACTAATAGAGAAAAGAGACATGTATAAGACGGATGAGTGGGACAGAATAGCAATTTCTTCTTTTCTCTGTCTTTGTTTCCCTCTTGTTTTTGTGGTTGAGTTTTATCTTATTTCTGTATAATTGTTTAGACAGGGTTGCATGAATGTATGTGGGACATAAAAAAGTATGTATTTCATATATTAAGGTTGAGAATGTTGATAAATAAAAAATGATATTATTAATAGTATGAAAGCCATTGTTAATTGCAGAAATGCACCATTAATTATTTACCTGCATTAAGTAACAGAACAAGTGATGGACTGTTTTATGATACATCCTGTACTTGCGATAAATGACTTCACAGTGGAACTCTGGCGGTGCTCCAGATATGATTGGTGCCCTGTTTTTAGCAGCCCTGATTGCCAGGATGTGAGCTCATCCTTGGTTAAATAGAGATCCCTTGAACAGCTGTGCCCTCTGAGCAGGAAGTGGAAGGCTCTGGACACTTTTAAGCTGTCCTGTCACAAAGGAATGTAGTAAGGAAGTGTCCTTCTTAGCCGATTGTGAAAGATGCTAAACAGACAGCTGGGTTTCAACATTGATAACTGCACCAAATTGGACTGATATACTGAAGGAAAACAGTGATAAACCTAACACTTAATGTTTATTCTTTGGCAGACGCTTTTATCCAAAGCGACCTGCAAGTGAAAAAAGCCATCTATCATCTGTCAGGGTTTAAGCCTTGCTCCCATCACTGACTCTTTGGTGGTCTTACTCCTGAGATATTCAGTACAGACCGTTCTGAAGTGCTCAGGCCTATTCCCTACCCTTGGTGAAGTGTCCCCCTCTGTAGGGTTAAAGAGTAATAGCTATTTGGAATGGACTTCACTGTCATGTCTTAAAGACAAAGCCTACTGTTGCGCAATTACTGACACCCATGTAAACATGTCCAACGGTTCATTTCTTTCATTATTTGCCCAACTACCGTACTATTGGTGATGGTTTCAGTGGCAACAAGCTGAGAAGATCAGACTTACCATTCTCCATTAACAAATTCCAGCTGCTCCAAGGGGATCCCCAGATGTTCCCAAGCCAATTATGGGATATAGTCCCTGTAGCGGTTTCTGGGTCTACCCTGGGGTCTCCATTAAGTGGGACATGCCTGGATGAGCTCTAGCAGGAGCCAAGCAGGGGGCATCCTTAAGAGGTCCCTGAACTGACTGGGTAGGTTCCCCTCGATTCAAAGGAATGGAGATGCTTTCCTGAATTGCTGAGGTTCTCAACCGCTCACGGAGAGTAAGTCCAACCACACTGTGAAGGCAAATAATTGTCACTTGTACCCTCGTGCTTTTGGACTATACATGAGGATATGGACGTAGATTAACCATTTTTTTCAAATGTATTGACTAATAACCCTACAGAGAATCTCAGGAGCAAAGTGTCCTTCCAGTGGTCCCTTCAGTAATGGTCATCAATATGGACTCGTAACATACTGTATCTTGTTTTTCAGGACTTTGATTTGACCCTAGAAATGACTACACTGAGTGCACACCCAGAGTAGGCTTCAGTTATTTAGATTATAAGTGCAAAATTTACGTCAATATTTACACCGGGAATTGAGCGTTTTCAGAGTCAGGTTATAAAACGTTGCGCACATTTCAAAACTATTTCAAAACTATAGCAATAGCATGTAGACCACCACCTTTAAAAACCAAGCACTTGCCTTTAAGCCTGAAAAAAAAAATCAAGGATAGAAAATGTGGACTGAAGAATGAAATAGTTTTGAAATGTGTGCAACTGTTACATAACCTAAGCACTATTCTTAAGCACAGAATACTGCGTAAGTATGCAGGTACTTTTGAGATCTGAATACTGACATGCACAATTTCTGTATTAAATCCTCACTACACACACTTAACTCAACTCTGAATACTGTCCTTAGTTTAGACTCCAGAGAACTCACAACCCTTAATCACTGCTGAAGAACCCTAACAAGTGCTCACTATCAATGGCTAGCTATTAACTGTGCCTTGTTGGGGGGTGGTAGCTCAGTGGTTAAGAAGTTGGGCTACTGATCAGAAGGTTGTGAGTTCAAATCCCAGCACCACCAAGCTACCACTGTTGGGCCCTTGGGCAAGGCCCTTAACTGCTCCCCAGGCACTGCAGCAAATTGGCTGCCCACTGCTCTGGGTGTGTTCACGGTTTGTAGTGTGTGTGTGTGTGTGTTCATTACTCACAACTCCTAATGTGTGTGCACTAACTTGGATGGGTTAAATGCAGAGGACAAATTCCAAGTATGGGTTACCATATATTGGCCTTCACATGTCACTTTCACTTGTTCTGAACTTGAAAGCACTGGGGTTGGTTGGGGAAACACTTGGTTGGCCTTTTTGAAGGAAACCCTGAAAAATTTGATGTAGTACCTGACAACAAAGGGTTTCTCTTTTAGGAAAGGTTCTAACTAGAACTGTTTCAACTAAAGCTAAAACCATTAACCATCCAGAGAGCATTTTGAAGTATAGATGCGCATGTAGGTGGAGAAGATGAGAAGAAAAGAAAGTAAAGTGGTGAGAAGCAAAGAAAAGAGAAGAGAAGGCAAGGAGTTGAGTTGATCTGGATTGAGGTGTGATGTCTCCAGGGCCTCAGCCCTTCACACACCCACACCCATTAGTATGTTCCCTCTCGCAGGCTTCAGGTGACAGATAAGCGTAACGTTCTTCAAAATTTATAATGGGATTTGATGGAGAGAGAAATAGGATTCCTACAGGACACTGGGATAATGGGGAAAATCAGCTGATAATAGATGAACGCTTAATGAATTTGAACAGCCTGGGCGCTCCCCAAACCCCACATCTTCTCTTTCTCTATTAAATCCTGTACAACCAGCTGAGAATCAGCAGAAAAGTAGAGTGCTTGTGATGAGGATGCTCTCAGAGGAGCAGGAGGCGTAGGACGTAGATAACCTCTGAACTGGACTGAGCTTTATGGTTAAATCGTAATATTTTATGGGCAAAAGATGTTGGAGAAGTTTACCTCAGATCTGACAGAGCACTAACAACATGGTACATTTACATGCTGAGGATCACAACAGATAGGTTGGCATTCCTATTAGGGCTACAGAATTTATTATTTATTTATAAATAGCATGGCATGGCATCATTTTGTACCTTCTCAGAAACTTCAGATCAAATGTAGGTATTTTGATAAATTGTCATTAATGTGATTAAAAAATAAACCAATTAATTAATTGATTCATTTATCAATATAATAATAATAATAATAATAATAATAATAATTATTATTATTATTATTATTATTATTATTATTATTATTATTACATGCAAAGATTAAAACCCAGCAGCAAATTTGGGTTCTCACTTAGCAAAAAGGGTTCTTCAAAAGGTTCTTCGTATAGTAAAAGGATCTTAGGTGGCTCTGTTGTAGGTTCTACATAGAACTGATTTCCCCCAGATGAACACTTTAACATGCTAGATTTAACTTTTAGAATGTCAGTCTAGACACTCTCTCAAGGTCAAATCAAGAGTATATAATCTAGGACGCTCTTCTCTGTAGACAACAGAAAGCTTAAATCTAGATTTGTAGAGGGGTCTTTGGGTTGTCATTTTATGCGATCCTACTGTATGTAGAACCCTACAACAGAGTGTGGAACCCTTTTTGACAGCTAGGACTCTTAACTACCCAAGTACCTAGGAATGAATCCAAATAATGAGTGAAACAAAGCTTTCTTGTTCAGATAAGGTTCCAAGTAGGGTTGTCACAATACCATAAACATATCTTACGATACTATACCAACTGAAGCATCATGAAACCAAGTAGTATCACGATACCACGCAATATTGTGTTAATTCTTCATTCAAATCTACAAAATGAACCAGATTTACAGAAATACATAGATATAAATGAAAACAGACAAACCAGATTTTCCTCTGAATATGTTATTAATGAGAATGAATAACTGGCTATTGGAAAAAGTCAAGAACAATCATACAGTTGGCAAGCAACTAATTCAATGTGCCACATATTTCATCTATTGTTCCCTAGAGCAATGAAATCGTGCAAATGGAAATTGTACTAAGAATGAACACAACATTAGGAATAAATAACTGGATTTGGAAATTAACTTAAAAAAATCATAAAATTGGGAACGTTACCTTGGTTACTAGTAAACACAGCGAATTTCAGGGTTCGTACAGACACTTCATAATGAAATTCCAGGACTTTCAAGGAATTTTAAAGCATCCTTTTTTTTCTCAAGCACTATAGAAGAGATGTATATACAGAGATTCATTCAAACATGGTCTTTATTTCTTCTTTTTGAATTCCAAAAATAATAATAATAGTAATAATAATAATAGTAATAATAATAATAATGATAATAATAATAATAATAATAATAAACATAAATAATAAAACATAATAAAACAATAATAATGAATCATAAAACAACCTATATACTGTATTTTTCTGTTTCTGTTGTCATACAAAAGAACGAGTATGAAATGTTCTGAAAGTAACTGAAACACGGCCCATTAAGACTAAATGTTAACCAGCAGTCACTCTGCACTGCTAAAATCCTGATTTTATAACCACAACGTTGTCTGACAAAATCATCATACACAAGTTAAAGACAACGGCTGTGATTTCGGCTATATGTACATGTAAAATTATCACTCAGAGAGAAAGTTAGAAGTGAATGAACGCTCTGCTCCTCTCTGCCCCTCGCTGAACAGAGTAGCCGCAGAGAGAGGTGTGTCTGCGGGGGGAAAGCAGAACCTCTCGCTCGCGGGGCAGTACTTGCCACTCTCTTCTACGGGAAGTAGTTAAGGTCTGCCCAAACAGTCGCTAGATTTGTCACTAGGTGCTTTTTGAGGGGGTAAAAAGTCACTAAAGGGGTCTGAAAAGTGGACCGGAGCTGTTTCTGTCAAAACGAGTGAGTGAATAGTGGGAGGAGAGAGAGGGGCTGCAGGGGGGAGTCATAGTTTTAGTGAAAGGATTGTATTCGTGTTCTATTGAAAATAAACGCTTTAAAATTGTTAACTTTTTATTTGACTTTTTATAATTCAAGCACTTTTTAAGCACCACTAGATAGAAAATGGCTATTTTCAAGGTTTCCCAGTACTTAAATTTCAAAAAAGCCAAATTCAAGTACTTAAAGCACCTTGTACGAACCGTGATTTAGCGGTTAGTGTCCATAACCTATGTGTATTCTGCAAAAGCAGTGAGATATGTCGTTTTAGCTGCACATAAAACATTACTTACAGTACTACCGTATTGACAATACTACCGTTTAAAAAAAATAAAGTGGTATCGGCAGTATTTTGAAGCTTTAGTATCGCGATACTGTTGTAGTACCGGTATACCGTGCAACCCTAGTTCCAAGTAGAACCCTGTTAGTAAATAAAGAACCTTTAATTTTGCAAAAAAAAAAACCCACTGAGAAAACGCTTTTGTCTAAGACGGTTTATCAAAAATGAATAGCAATTGCACTTGGATACATTTATTTTCAAGAAACATCCTTTTCATAGAAGACAGACAGTATTTACCTCGACTGCATGGCTGTGTTAATAATCTGAATATAGACTCGATCTTCTCCGCATTAGCCTGAGTAGGTCTGAGGCTGTCATGATGAATCTGAGGCACAGGAACACGCTGACCTTTAACGAAAAGGTCCGCGCCAGGAGAGCGCCTCAATGTGCAAAGACACTAATACACTGTGTGAATGGCTGGTTATAATTAGAGCAGCAGTGTGTGGGAGAGTGTGTCCCTGTATAAGAGGAAATGTGTGTGTTTAGACACTTTCTAAGCAACTATTAGAACAGGAAGGACAAAGATACACTATCAGCTGGAAACTGGGGAGTGTTTCTGTGAATTGCAGGACAACATTTTTTTTTTCATGATAGTGTATGGCAAATCATGCACATAAACACTATATACAATGGAGCACACTGTATAATGTATATTTATTGATTAGCACTTGAACAAAAGTGCTTACTGACTCCTTATATACATCACTGAAGTGTATCGTTTAGGTAGCAGTAGCCGGTCAGAGTATTAGTGATGTATAGCCAGCTCAGTAAGCACTTCTGTTAAAGTGCAAACACACAAGTACACACAATTGTAATGAGGACAGACAGAGTTTTCTGTAAGTTGTGCTAAGGTGTGTGTGTGTGTGTGTGTGTGTGCGTGTCTGCAAGGTTGCACTTGGCAGATGCCCGATGCTCATTGTAAACATGAGTAATCAGGAGCAGCTGCTCAGCTACGCCGACTCTCGATGACTGTGTGTGGCAGCTTCAAAAGAGAGAGAGAGAGAGAGAGAGAGAGAGAGAGAGAGAGCTTGAGAGTGTGTTGCTCGGCCCCAAACAAACAGAAACCCTTTATCACACATTGACATTTTTATTTCCATCGATATATTTTCTAAACCTGTAATATTTGTAATATATATTTGTGCAATGTTTTGTAAAAGTAAAAATTCAAAGATCTTCTTGTCTATCAAAAAAAACAAAAAAACAACATTTTATGCATTCTGACTGTGGATGGAAAGATATCAAAATCGTACAACCAAATACTACAGGTTCAATTTCAAAGACAACAACATTAAAGGAATACTCCAGTGTCACTTCCATGTTTGGCCATGGCTCCACCCCTAGCTAGCTCTTTGCACTCTTGTCACGTGCATATTTGGTCTGCTCTCACCTGCTGTCACCTGTTTGTGTTTAGTAGCCCCTTCTTAAGAAAACTCTAAACTCGTAATGAAATTGTAAGGGGCAGATGTTGAACATGTTTTTGTAGAACCCTTTCATGAGTTTTTCAGTCAAATCTGTATATTCTTTTTCTTTTCTTTTTTTTCTTTTTTTTGTGAATCTGTATAATTTGTCCTTAGAGAGAGGAAGATTTTACATTGAGAACATACTGGAATGACCTTTCACTGTATTGCTCCTGTGTTACAGTTTAACAGCTGCCCGTAGACTTCCAGTATAATTAAATTTCACTAAACAGGTTTTCACAGTTTTTGTCAGTGCAGGAAAATGTGTTGAAATCCTTGTATGTGGTGATCACACCTTTGCTACACATGTGTTGGACAGTGATAAGGTTAAAATGCTCGAATATTCCTTTAAATGCTATACAGCAACACTGTAGTAGTGGTGCATACACTGTATATTGAACACTATAATTAAAACTTCCTGACTTGTTAGGAAATGCAGCTTTCTCTGTTTTTCACAGAATGTGTTTCCTCTATAAAAAGTAGCTTGTAGTAAACTATATTGATTTATAAAATAATAATAATAATTTTTTAAAAAACAGCATATTTGAGTTGATTTTGTAACCCACTTACTAAAGTTAATGGTAAAACTACTTTAGAGTTCCTCATCACAGTACATAAACATTTTGGTATACCATCACTTACCTGATCTCCACTCCACTGGGTTTTATTCTCCTTCACAAATGTAACTTTGGTGGTATAACTTTGGTACATTGATTATTTTGTTATTATTTGTCAAAAGCCATTTCCCCCCTGCTTTTGATTTGTTGCTATTTGGTGTATATCGAACGACGTGGTAGGAAATTCAAAATCAGTTGATGTAGTGGTATTTTTAAAGCAACCGTGGTCCAAAATGACATTGGCATTACTGTGTCCTAAGACCCTGTTGAGGTACAAGGCCAAAGCGAGATTTCAATCAATTAAAGTGGTTATTTTTTATCCGCACCCAGTTTTTAAAAGGAAATGAGAACTGATTTGACTGTATATCACAGCAGCACATCTAACCACACCCCTGATTTATTTATTTATTTAACTTTTTTGTGCAGTTTTTTGCTTCTGTGTTACATTCCATGTCAACAATCACACACAAAAAATTCCCCCTAAAATACTCAATGATTTTGTGCCCTATTTTGTGGGTGCACTATGATCATGCAAATAGGGGCCTTTGACTCTTTAGTCAGCGTTTGCGTTTGCGTCAGACCTCCAGGGTTGGGGGTTCGAATCCTACCTCCACCCTCTATGTGCAGAGTTTGCATGTTCTCCCCGTGCTTCGGGGGTTTCCTCCAGGTACTCTGGTTTCCTCCCCCAGTCCAAAGACGTGTGTTGTAGGCTGATTAGCATTTCCAAATTGTCCATAGTGTGTGAATGTTTGAGCGATTGTGCCCTGCGATGGGTTGGCACCCCGTCCAAGGTGTCCCCCGCCTTGTGCTGCGAGTTCCCTGGGATAGGCTCCAGGCTCTCCCACGACCCTGTGTAGGATAAGTGGCATGGAAAATGGATGGATGGATGGATGGTTCTTTGCTTCCTAAATGCATTCTTAAACGGGTTCCGCAACCCTCACTTGTAGGGTTCTGCACAGAACCATAAAGTGTCCCTTCCGAGGTACAAACCAACGTCACTTTTAGGGTTCTAGATTAAAGCTAAGAATAAAGGTTGGAAGTGTTTGTGCTTTTGTGCTACAAGTTACACTCTTAGTAAAAAATGGTTCTTTATTGGTTCTTTTCTATAGTTAAGTGTTCTCGCTAGGGACAAACTGAAGAAGACATTAGGGTTCTAGATGTAAGTTTGTTTTGTAGTGTAGAGATAAATATTTGTTCCCTGAGCTTCAACTATTGTGAATGTACCCTCATTGGTAGCACATTGATACTTCAACAAGTTTGAAAGATACTCTAGGTTACTTACAGTACAACAGATGACAACAAATGATAAGAATTTTACCCTGAAAGGTTTACAGGTTAGTACATTCTTTTTCTGTGGAATGCCATCATTTTACTCACATGAAATTCAGCTCTCACCTGGCTGCTTCGATGTCCCACTCCGAAATAACACAATCTACCAGAGTTACACAACCCCCTTTGTTATTTTCTTCACTTCTGTCCGTGCTTTCCCCCCCCTCAGCCGTCGCTTCATGTACCGTGATTATTTCCATAAGGCTAACTCGACATTAAACACACCAAGGCATCATTAATTGCAGCTTAGGGGGAAAAACACAACACAGGGCTCCTGGTTTTCCATAAATCCCTGCGCTTTACTGTGGGGGACATGGAAATGGCTCTGGTGTGCGTCCGACCACTACAAAGCCCCCTTTACTAAACTCTCAGACTAAACACCTTCCCAACAGGCACTTACGGGCAGACACACCTTCGTCTGGGAAGTCCGTGTGTGTTTTCTAAGGCTCGTCAGGCTGGGACAGGCTTTTAGCTTCTTTTTAAGGGGTATTAGTACCGAACCTTGAGGATTTGCTCTGCTGCTTGTGTTGAATGGACATGTGGGGAGTCAGGATGATGACGGCGGTGTCTGAGGGGTAGCTAATGTGCTCTTGCCGTGTTTGTATTGTTTGATGCTTTAACTTTTGTGGTGCGTTGTGTTTGCTGTCTGTCTGTTTTCCTCTCCCTCATGCAGGATGGAAGTCATTAAGTTGCGATCACATCTTATCACCCGCTTACACATGCCCTAATCACCAGGTTGTCTTCTCTCTGAAGGCTTTGGATTTTCATGTGGAAGAGGTTTATTTTTTCTTTTCTTTTTTTTTCTTTGCTTTACTGGCAGGAGGAAAATGACATGTGGTGGTATTTTTATGAGAAGTCACTGGTGGCCGCGTACAATCTGCTGTACCAGCTATGCCTTCACGATATCCTCCAGCGTAATGAACAATGGCATGTGAATGCACACGAAGATGTTTGCTTCCAGGCTTAGCTTCTGCTGTGAAATTTTAAAAGATCGGATCAAAGCATGCAGGAAAATAAATTGTTTCAAGTGATTTTAAATCCTGAGAAAATTACCATTCTGGAAATTCATGAATATGCATTAGTCAGAGGTGGACAAAGTACACAACTCCATTACTTGAGTGAAAGTACAGATACTCCTGGTCAGATATTACTCCATTTACAAGTGAAAGTTGTAAAGACAGATTTTTACTTAAGTAAAAGTACAGAAGTCCTTGCTTTTAAAAGTACTTAAGTATCAAAAGTAAATTTCCTTTTCTATTTCAACGCATTGTTTTATTACTGTTGCATGTAATATTTACATTTATGGCATTTGGAAGACACCCTTATCCAGAGCAACTTACATTTATACATCTGAGCAATTGAGGGTTAAGGGCCTTGCTCAAGGGCCCAACAGTGGCGGCTTGGCGGTGCTGGGATTTGAACTCACAACCTTCCGATCAGTAGCCCACCCGAGCTACCACTGCCACTGGTATTGTAATACTTACAATACCTTCTGCCTCTGACGCAACCTACTGAACACACTGACTAGCTTGTAGTATCTGTGGAATAAAGAGCTTTTAGAATGTTACAAAACCTATAGAAATGATAACTGCTCTCTCTGGCCCAGCGGCAGCACCAACGCAGATTTGAATGTTCCGGTGTGATTTTTGTCAAAGGTTTAATAGACAGACGAATCGTTATCATTTAGGAAAGACATCGTGTAGGAGTTTGAGTCGAGATTGCAATCTTTTTATGATTAATCGTGCAGCTCTACACATACGTAACTATAGTAATTTTGCAAGGTAACAAAAAAAAAACTATAAAAGTTACAAAATATTAACTTATTTAACACTTAAACTCATTTACATTTAATTCACACTTTTGCATGCTAACCAACATCATTGTTGAACATTACCTATGCGTAAGCGGTATATCCACAAGGCTGTGGCAACTTGGCGGGCAAATCCATAAATCATTTAACCGACCATACTTCATACTGAAACTTTAGCTCTAAAGCACAGACAATTTCAAGCTTTCACAAGAAATTAAAAGTTTACATACCTCAATATGTTTCCCCAGGTTGGACGGCGAGTTTCTGAAGGCTGTGATTTGCTTTGTTTTGGGCAAAGAAACATTTAAAACGAAAAGAGTCTTTGACCTTTTCAGAAAACTGGAACATACTTTTTAAGTATGGCCATGGGTGCACGCGCTGCGCCGAGGAACCGTCTTGATCCATTTTGCCAAAATGGAAAAAATGCTGGGAAATCATTGAACTTTACCACCCTACAAGAGTGATTATTGATAGGCTGTCTGTCACCTGCAAAAAGCCAATCATGTTTTAGAAAAGAAAAAAAATCCACTGGTTTTGAAAGCTGCTACATAGTAACGACTTTCGACTCGAGGACCTTGATAGAAATGTAGTGGAGTGAAAAGTACAATATTTGTCTTTCAAATGTAGTGAAGTTAAAGTCACAGGTTTCCAGAAAAAATAATACTAAAGTAAAGTACAGATACTCAAAAAGTGTTCTTAAGTACAGTACTCAAATAAATGTACTTCATTACGGTCCACCTCTGTCATTAGTACATGAATACTTCCTGAAAGCGTCTAAATCCTTTAGCCAAATTGCCAACTAGCTAGTTAACTGCTTATAAACTAGTTTGAATTTGTTACAAGTAAACATGCAAGTGTGTAAAATCGATGTGCTCTTTATCATAACACATATCAGGGATACAGACATGGAGACATATCCAAATACCAAACAACAAAGAACGTAAACCGGAACATGGGAACTATGTGAAACTACATTCAGTAAAACTTTGCGACAAGACCTAGGGTGCATCCTGATCAGCTCCCTAGCTCCCTAGGTGGTGAATCAGTACACAGTGTACACAAGGTCGGGCACTGGTAAGCACCCTGGCTCACCACACATTGGGATACTGATAACTCAATTTCCGGCGACATGACAACGTATTCGCGTTGTAAAATGTCACCAAAAATGAATAATGTCAAAAGATTTAAGTTTTATATGTCATATAAATTTGTTAGCTTAATCACGCAGGATCATAGTCTAGCTAGTGGATTTATTTTTTTTTATTCTTGAAAGTAGTTAGACTCAAACAAACCGATGTAGAACATCAAATGAAGTTAAAAATCGCTAACATAAGTAATCATTTGAGAGCTCCACCAACAATAACAATCTACATACATTTGTAGATGGAGGTTGGCTGAGAGTTCGTCCGCCATTTTTTTTTTCGAGCTGAGAAGCTTCAGAAAATATGATGCCATATCCAGTAAGGGAACATAGTGAGAATGATGCTCCCTGGTTTTTGTGGTGCATTGTGGGATTTTTTAGTGAGTGAACATTCTAGTGCACTGGAAGGATTTTGCAATTGAGAAATGGCCGACTCCCTGATCAGTGCCCTGGCTACTGAACTGGGGAGCTGATTGAGACTCACCCCTAGAAACACCAGGGTAGAAATAGAAAAAAAAACCCAAGTCAAGGGCTAACACAAAACAGGTGAATACAATCCGGTAAGAAACCAGTGACAAGACAGGGGGTGGAAACAGGACCAAAACAGAAACCAAAACCAAAAGCACATGGCTTTTGCCGTCGTGTGATTGATTATCCGTGTCTCATTTTTCGTTTTGTTACATTCTTCAAGATTCATTTGACAGTAACCCCAACAAAATTAGCTGCCTTCCTTAACCTTCTAACTCAATACACAGTTTCTTTGGTTAAGAGTTCCAAAGTACCAAATTTCCCTCTAATAATTTGCATATTCAGCCTGTTTAGTGACATCACAACGTGAGCTCATTTATAACCCCGCCCCAGATCAGTTCTTCACAGACATGCTGAGAAAATGAATTTTTTAAAAGGTAAAATCTTGGGATAAATCTTGTGAATTTGATAAATATGGAATCATCCATTCAAGAGAAGTATTTAGAAATCCTGTTTTGACGTCCAGGGGAAGATGTTTGGCTTTCAAACTGCCTGCGCGCTCAATAAGTGCAAATGCAAAATCTATCCACAGACCTCACAATTCATCTTGGCAGCAAGCGAATTTTATTCATTGTGCTTTATTTCCTCCTGTTTGATTTCCCTCCAGGTGTTTTTGTTGCCTCATTGTTTTGCGCGCACTGTTATTGCGACAGTTTGTGCCCAAATCAGCTCCAAGATCCCTTTTGTGTTTGGATTTAGCCAGCCGTGCGCAGCCTGGCTCCAGCCCAGCTCTGTCATTAGACTTCCTTTGTTTTCTCTCCTCGCCGTTCCGTTTGTTTTGCTTCTCCTTCTCTTTTTTCTCCCTCATATTCAACGCTAAATATTTATACAAATCGCAACTTCCTGTCGAAATCATTTACGCTCCCATAATAGCTCCAGCACTGGGTTGCACAATGGGAGCCGTCGCGGTCGAGGCGGGGGTGTCTCTGATTTCTAAACTCTCTGGGCTCTTTTGTTTTAGGTAAATAGAGATTGAAAGCTCTTCGGCTAGCAATATTGGGTGCCATGTGTTGCAGAAAACGGGGCCTTCAGACATTAGAAGGCTGCATTGTCATTCACTCTCCAGCTGTAGCTGAGACTTTGGCCCCTGGAGATGTCGGGGGAAGCGTGTGTGTGTGTGTGTGTGTGTGTGTGTGTGTGTGTGTGTGTGTGTGTGTGTGTGTGTGTGTGTGCATTTGGCCTTGTTCCAGAGGTGACTTTTTAGAAGAGAAGAGTTTTAGTGTTCCCCAGCCACTTGGTGCTGAGTTTGGATGTGTTCATTCCTGTTTTTGTTGCTTTACATCTTTGGAAAATTGAGGAAGAAAATCAGTAAAAACAGGCCAGGGGGCGTGGCCATCCTTCACATGAGCCAACCCAATCTCAGACGTTTTTTTACTTCTATGCTATTCATGCATACTTAATGTTTTTGAGCAAATATTTTAAGCAGTAAGAACTATGAAGCCATGTGACCAAGGAACAAATCAGATATTTTTTGCCATATACTTATATACTTATATACTTACATACTTATATATATATATATATATAAGTTCATGGCCACGCCTTAAAGTGCCAACCCCCAGCCCCCTAAAAAGACCCTTTCCACCCCATGTCTAAAAATCCAGCCACACCCCTCAAACAGCCTCACAAGCCCAGCAAGTGTTTACAGAGCACATTTCTTTTGTCCATTGTGGATTAATTTAACCTTTAACGTGAAGGCAGCAGTTAGTTACGGGCCAAAAAAACAAAATGAAGGAACAGCTTGCAAGTGCTTTTGGCATGTGCCGGAGATCAGCCCATCCAAATAACAGCCCCCTGAAGACAAACATGGGGCCGTGCGCACACACTTTGTCCTCTTTGATCTTGCTTTCTCGTCTGCTTGAGCAGCATGACTGATCTGCGTGTCATCTGTCTCATGAAAATCAAGTGCCCCCACCCCTGTCTTTTTCTTCATGTGCTTTCCTCTGTCTCCGAGTAAAAATGTCAGAAGGGGGGAGTTTTGGGAGAGAGCATGTCGCCTTTTGTTTTCTCCCATGCAAGTTTAGTCTCGGACGATGAGGAGGCACCTCTGACCTTTTGCAGAGCTTGAGCTGGTATTTCGGTTCAAAAGCAGAAAAACAGATTGCCAGGTGGCCGTGAATATGGGTGTGTGTGTGTTTGTGTGTGTGTGTGTGTGTGTGTGTGTGTGTGTGTGTGTGTGTTATTTCGTCTCCCGTCTCGCTGTCAGCATAGACTCCAGAATCCGTTACAGAGATCAGTTCAACTTCTGATGGAAAAGCAGATGAGTCTTTTGAAGGAAACGAGCTAAAATGTGCTTCCTTTTTCATCCCACGCTTTCAAAGAGATGGCCAGCAGCCACAGTCGAGTGACCGAATCTAATCTCAAGCACTGACCTGTCCGAGACAAAGAGGATCGGATTCTTCCATTCTTGTGCTTCCCCACACACATACAGTGTACTGTATAAGTGAACAAGCAAAGGCACACTGAGTATTAGATATAGTCTTAGCAAACTAAACAAGCAAGCATCCAGCGATCAGAGCCGATCAGAGAAAATCAACTTTTTCCCTGCTGTTGTCACGCGGCGTGTTGCACTCCAAATAGCATCTGCTCTAATTTATCACCGGGTGGTTATGGATGAAGACATCTGCAGCGGTTCGAGAAGGAGCTAATTGGTGTGCAGCATGGAACAGAAAACACTCGCTGCCATGCTGAGACCTAACACCACATCCTTCAGCATAAATAGATTTCATAATTAAGTTGTGTTTACCGGAAATGTTTTCTCTCTCTCTTTTTTTTTTTTTAATGGAGGTGTAACCGCATGTTGGGATTAAAGGGCTGTTATGGTTATGTTTTTATACAAATCGCTGCTTTTAATTTGAATCACATGTATATAGGATATGATATCCATCATATCACTGACATACAATTTCTAGCTACTTTCAACGGCCATTTTATCAGGTACCATGCAGGTGCAGAGAGCTCTTTTGAAACTATTTTTCATTTCTCCATTCAAAAAAAAAAAAACCAAGGGGTGGGCAAACTTTTGCACTCGGCTCTATCTGGTCACTTTCCGTTGAGGACTGGGATACAGCAAAGCGATACCTATAAATAAATGCATACTGAATGTTGGTGTTGTTTATGCACTCAGCAGGTTTGGAGTTGCCGTTCATGATGATGTCACACCCTCTGATTCCTGTAAGCCTGCCCCATGCGTCGGTCACCATGGCGATGAATCAGATGAACCACCTGAGCACCATCGCCAGCATGGCCGCCACCGCTCAGGCGCAGAACGACTCGAGCCGAGTGGCCACCTCCGTCATTAAGGTTAGGACCTTAATCATCTCAGGATCAGTTGTTATGTGTTTGATTGCGTTTAACGTAAAGGTAACAGTTAAATAAAGAAAGAAATTGTTTTTTGGAAGTGTAAATGATTCAGCCCCAAGCCGAAGCAGAGGATCGGGATGAATCAGTCAGATCAGGCAGAAGGCGAGAATAGCCACAGCAGTAGAAGTGTGTCAGGATGATTAGAGCCCCGATTGCCTGAGCTGTGAATAAAGATTTCTAAACTGATGACACTGACGTGTGTATGTGTGTGTTTCAGGAGCGAGTGCGAGACAGCCCATCCCCGTCTCCCTCTCTGGAAGACGGACGAAGGTCTGGGAGTCACATGTCCTCCAGGCAGAGCAGCAGTGTGTCCAGTTCTCCTGCGCACACCGAGAGCTCGTCTGATCGGCCGCGTACGTCTGCACACGCTCTCCAGACAACTCTGTAGTCTTTCTCACACTCCAAACTTTTCCAGCCATTGTGTCACATGAAAGACTTGCTTAGGTACAGACTGGTCTTTTATGCCTCCAGATGAAAGACCACCAAAAAGAAATCCTACATAATTTATATCTAAACAACCTAATTAAAAGTGTGAGATTTTATTACGTGTGTCATGAATATACATTTTTCTGCTACACTACACACTAGTCCAATCACAGCATGTGCTTTTATGATAATGTGGCGACTCAGGCGCACACTGCAGCCTCGCAAGTGTGCCAGGCTTTTAGCATTAGGTATAAGATGATACCATATAATCTGCTGAAAGGAAAACTTTCATTGAATCTGGGTCTTACTTTAGGAGATAAAACTGCACGAGCACATGTCAAGCTTTCTGCTTTTATCATCTCGACTAATACACTAATATAAAAGTTGTATCTTGGGTAACTGATCCGAGAGTATGACCTCAAAATTGCGCAGCGCGTCTAGCTGTGCTTTAAATCCTATTTTTTTTTATCAGATTTCAAGTGGACAACTTTAAAGCACTTATAAGACATCCTACCCAGGTGTCTGGTTTCATTATTGGTTTAGCGGTTGTCCACAGTAAGATTTGATTTTGAGCTTTATTCGGGTTGAGATGACTAATTTATGGTCAAAGTTTGAAGGAAATTCAGAGTGATATATCATGTTAACTGAAGCTCGGGAAGGTCACGTTTTTGCTTTCCGCCATAAGTGTAGTTTCAGGCTTGAATAGATAGATGATGTTTTTTTGTCGTTTTTTTTTTTTTTTACTTTTGTTTCTGTGAAACACTACAGCTGGAGATAACTTTTTCTTTGATGGCTTTAGCATATACAGTGGTGCTTGAAAGTTTGCAAACCCTTTAGAATTTTCTGTATATCTGCATAAATATGACCTGAAACATCATCAGGTTTTAAAAGTAGACAAAGAGAACCCAATTAAACAAATGAGACAGAAAAAAATATGCTTGGTCATTCATTTTTTGAGGAAAATGATCCAATATTACATGTCTGTGAGTGGAAAAACTATGTGAACCTGGATTAGCAGTTCAATCAGGTGTGAGTGATCTTCCGAACACGTTTGGAAGTGTATCATGGCACGAACAAATGAAATTTCTGAGGAGCTCAGAAATCAGGGTGGAAAAGGTTACAAAACCATCTCTACAGAGTTTGGACTCCACCAATCCACAGTCAGATAGAATCCTGTAGAGAATGTTAATATGTTGGATTTACTTCCACAAGAACATCTTCACACTTCCTGAATACTTTCACCATTTTACCTGCAGCTGTGCATCAGAATGGCCTTTCCTTGGGTCACGCTCTGTTAGGCCTGTCTCCCAACGCACCCCCGGGACCAAAAGAGGGGGATCTGGCAACCCAAGACTCTGGTCATGACTCAAGGAGGACGCATGCAGAAAAGGGTGAGGTGTTTTATATTACTTCATGAATAATAGTAATATTACCATGAGAAAGTTAAACGAAATCAGGAATTAAACCAGATAAGGGACATTCCCGCCAAAAATTAATGAAAAAAAATCAAACATCTGTCTGTTATACACATGCCTAATCACATCAGGTGGTGACAAAGTCGTCTCTGTTTGCATCAGTAGCCAATCAGATGAACGATACAGAAAGCTGCGGCTAGGAAACTGAAAAATTCTACAATGGTTATATGATGTATTTGCGTATTTGTGCTGTGCATTCTGGGTATTTTAGTAACTGGACATTGATGAACTCGACAATGAGATGTAAATTCTGCACTACGGAATATGACATAATATTATTAATAACACATTCAGTTCTATTAGAGTGTCTTACTGGAAGAATCGTGTTGGGGGGATGCAAATGTTTACACACCCTTAGGACAGAATGAATGTAATTTTAGAAGAAAAAAAAGTGTTTGTGTGTTAGGTTTCACAGAAGTGAAGATATTCATAGCAAAAAAAAAATCTTACTGATATTAATTAAAGATTTTACATCTCCCTTCGTCAATTTAATCAAAAACATTTTGTCCTGACTTATCCATTATTACGCTTCCAAATGGCACATGCTCTTCACATCAGGTCTGAAACTAAAAACATCATAGCAAAACTGTGACTTCTTGCTTCTGTTTCTCTTTAAAAAAAATTCTGTGTAGATGTTTCTCTGTAGATTCTTGCTGTATTGCAAGATACACCCACATTTCATTTTTGAATATGCCGATATTTTCTTTATTTGTAGATAAAGTGTATAAAGATTAAGCCCATTAAAAAAAACAAAAACGAAGGGGGTATAAACTTTTGCATTCAATTACACAAAACGCGCTAACGACTTTAAAGTTGATCGAGAGCCACAATTGTGCGCTTGAGCCTCACATACTTATCTATATTCTTCTCCTGATTATTCTGCATTGTCTATAGCGCACCACAGCAGCAGTATGAAGAGCAGACCTGTGAACGATCCCCTGATGTGCTTTAATGTAAATTAAAATTCAGTGTGTTTTCTCTTCGCTCATGCATGGGGTCTCAGAACGCGTGTTCCGAGAACAAAGAAAATCAATGTGCTCGCTCACATTTCTATGAAAATAATCCATTAGGGTGGGAAAGAGAAGGCAGCAGGGCTAAATTAGTTAGCGATTTGCGAAGCGTGAATTAATGAACAAGCTTTTTTCGCCCCTCCACCTCCTCCTCTTTCCTCCTCCTTTTTCCCCAGCTCTCCTGGAGGTGTAATTTTCTGTAATAACCTCCCAGAACCCTTGTTTGGTTTCTGCATTTGAAGGCTTTCATTAACTTAATGAGGACTTTTGCAAGGGCGAGTAGTCAGCACAAATTTCTCATTGCGCCACGATACCTCCGGATCAGCTACACTGCTGTGTGTGTTAGCAGTGGCAGTGGGCCGGACGGATTTGTACATTTATGAGTTCGAAGAACCTCCTAAGGTTTGCTATGTGTGAGTTGAGAAATGGCCGAGACGGTGCGCGAGATGCTCGAACAGCAATATCATTTAGTGGAGGCGTCGCTAAAAGAGGAGCGCTAATAAAAGTCACGTCGGAGTAAGGTGTAAACGATGATGAGCCGGGCCGCAGTGCATTAGATTAATGAGAACCAGCATTGCTCTGTCTGTCTCTCTCTCTCTCTCTCTCTCTCTCTCTATCAATTTCTCTCTCTCTGTCTGAGTGAGATGAACGCTCTGTGATAAACAGACACCCGTCAAGCATGACCGGCTGACGAGCTGAAGCAGGTAATTGAGAAGCTGTTTCATTTGTAACCAATATCCACGATCTGCTCATCATACCTAGACCCCAGCGCTCTAGAAGAGCCGAGGTGTAACGAGCTGTAGCGAATAACGACAGCAAATATTAGCACATAATTTGTTTTGATCACAAATGATTTGCACATCTGCACCATAAACGTCTGACCGAATGCAGCACACATATACATCTTGTACATCCGTACACTCTTAGTAAAATAAGGGTTTTTCAAGCATTCTTTAGATGTTCTTAGATTTCTAAAGGGTACGACTGGGCCGTCTTACTGATTGGTACAAACCTGTTGTTGGGGTCTACGTAGAACCTTTAATGGTTTCCCCAACAGGACAAACTGAAGAACTCTTTTTTTCTCTCTCTCTAAGAATTTAAAAAGTTCATCTTCATCATGGTTTCAAATGGCTCAAAGACTCAACTCATACCAAAAGTTACGAAGGTTAACTTTAGGATTGGGATGAGGTTAGCAGTTGTACCTTGTTTGTTGAAATGACTTTTAATGTATTCCATTGGTTTGTTGTTGTTTGTTTTTCTTGGAACACTCTTGGAAATAACCATTTTCCAATTTTGCCATAGTCTGTTATTTTGGCCACGGTTTGGGTTTTAGTAAGATTTGTAAATGGAATTTAATTTTCCTGAATTAAATTAAGTTCACATCTCAGAACACCTGGGATTCCTGTTCTTGGTTGATAGAAATGGAACGATTTGGTCTTCTACTGTTGTGGTCCATCTAACACAAGGTTCTGAGATGCTTTTCTACTCAACACAGTTGTAAAGAGTGGTTATTTGAGTTACCATAGCCTTCCTGTCAGTCTGGCCATTTTACTCTGACGTCTCTCATGAACAAAGCATTTCACCCACAGAACTGCACTCACTGGATGTGTTTACTGGATGCTTTTCTACTCAACACGGATGTAAAGAATGGTTATTTTAGTTACCGTGTATGCACAATATTTTCTACATTCGGAGTTTGTCTTCTGCACTGCAATATAAAGGATGCTGTTCAAAGGTCAATGCAGCCAAAGCAGTTCTCGTGTTGCTTGATTTGCTGTTGGTTGTAGATGCAAATTCACCTGCCAAAGTCACCCAGGTTAAACTTGATGCAAAGTTTTGCTTGAAAAATGGATTCTCAATTCTGCAAAGCAAAGCTGTCAATTCTGTCCAATTCCAATGGATCAGTGGATCACCGGTCCATGTTTTAAATGTTCACCACCACTTAGTGTACGGATGTCCTGAGTGAATCCCAAGACAGCACGCTTCAGCAGTAGGGATCAGTCGATCAGGTAAAAATGGACCCACACAGCAGTGAAGAGGGTACTTGTTTCTGCCCACAGGCCCCATGGTTAGAAAAGCACAAATCCCTTAAAAATAGGGTTGTTTCATAGAAGAAAAGAGAACCTTTTTACCATTCAGCAGCTATTGCAGAGCAGGCAGGACCTCTTTGTCATTGCTTTCAAATGAATCTTCAGGGGGCAGAAGTGAAAGTGTCAAGATCAGAAATCAAGGCGTCTTCGTCAAAGACGACCAGCCTCAAAAACGTCGTCCCTCATCCTCCTCGGTCTGCTCGCTCTCTGCCAGTTTTTCGCTCTAATGCTGACTGCAGTGGACTTTAGCACAAGAAAGTTCATTACCCTGAGGAATCTGAGCAGAGACATAAAGAGAGTGAGGAAACGACCTTGGTTTGAAGAGGACTGCGTATGATCAAACAGCCTTCCAGTTTGTGTTGCTAGAAAAAGAAAAAAAAACGCTATGAAAAGATCCATCAGATTTCATAGAGGGGCGGCCGGTGCTAACTCAGCACTGATTGTCCCTGTGGGGGCACCGTAGTTCAGTGGCACAACGTGAGGTTTTCTCCCGCTGAGTGCTCCAGCGGCCCACGCCGGCATTCCGCTAATCACATTCCTCCAGATGCCTGGCTTTTTTAGCCAGGAGAGCGGGAAGGGGGGAAGAGAGAGATGGATGAGGGAGCAAGAGATGGATTGTTTTTCATCTTTGAAACACCTTGGATGTGACAGCGGGCTTCACTCTCCTGCCAAGGCGGAGAGATCGGATAAAGATGCTTTGGTCAGCTAAGTGGGGGTAAGGGGGGAGGGGGGCGTAAATCTAATCAGCCTTTATCACATAGCGGGCAGAAGGTGAGATTTTTGAGCACCTGCTTGTTTAAATGGATCCTGTATGGCATTATATGTACTTAAAACGCACTGCGGCCAAAAAGCTATACCGAGAATTTTTAACATGGTTTTTAAAGTGAAGGACGTCCAAGAATAGATGGCGATAAAGTGGGTGTGCGGTGGAATGAAGAACGAGTAAGTGACTGATACTTGAGCTGATAAAGTCAGATATGGATGGACAAATGGACAGAGAAACTGACACAGCCAGAGAAATAGACACGGACGGCTAAATCCACTCTAAAAGGGGGGGGGAAAATCCAGAGTGAACCAGAGAGCGAGAGAAAGTGAGACGTGCAGTTAAATCCGGTCCAGAGTTTCATTAACTGACTTCCATTAAATATTTCCTGTCACCCACAGCCCACCCCTGTAAAAATAGCCTGTGCTCTTTATAATCACCACTCAAACAGTCCAACACAGAAGAGATAAGTGGAATATTTTTAAGCATGGAACGTCTCAATGCAATTAAAAGTGCTCACATACTGCGCCGTGCCTAATATCCCGTATGTCAAAACTGCTGCTTCGACAAAACTGTGTTGAAAGTGACTTATTCGACAAAAACTTAAATCTGACATGTTTAAAGAGGAGGATACGTAGCTGCATATGGAAGCAGTCCTGCGGCTGCAGCAGTGTTGCAGATAATCCCGTCAGAAAGCTGAATTAATGAAACACTCCTCGGTTTGCACATTTCTAGAACTGTAGTAATGTACCCTCACCGTCCATTTTATTAGGAATACCCGCAAGCCTGCACATCTCAGTGAGCACAACACACTGTAGCCTGGGATTCCTGTTCTTGGTTGATAGCATTTGGTCTTCTACTGTTGTGGTCCATCTACCTCAAGAGTTAACATGTTCTGAGATGCTTTTCTACTCGACACGGTTGTAAAGAGTGGTTATTTGAGTTACCATAGCCTGCCATAGCAGTGGGGGTTTTTTCCGCACCACTAGAAGCAGTTGTGTGTGAAAATCCCAGGAGATCAGTGTTTTGTTTTGTTTTAAATACACAAACCAGCCCCTTTTGCATGCCACGGTCACAGTCACTTAGATGACGTTTTTTCCTCATTCTGATGTTTTTGATGTGAACATTAACTGAAGCTCTAACTGAAGACCTGTATCTGCATGATTTTATGCACTGCGCTGCTGCCACATGATTGGCTGATTGGATAACTGCATGAATGAGCAGGTGTTCCTAATAAAGTGATGGGTGAGTGTATATTTATAGTGTGTACAAATATATTAATAGGTTTAGCTTTACATATGATTTATATATATATGATTGTATGTAGACCTGCTGATTGAGCCTTGGGCTGTAATATAGCATCCTAAATTCACGACTAGTTTCTCCACCTTAATTTGTCAGTCATTTCAGCTGTCAGTATCTGATATCACCAGTAAAACATTAGACTGCAATCAGGCATTTGTCCAAATAATGGGAACAAAGTAGCCATTGTTCATAAATAGGGCCTTTAAGAACCACTAAGTATTTGTAAGAAAATCTCTGAATGTATGATGGATTAGGATAATGAGTAACGCCGTGTCAATAATATTTCTACTAAATAAATAGCAAACGCTTGTAAAAGTCATTCAGTGACAGAAGTATCATACTGTACATGGGTACGTGGGTAGTGATGGGTAGATAAGAACCAAACCATTTTTTTTCACCTCACTTAATTCATACCAAATGCACCTGTTCCCTATTTTTTTTTTAAATTCCTCTGAGATATTTCTTTTCTTTTGCCATTTTGTTCTTATTTCACTCTCTGACACTTTTACCTTTTATGGAGTTTTGTGGATGTCACCAAATGCAAATGAGCTGTAGCGTGAACACGCGTTGCACTTTACAGGTGATTCATCAAAATACACGAAGAAAATCGGCGTAAATGTTTGTAAATCTGGCAGAAACGTTTAATTCAGAAATGCGAATATGGGCTACAGAAACATTTACGGACAACTTTACTAAAAACAGCTCTGCTAAGACGATCTCAAAACTACAAAACCTTGAATCTGGGTTTAAAGCATTTCCCACAAGTTAGCATCGCCATATGGTTGTACAGTAGTCCATGCATTAGTCACGTTTATGCCTTCCCAGTGTAAGATTAGCATAACAGTGAAGCACAACTTGTCGCTAGGTCTATTCTGTCCTAAACATACGGTAAAACAGCGTTATTTATGCACATGGTTTGGGTGAGTGGCTGGGCCATATGGGCAGACAGGGTTATGGAAATAAAGCAGCTGTGTTTTTGAACAGAAAGTCACCTTCCCCCCCTCCCTAACAACACTTTTTATTAGCCTGCACAAAGTCGGTTATTACAGCTACGCGCACACAGGACCCTTGATGAAGAGAGCCTGTGTACTTTGCAGCATTTTGAAAAGTATGATGTTGGAATTTTTTTATTTTTTTATTTTTTTTTTTACAGCCATGTTGATAAATGTGCTGTGCAATCCACAGGGCTGTAAAAGAAGCACTCAACAGCTTTGAAAGCATGCAGCTACGGAACAGCAGGCATGTTATTGAGATCACTGTCATCCCATGACTTATTATCATGGTGCTTTGATAGATCCATTATGCCATGTTTGTTATAATGACATTCTTGTGAGCTTTGTGATTATATTCTTGGTTTAATAATGCTTAGGCATTATCATGATTTAGCAAAACAGAAATCAGTCTGTGAACGCACCACGCACATGCACATGCACAGGTATGAGTCCATATTAAATATTGGCATGCTGTATAATTAGTTACATTTGCTAAACATCAGAGAGAAGCACAATACTACGACAGATTCCTTCTCGCTACAGACCCGTAATAACTGTTGCCCCTGGTTAACCTGCTTCATACCATAAGGCCTCATACATTAGCAGGCCCTTTGAAGTGACTGAAGTCAAGATCAAGGCTTCGGCCTGATCAAAAACAACTCATGCGCGCTGCGGTGTGTGTCCGCCTCGTCTGCTGCTTTAAGTGCAGGTCTCAGATCAGCGCTGCTGTAATTATCAAGCATCCAAAACTTTACGACTGATGCAGGCATATAGTGTGCTGCAGAAGCTTTTTCAAGTCGCTGAAAACTTTTTGAACACTATAAATGAATATATAAATGTGTAAATATATTAATGTAGAAAATGCATTTAAAAAATACGTTTAAAAAAATAATTAATCAGTAAAAAAGTAAAGAAACACTACCTTGTTTACACTTTTACACGAAATCCATAATTCTTTGAATATGCAAAAAAAAAAGGGGAAAAAAAGCCCTACACAGTCACTTCATTTTATGAATAGGAATTTCACGCAAAACTGTTATTGAAAAATTTAAAAGCATTATTTGAGTAATATTAGAATGTGCTGTGATTATGTGTAGTTGTTTTTCCCAGAATTTCTGTGCATTTTTATTTTTTTTAATGACCACTCACCAGCACTTTGTTTGTGTGTTTCATTTGTGTTGGACAAAAAAATAAATAAAAATAAAAAATTCACTCGTGGTTCTTAAATTAAAGAGCACAAAACTAATTTCATTACTACAAAATAATAGGCAAAAAATGTTTTCTCCTGAATATTTGGATATTTGAAAATCACTCACTCATCCCTACCCTCCTCTTGGTAAACCCATGCAGCATTGTCATAATTTGCATATTGAAATCTGATTGGCTTCTATATTTTATGATGTATTAACACTCGTATGTCAGATTTTAAAGAGAGACAGATGTATTGGCCAACATTCAATATTAGCTACATGTTTTAATGAATGTAACTCAAAATTATGGAAGTAGAATAATCAGTCTGTTCCTTTTCCTATTACAGGCTCTTGGTTTTAGCCAGCGAATTTGAGGTTTCGGGTCTTTCATACAGATTTTCCAATAAGATGTCTATACTACACTACTTAAGAGAACATTGCAAACCAATCTACCCAGTCTGACAACTCTGCTCCCACAATTGAACTCCTCCAAAGAGATTTAGTCATTAAAACATTCAAAGGTATTTACATGAAAATTGTAGTATTTTGGTGCTTATCCTATTTCAGAATTGTTACTAGGACCTTAAGGTCCATCAGCAGCAGGTGTATTTCAGCCGTTCTAACAGAGACACTATGGTCCAAGTCATATTAGGACCAGATTTGAGATGACTCTGTGCAGAAATGATGGAAATTTACAGTGTGGAGGCCAGTGGTGGAGAGAACATGCTGACTCTCAGCAAACGATCGAGCTGACATTTATTCAGGCCGAGTGACACGGGCCGCATTAGAAACACGAAGTAGCTTTGATGTGCTGTAACGACCTTGGAGTGTTATTAGACCTGTCTGGCACTCGGCCATAAAGACGCACGGCTGCAATGCTCAGCTCTGCATATAAAAACTTGCTGTTTCAGAGGAGAAAGTGTTTGTGGCTCTGGGTTCATCTACAACTAACCTGCAATTACTGGTTTGTGGTGTAATCCAAGTTCTGCATTACTGCATCAGTTTCGTGGATTGGATACACTTGCATAGGTGCTCTTGATAAAATGGTCTCCCAAAGGAATAAATCTTTAATAAATCTTACCCTGATGAACCCCAGTGGATATAGTGGACAGCTAGAATCCTTAAGCATCCAAAAAAAAAAAAAAAAAAACCTCAAGGAACCCCCTTTTCTAAGAGTGTATTTCATTTGCATATAATAATGTACATTAACGTTTAAGTAACATGTATTATCGGTTTATTACTTGTCAGAAGTGTTTATGAGCATGACTTTCAGAACTTTTACCAGCCTGAAAGTAGGAGATTCTTAGCTGTTTGAAAGCCGTCATGAAGCGGACAGATTGATGCAAGAGCAGGCCAGGTAGTGCTCGATCTGCAACCAGTTACTCAAACAGTAAACGTGAAGCAGGGTATGACATTACTCAAGATGGGCAGATAACTTCACAAAGTGACACCGAGTGTTTAAAACCAGTAGTGTGATTGCAAACAGGCTAGTGTCATAAGCAATCAAGAGACTGTGAGCAGGCATAGGAGTTCGACAGGAGGTCATGTGATGAGGTCATGGACTGAGGATCATAGGGGTTGCAGTCTGCAACTTGGAGCTTGTGAACATGGATGTAACACTGTCCTTGAACCTCTGTGCGAGGCTCTCGGAGTTTCCCAGCAGTACTTTAAAAATGTAGTTATCTAAGCTAAGATATTAAGGTACTATGATAAGGTACTATGAAGTCGCCAGTAGGCGTTCTTACTACTGGTTGCTGTAGTAACATTTATCAGTGGGTGGCGCAACTAGCATTCCATTTTTGACAACAAAACAGTTTTCTTGCCACTTAAAATGAAACATTCTGAAGGAAGAGCTTTGTATAAAATTCACCAGTGTATATATGCGTCATATCCTACGAAATGAAGGAGAAGGAGTGTGTGCTCTTTGCCATTGTGGCCATCTATCTGCAGCAAGCGGCGGACTGTGTGGGTCCCCAAAACAATTTGGACTCGCAGGCAGCATGGCGGATCAAAGGTCTCTACTGTCTTCACTCCCATTGGTAGTCGCTGCACCAAGTCGCCCCAAATTTGCATTCTCAACTTCGTCGCATCACTGGACACGCCCACATCTAGTCACCAACTGTCGCTGTCACTCACGTCGCCAGTTCACATTGAATACGAATGGTCTCCGGTCGCTTTGTCACTGTGAGTCACTGTATATGTGAATGTACCTTAATTTGTAGTTAAAAGTGTAATTATCTGAACTACATGAGAAACGTAGCTTAACTACACTGATGCTTGTTTATTATTTACTAGAATCTTCTGCTAATTACAAATAGTAATAAAACCAGGGTGACTTGGTTTGATCTTGTAGTTTTTTTCCAAATATAATAAACGAATATGCGGCTAGTTTTCCATGTTTGGAAACTGGCTCTATAAGAAAAAGCTTTGTTGCCTTTAGTAAAAACTGAAGAATACCTTTAACCAAACATCAAGAAAGGAATCAAAAGTTAAGAATGTTAAAAGCAATATATTATTTAAAATCTAAAATAAAAACAATGAAGCAATAAAAGTTTTGATTGTCAAAGAAATAATTCTTCTACTACCACTACTTAAATGCTATATACTTTTTAAAAAAGGATCAGCAATATAACATTAAATAAGGTTAATTTATCGTTGGTCTCGTCACAGCCAAAGCTCACACTAAATCCCAACCCCTTCATGTGCGTCACTACTTGTCAATCACTCTCCGAGCCTTAACTTTCAGCTATAGCTTTAAACTGTTATAGTGAACGTGTTATATAATGAATGAGGTTTTCATTGTTGTTACAGAAGAGAACGTACTGTGCACGCCCACATCTCGCGAGACCTACGAGAGGGTTTCTCACACCATCCCCACGCTTCCTCCAGGCTTCCCCGCACCGCTGCTCTTTCCTGAGGGCCTGTCTTCCATAGAAACACTCCTCACTAACATCCAGGTGAGTCCTGTTCCCAGAAAACACATGGATGAGGCGGTGCTAAGAAAAGCATGTAAAAGTGTCTTTCACTTTATTGTTTATAGTTCATTGTTTAGGTCTGATCAGCTCAAAAATGAGAGTTTTACATTCTGTTCATTACATTCAGTTCATTTTATATTTCTGGAATAAATAAACAGCACAGTTGAAACAATTAAAAGAATTGAATAATTATATATAATTATAATTAAAATTTAGTATGAATATGGATTGAAAAAAACTCTAGAAAATATTAATCAATTATTCAATACATACATAATAAAAATTATACATATGTTGTCTGGTTTGGAAACAAATTAAAACGTTAAATAAATACATTTTTGAGAACTTTTTTTTTTTTTTTTACAGAAAAATAGTGCAGTTGTAAATTATAAATTGAATGTTAATGATTATTATAAAGGCATGAAATGAATTCATATTATTTACTTATTTATTTATTTTGCTAAAAGTTCCAAAAAGTGAACCTTCATGCTGTGCGTGTGTGTGTGTGTGTGTGTGTGTGTGTGTGTGTGTGTGTATGTGTGTTCAGGGTCTGCTGAAGGTGGCTATAGATAACGCCCGGGCGCAGGAGAAACAGGTGCAGCTGGAGAAGACGGAGCTGAAGATGGAGCTTTATCGGGAGAGGGAACTACGTGAGACACTGGAGAGACAGCTCTGCGTGGAGCAGAAAAACCGAGGTCATTACTGTACCCAAAATCTGATCTGGGATCAGGTTAAACTTGTCCTGGCATTAGGAATATTCCGAATACGATGTTTATATGCGTACAGGCGTCGGAATATTCCTGTATACATGGTTGTTGTAAGTACGCCTGAGTTGCCATTCCTAAATACCTAGCCTACAGCTAAGCATCTGTTAGCACCCACAATTCCTTGCAAACTGAGCATGCGCATATATCTCCTTTCAGTGGATTTTCTGAATAAGGTGTTTACATGCAACAAATTTCAGATTAATTAGGCATATTCCAGGGGTAGGAATCTGGGGAATCAGAATATTGTCTTAATCTGAATCGGGAAATCGGACTGCGGTGTTAACATGAATCAATACTAATTAGAATATTGCCAAATTCTGATTAATGTCGGAATAATAATGTGCATATAAATGTAGTCATTTTGAAACAATTTTTATTTGAAATATGTTAACACTACCAATATTTATATATATATATATATATATATATAGGTCAGGACTGTTAAATTACATCCTAGCCACAAAAAACATAGAACTTAGTATCTCATTCAAATATTTTTTGTTTGTTTGGGGTTTTTTTTGTATATATAAATATTCCAAACATTTGACTATTATTGAACAGTGAAATTTGACTTGACAGCCCTAATAGAAATAAAAGGATATCCTGATACCACGTCAGTAGAATTACACTAAAGACTGTGGAGTCATGTGAAGTATATTGTGATTAAAGAGGAGACACATACTTAGAGTTACTTATAGAGGGCACAATTCATGCACGTAGCTCATCAGTTAAGGGTCCAACAGCGTCTCTGTGGGATTTGAACTTACAGCCTCACGATCACTGGTTTAGAATCTTAACCACTGAGCTATCAATCCTGAAAGTGTGATTACAGAACTACAACAGCAGTTCTTAACCTTTTCACGAGTGCGACCCACTTTTAAGAATGAGTGTTAAGGAATGTTAAGGAATGTTACACCAGCGCTGAAAAACCAGCCTCACAGAGATAGATCGATGCGAATGGGAGAGTTTGTTTCTATGCCACTATGTCACTCAGTTCTCAGTATTCGGCATGCACGGATATCCAAAAATCCGCCAGTGGCTTCTCTGTGAACCTCTGTTTACAATCGTTTAAAATAAAAGTTTTCCCGCGACCCCCCCTGTGACCCCCAGGTTAAGAATCGCTGAACTACAGTATATAACGTATTCCTCTCACTCTAGTGGAGATTAAGTCGATGTTTTAGTTTCTTTTATTATAACAGGTTTTACATCCAGTGGCTGTCAGAAGATCAGCTTAGTTGTTTTGTAAAGGAGAAGTCAAAAGACCTTTAGAGCAAATGATTTGATATTTGTATGGATAAATGCCTTACATCTGTTTAGCAAAACAAGCTTATTAGCAAATCCACGATATGTTACATCGCCCTTACAAATACTTGGAAAAGGTCAAAGTCACTCAGATCCTTACGCTTGCCCATTTTTCCTGCTTCCAACACATCAAATTTGAGAACTGACTGTTCACCTGCTGCCTAATATATCCCACCCCTTGAGAGGTGCCATTGTAATGAGATAATCAATGTTATTCACTTCACCTGTCAGTGGTTTTAATACTAATTACTAACAAGTTGCCGTTTTAGAAAAAAGATAAATGAACAGTACAACCAAAGAGAAATAATCAAAACAAGTTTTGGTTCTTGAGCTACAAAGCTAATCTATCTAACAAATAATGGATGCTTTCAGCTACCATCATTATATCACCATACAAACGTGAATGACTAAATTCAACGCAATAAGCTCATTTATACATAAAAAGAAATCTTTATACTTTAAACTTAAATTTATACAGACATACAGTACATAATTTATACATACATTTATACCTAAAAAGAAAACAGTTAAAATACATATACAAATCTATTTTTATCTGATTCACTTTTCCGTCTTCAAACTTTGGTTACGTGAAGAGATTGTCATGAAGTGTCTAAATCACAGTGACAGGAAAACATGCAGCGTTAATTAATGTTGTTTAATTATGAGGCCCTTCATCATTTGTTTTAATATCGCCCACGCTATGATCGAGCCGACAGAAATAAACTGTAGGTTCAGCACTTTCCTTTAGATGTACACACACACACACACACACACACACACACACAAACACACACACGCACCTAGGTAGATATGTGCACGCATAAACAAAGGCACAAATTGCAAGCCCAAAAACACAAAGCACCCATATTCACAAGGAAGTTGCCTTTGTAATTACATGTACTCACTTCTAATAAAATTTGTATTAATGATTGATTGTGTCCGTAAACTGTATTGCCGTGTTAATATCCACCCGATATGATAAACATAACGGATGCTGTACATAATACATCACATTAGTATTAAGTGAGTTCTCGGTTGTAGAACTCCATTGTAGAATAATTTGCTGTTTTTATCTCTTAACGGTGAACGAAGAAGGTGGAAATGTGAGGGCTGCTGATTGCAGATCAGTTAATAAAGGGAAAGAGGAAGCCTCAACGCCCAAGGGAGCATTAGAGCTAATGCAAAGGAGCCCATTTTCGCTGACTCGAATGTCTTAAGTCCATTATTACAAACAGAAGAAAATGAAGGCGGTCAGTTGAGAATTGAGCTCCATCGAACATTTAATACACGCATTGCACTGTAGACTGAGTTGTTACCAAACTACATCTGAGCAACAATTATGTGCAGAGCGTTTGCTCATTAAAACCATTTAGCTACAGTGTTACTTATTGCTGCTGTAGTATTTCCTACTTTAATTAGCTGTGTGTGGATTGAACTGGATCAGGGATTTTTCTGCCATTGCGAACTGTAATGGTCCCTCTGCTTAGCGCTGGTGGGCGATTTTTTATTACTCCAATATTCCAATATCTGATATACCAAAATATTCCATATACACAAATATAGCATATTTGTTATATACATCTCTGGTGATGTCACTATATGAATCCAGAATTGTTTGGAATTTGTGTAGCATTATAGTTTTACAGACCAACCATTAATAAAATAAAACTTAGGCCATCCCTACTTTCAGTCACATTTCTTTGTGTGGGTTTGTTTATGGCTGTTGTTAAGGAAATCAAGTACACATATCGAACCTTAGATAATACACTCACCGGCAACCTTAGGAACACCTGAACACCTTCTCATTCATGCAATTATCCAATCAAGTGGCAGCAACGGAATACATAAAATCATGCAGATACAAGTTAATTCAAATAGCCACTCTTTATAACCATAATGAGAAGAAAAGCATCTCAAGAAAACAAGTCAAACCTTAAGGCAGATGGACTGCAACACCAGAAGACCACATCAGGTTCGCACTATAGCCTCAGATTCCTGTGGTCTTCTGCTGTTGTAGGTCTGCCTCAAGGTTCATCATGTTGTACATTTTGAGATGCTTTTCTGCTCACCACTGTTGTAAAGAGCGGTTATTTGAGTTACCGTTGCCGTCCTGTCAGAGCGAACCAGTCTAGCCATTCTCCTCTGACCTCTTTTATCATCTAGACGTTTCCTTTCTGCAGAACTTCCACTCACTGGATGTTTTTGTCTTGCGCACCATTCTGAGTAAACTCTAGAGATTGATATGTGTGAAAATCCAAGGAGATCAGCAGTTTCTGAAGTACTCAAACCAAATGTTTGGCACCAACAATCATGCCATGGTCAAAGTCACTGAGATCACATGGTTTCTCCATTCTGATGTTTGATGTGAACATTAACTGCATGGTTTTATGCATTGTGACGCTGCCACATGATTGGCTGATTGGATAATTGCATGGATGAGCAGGTGTAAAAGCATTCCTAATAAAGTGTCTAGTAAGTGTTCTGTATCTCTGGCCATTTTTTCTGTTACATTTATGAACACTTGTTTTGTTAATATTAATATCAATATTAATGATATTTATTGATATCAGAATTTCATCGTAATCATAATGTGTTTGAGCCGTCCTCTTGGCTAGCATGCTCACCACCTAGCAAGCATTGGCAAGTAACCTTACAAGCTTTGTATGAAAGTTTAGTTGTTATTTTAATAATAATAATAATAATAATAATAATAATAATAATAATAATAATATAAAGAAATGAGGAGCTTTTTTTTAATATGACATTTAGAACTGAAGTTAATGTCTTCCTGCTTGGCTTTGTTGTCAGTTGTTGCTAACACCAGTCTATTTTCACCTGGCTAATTCGCAACTTGATGACTGGACTCACTCTTTACACACTTTTGTATTCTACAGTCTAATTGCTGGATGTCAAATCAGTAATTTCACAACATTCCTGAAATAAAGTGAGTTTAGTTATGACAAGTTTAGCTAGTTAGGCTAGCACACAGTCTCCACACAGTTAGCTTAACTGGATAAAGTACTGGCTAATGTACTTTTTGGATAATGTACTTTAAAAAAAAAAAAAAAGGTTATAGGCCAGATTAGCATAGTTCTGTCATTGTTAGGGATAGAAGGAGAAGTTTGATACTATCATTACTAACACTTCATAACCCAAGATGCGAGAGTGACACATTTTTTTATCTGTGAGGAAATTTGCTAAACCCTGAGGTAATAAGCTACCTACAGTAAGAAGATGCTAATTAAAATGGCCGACTCCCTCAAACCACACAGCACCCTTATTAGGTATAGCTATTGAAAAAGTCTTTGAAACACTAAACTGTCGGAAGCCTGTCACATTTCTCTTGCATTTTTTTCCCCCTCACATTTGTCCATTTCCAGCCCTGATCCAGAAGCGACTGAAGAAGGAGAAAAAGACAAAGCGGAAGCTCCAGGAAGCTCTGGAATACGAATCCAAGCGACGTGACCAGGCTGAGCAGACTCTGCAGCAGACGACGGCCAGTGAGCACGCTCACACTCCAAACGGTGAGCAGACACACACCACACACTGCTGAGTTACACAGCGGGAACAATAACCTGCTGGAGGAGTGGCTTCTGGTTATACCTCAGGCTGCACACACACACACACACACACACACACACACACACACACACAGGGTGTTGAAAAATGCATGTCATTAGAGTGCTGATATATTGCAGAACTTTACAATTGTAGCACATGGAGTATAAATCATGGGCCTTCTTCCTCCTGTATTGTTTGCTGCCGATCCATCATTCTGTATTGATTACATCCACAATTGCTCTTCTGTTGTTTATCCCTGCATTCGACACACACACTGAACACCCGGGGTTTCTTTTATTTTTATCTAAATGGTTTTTCCAGGAGTTTTTTTTTTCTTGTCTTCGTGTTAAAAGGTTGTCGATCGTCAAAGGGACAGTTCAGCCAGAAATGAATGAATCCAGATGTAGTCCACCAGCCAAGACACATTCGGTGTCTGAATCTTGCTGTTTCACTTCTATACTGAAGCTATGTTGTTAATGTCGGTAATGTTGGTTTGTGTTTATGATTGATTCTGGTGTTCATTTGTTCATTTGTTGTTCCTCTCAATGTCTTGTGATGTCACAGGTTGACATTGCTAGCGCAGTTACCATGGCGTTGAATAGGAGAAAACATTTCAGTGACCTTAAACATAAGAGCTAATGGTCAGGTTTTGGTGTTAGCTCCTATAAACAAAAGAGGTTCACTTTTTTAGACTTTCAGTGTCATATTAATGAGCAGCTCAGTGTGGAAGTGGTGGAGACAGCAAACACTGGACTCAAAGTTCAACAGTGTAGTGCAGCTATACAGTATGACGCAGTCCATACGCACTGAGTTACGACAGAGGCTCGGCTCGGCTAGTTAGAGATCTGTGAAATGACAAGTCCTATAGTGCTGATGCATCAAAGTTGAAGCTTTGAAACCTGATCTGTTTGAGTAGAGTGTACAGATGAGGAGGTGAGAGAGCCGGACAGACTAAAATACTAAAGCGCCGCTGCATCACTCTCTTTAGGTAGATATGAAACAAGGGCTAAATCCCACTGGCACCACTTTCAGCAAGTAGCCGAATGGCACTGTGGGTAATCCAGGAAACCATTAGCCAAAGTACAAATGCTGATGAAAGAGGTTTTAACTAGCATTAAAGCTCACATAAACAGAGAGGATTTTACCTTTCGCATTAAGTTATGCTGTGGTTTTGATCTAAAACTAAAAATATGTAATGATCAATGTTTCTTCAGAGCCTCCTGCTCCGGAAATGGAGACCGACCTGAGCAGGGACAGAATAGACGCAGACAGGACGATACCAGGTAACATCCCCTCACTGTCCACTTACAGAATCTGGGAATTGTAATCTTTTTTTGTTTACTCTTTCTACAATTTCCTTTTTTTAAAGGCTTATAGAGGCGCAGTAGCACACAAATCATGCATCGAGTGTCAGAGCACCCATCGTATCAGTGGCCCTGATCATAAGTCTCAGCAGTGTGACCAGAAATTGTGTCACGAAGCCTTTGTTCAAAGATTAAACATCTAAAGCATTGAGAAGGAAATTAAATTGAATGTCAGCGAAGCAAAAAAGAGAGACAGAGGGGGAAAAAAAAGGCGGGTGGGCAGTAATTAATGGCTCTCTTAATTGTCCTCGTGAAATATTTGCATGGGCATAATTTACATAATTTACATGTAGTAATTAATCATTCAAAGGGGTTCCTTTCTCTTTTTTGTCTGGGTCGAGAGCGCGTGGGCACTCTGTTTCGGCTGACATTTATTTTAATGCGCGTCTTCTCTCTCGACAAAACCTTTCATCTCGGTTTGAAATCTGCCCGTGTAAGAACACAACCTCACGGACCGAGGCTATTCATCGTGCATTGAGGCCCACATCAGTCAAGTCTGGCAAATATTCAAATAAATTTCGCTTCATTAGACCTTTTTTTTGGGGTGTGTGTGTGTGTGTGTGTGTGTGTGTGTGCAGATGGACGGCTCTTTCTCAAGACTGCGATGATGTACTGAAGAAGCTGAGGGAGAGAACATGTAAATCAGTGCAGAGACCGAGGAAGCAGAAGTGGGAATAATCACAAAAAATCGATTGTATCGAAGGACTCGAGACATTTCAAGGACCCCAAAGGGTCGGCGTCTACAAATTACTGCGAGGAGACTGTCACACGCATTGGAAATCAATGCTTTCATTGTGCCTCTCTGTGAAGTCGAGGCACCTTTTTCTTATCACAGAGGCTAAAAAACACACCATGTGGACCTTCACAACATTTTTTTCTATAGGATATTTAAACCACTCACACTTTACTGACCATGGAAAAAAAATAAAAAATTCAGAGCTTCTCTTTTATAGCCCTGACATGTTTAACTATCTATAAAGCACTATTTCCATCAGGGAAGAGTCTGATGATTTGAGTTTATTCACCGTTTATTGAATATCTACATGACATTTAATGTGTTTTCGTGTAGCTTCGTGTCTTGTTATTCCCAAAAGAAAGATTGTCCATGTTTTTTTGTTTTTTGTCATTATTATATGTTTGATGATTATAGCAGGTATTCTCAAACGAAAAAAAAAAAAAAAAAAATCATGAAACATGGAACGTGTAAATAAAAGTGTAGAGATAATATTGTGCATTGTATGTCGTAGCGCTGTTAGGAAATCAATACAAACATCTTTAATGAAATATCTTGCATCTAAGTTATTATTATTATTATTATTATTATTATTATTATTATTATTATTAGGTCCATAATCCATCATCATACCTGACTAGGAGAGCATGCTGGCATGTCATTACATTTGTCGTGTCCGTCTGATATATATAATAAAATATTTTTTCACCTGGTACAAAGCAGGTCACACCTTACAGACACGTTTTGATCTACACGTGCCTTGGGTCTCTTGTGACAGTTGTTTTTGTTTTGTTTTGTTTTTTTCATTATTAAATAATGGCCTTTGTCCAGGTTTTAAATTTCATCACATTTTAGCATTCTGAACTTTTTCCACCTATATAGTCTCCCTGAATGATTTAGGTGTTTTTGCCCATGGTTTGGTTTTATTTCATTATTTGTTTGTTTCAAAATAACAAGAATTAGTATAAACATCTAATGTTTTCCATGTATGGAAATGTATTACAAATCACTTTGCCACAATGGTTTTTGAACATCCTACAAATGTAAGACATGCAAACGAAAAACAAATGTACCTTTGACTTCAATGTGTAAAAGAGACACAATGCTCTGGCCTCCTAAATTCTAAACACCGTAAATCAGTCCATACAGGATTTCGCAGATTTTTTGGCGGGGGATTGTTGCGGCCAAAAATGCCTGATTTTCCTGCAGCTTTTTCTTTTCTTTTCTTTTTTTTTTTTTTTTTTACAATTTTTGTGCTTTTTTGCAGAAACTACTTGAATTGGCAAAATTGCAATTGCACAAAATAGTTTTGCATGGTCTTTCACTGTGATGTTTGTTGGTAAATGAGACCTTTTAGCTGTACTCATGTTCGACGCACATGAATCGAAGAGGGCTTTGGCTGAATGTGTGTTGTGATGATGTCGCGTGACGTGCCTTGGCCCAAATCTGCCAAAACTCTGCGGTAATTTTGAAAAATTGCAAGCTCCTCCGAATATTGCTTGATTTTGCGTTCATTTCTGCGATTGCAAAATCGCGAAATCCTGGAGGGACTGGTAAACGTAAGTGGAGAGGAAAAGTGAAAGGAAAATATGATGACTGTTATTTGCTGCATGTTTCAGTGTCGATTATGATTTCAGCATTTTTGTGCTTTTAAGATAATATACAGTGTATATAAAGTACACAATTAGGAAAAAATGGTTTCTCAAGGGTTTGTTGGATAGTTATGGGTTCTATGTCCCTAAAGAAGCCACACAGAGCCATTAAAGGTTCACCCAGAGGGGCAGGACTTAAGGGTTAAGAGTTCCTCTTACAATTACCTCCTAAAATTGTAAATTTGGAGGCTCATGTTTGGTAAAAAATATTCTCTTGACTTATTACCTGCTCCACGTTAATTTGAAAATGTTGGGTAGTAATATGTGGCACAGACTCCATCCATCCATTTTCTGTACTGCTTATCCTACACAGGGTCCTCTGCCTCATGTCCTCTGGAGTCTATCCCAGGGGACTCGGGGCACAAGGCGGGGGACACCCTGGACGGGGTGCCAACACATTGCAGGGCACAGTCGCGCGCACACATTCACACATTACAGACAATTTAGAAATGCCAATCAGCCTACAACGCATGTCTTTGGACTGGTGGAGGAAACCAGAGTACCTGGAGGAAACCCCCTGAAGCACAGGGAGAACATGCACACACTGCGCACACACATATGGTGGGAGGTGGGAATAGAATCTCCAACCCTGGAGGTGTGAGGCAAACATACTAGCCACTAAGCCACCGTGCTCCCCTTGGCACAGACTCATCTTCAAATAATTATTTCATGCATTGAGTATAGTAGGACTATAACTAGTAAAAACCTGGCTTTCCTAAATCTGTAATACAAGCTACCGAGCTATTAGATTCATTCGTTCATGGTCAGGGTCACTGCGAATCCAGAGCCTATCCTGGGAACACTATATACAGTATATTATATATATTTAAAAATGGTCAATACATAATATGGCTGTTTTTATGTTTGTGCTTGTGCAAGACTATTGAGGAAGTCCATGCGAGGTCATTCTTTATGGATTGTATTCATGCAGCTGCAACTGACAGCAATTAACACTAGGGGCAGTAGACACACCCCTTTTTTTTTTTTTTTACACCGGACATCAATTACAGTAACCCTTGCACAGTGGAGTCATTAGGCATTGCTACAGTCTATGTGACAAATCAGACGTGTCTCACTGTAGCGTGCAATGCAGTTAGCGATATGTCCAGCCACAATGGAGCAGGAAGATAAGGCTAATGTAATCTAATCAGAAAGGGGATATTATGCATTAGTGTGCGTGTTAGCCGTAGCGTTTAGAGGCGTCTGGCGGCTGAGGTAAGGTTTGAGGACGTGTTATCTATATGAGTGCGAAGAAGGGTTGAGGACCAGGGTCCTCAGACGGATAATGAAAGGGCGAGTGAAGAGCGGACGGCTTTTAGCCCTTTCTCTTTTAGCCATTACTAATTCATGCTGCTCTTTCTTGCTCTTAGTGATGAGAGAAAAAGAGAGGCAGAGTGTTTAGGGAAAGGGAAAAAACGGTGTGGGGATAATGTGCCGTGAAATTGAGTCTCGTTTGCAAAGGGTTGGGCTGCTTTTGACTCCAAAAGCTCCACACAGGAAATGCTGGGAAATTGACTGCTCTCCATCTAAGAGTGTATTGTTTACTTTGATCAACCTTTACTCTCCGGGCTAAAAAGGGAGGTTAAAAGAGGGCATGACTTAGTGTCATTCGGTGGGCTAAAGTGTGAATTCCGAAAGGGACCTTTTAATGGATGTGGACCTTTAGAGCTTTACCACATACTTAACATTTGCTGACTTGAGGTTTCCTGAAAAAGCACCAGGCCAAGCTCCGAGTTTCCTGACTCCACTGCTAATTAACCTGACGAAGTCTTGCCCAATCCCACACCGCCACCATGAAGTTGGTTTGTAATAATTACAGGCAATCAACAGAGTTTTAATGTGTCGTTCGACATCAGATTATTGTGCACCACTGAAGACTCATCTTCTCAAATAAAAACTTTCGCTTCCTTTGCAAAAGGACTCCATTTTGACTCCATGTCAAATGATTCCATTGACTCCATTTTGCTGCTATACTCTCAGTAAAACATTTCATCTGCCAAAGGAAAGTTTTGCATTTGGAAAATTTCCCTTTCTCAAACAGGTTCCATGTAAGCTCACTTTAGAAACCAATAACCATCAACAATCCAAAGAACCCTTGAGGAACACTTTGTTGTCAGATGTTGGTGGACATTTGGCAGACACCCTTATCCAGAGTGACTTACATTTATCTCATTTATACAATTGAACAGCTGAGTTAAGGGCCTTGCTCAAGGGCCCAGCAGTGGCAGCCTGGCAGTACTGGGATCTGAACTTCCATCCACTAAAATCAGTAGTCCAGTATCTTAACCACTGAGCTACCACTGCGGACACAGGAAATGCTCCTCCATACAAAAGAAGATTTGTCCATCTTAAGTATCTACACTTTATAGCTAAGGAATAAAACACATCTTGGGGGGATGTGCAATTATAGGAAAATAATCAACAACAAATAATCAACAACACTTACCATTATGTTTTATTCCTCTTACATCACAGGAATTTGCCAACGCTAACAACTCTTTATTCCTGTATTAATAAATTACCCATCGTATATCAATCCATTTTTAGTTATGTTTAATGTTGTGACATCACAAAACAGATATACATCTTATCTCTGTCTTCAAATTCATAAGACAAAAAAATACAGCTTGTCATATTGCCAAGAAAATTCCTTTCCCATGTTAGAAAACTTAAAGTTCCCGCTTTACTACTGACCGCTACATAGCACTGACACTGGAGACTCATAAACCTCTTCTTACAGCTTCACTATATCAATTACACAATTACACACTTTTTGTTCAGTTTATGTGTTCACATGGGGGCATGGAGGCTTAGTGGTTAGCATGTTTACCTTGAACTTTCGGGATTGGGGGTTTGAATCCCTCCTCTGCCCTGTGTGCATGGAGCTTGCATGTTCTCCCCACGTACTCCAGTTTTCTCCCTCAGACCAAAGACATGCGTTGTAGGCTGATTGGCATTTCCAAATTGTCCATAGTGTATGAATGTGTGAGCAGTTGTGCCCTGTGATGGGTTGACACCCTGTCCAGGATGTCCCCCACCTTGTGCCCCAAGACTCCTGGGATAGGGGTCCCTCACGACCCTGTGTAGGATAAGCAGTATGGAAAATGGATGGATGTGTCCATGTTTCCACCAATCAGGTCCCTGAGCTAGTTGCTATCATAGAAATGATAACATACTAGAGTGAGTGCATTTATATATACCTGCGATTTGCTTACAGTCAGAGCTCCTGTTACAGAAAATTAAATCAACTCATTAATTCTGACCATTCAGAACCGAGAATTCAGCAACGCCATGATAGAGTGCTTTAAATACATTAAAGTCACAGTTATGCTAAAGTTTAGTGTTAATGAACATGACAAAGCCTTCCCCAAAGCCTCTCTACTTATTTTACAAGGAATAATGCTGGACAATGTTGAAATACCGTATGTGGAACCTTTATATATAATGTCTATGGATTTGTGTTGCCATTTTATGATGCCCATAACTGCTGTTGCAGTTACAAAAAGTGGCACTCCACCTGCAACAAGTCTTTAGGGACATGAAGGACGAACGCGGGAAAAAAAAATCTCACCATCACTGATACCTCATATTCTCAGTAAAAGCTTACATGCTTTCCATTCAAATCCATTTTGCTGCTAGTGAAGTCAGATGATGGTGGGCACAGGAAATGGCAAAAGAAATGCTCCTGATCCAGGAGTTTGTTTACTTAAAAGAAAAGAAAAAATCCACAATTGTTTCCTGCTAAAAGGGGGAGGGAAAAGTGTAGGGACACTTATTGGGCTGAAAGTGTGAATATGAGTGCTTCTGTAATGGAGCCACACCTTTCAAGATTTCTGCTCAAATTCAGTTGACAGCTGCTGAGTCTCCAGACTCCACTCACCAGTACTGATGATCCAACCTTCTTACGACTTTCTCGGTCACTCCACTCCTTTTTTATACACTGTGCAGTTTTGATGATGCCCATATTTATATGTTTTAATGCATGGAAACCTCTGTATATCAAGTCATATTGCCAGTTTGAGATGTCCATACTGTTGCAGAATTAAAAACTGGTACTCCAGCTGCAGCGAGTCCTGAGGGACGACCGACGAATGCACAAAAATAAATAAAGAAAAATATCACGATCACTGATGCCTCAAGTTCTCAGTGAAAGCTTACACTCTCTCCACAGAAGGGAGCCATTCAGACGGATTTTGCTGCTAGTCAGCAGTACGTGAAGCAGATGTTGGTGGACACTGTTCAGACATCTCTGTCACATTCTACCATCTCTCCATTTAACTGCTCCCTAATGAGTATTTATTGTTTCTCAACACTACTGTTGTTCCTTTTTATTGGTGTGTGTGTGTGTGTGTGTGTGTGCGTCCATGAGTTTGTCTGTGTGTATATATGTGTATATATGTGTGTGTGTGTGTGTGTGTGTGTGTGTGTGTGTGTGTGTGTGTGTGTGTGTTCTCGAGATGACATCTCCTGGCCGCCTCTTGACAGCTGGACTGGCTTGTTTTCGCTGTCGTCCCCTGGGTATTCGCTGTCAGCTTTGTGCTTGGCCAGACTGCGAGGAGAGAGATTAATGGACAATAAGGAGGGAGGGAGGGAAGAGAAGGATGGACAGAAGAGGTGTGACAGTGAAAGAAATAGAAATATGGAATGAATGAAATGGAAAGAAAGGCAGAGAAGAATAGACACGACTGAATTAAATAAAAATGGACAGAAAGAGGACAATTAATGGCAAAAAAAAAAAAAGGACAGAGATGGATGTGGGACGGAATGACAGAAAAGGAGGGACGGTTTGACAAGAGGAGAGTCAGAGGGAGACAGAAGGGGCAGAAAGACAAGAAGAGGAGAAGGGGGCTAGGTAGAGATAATGGGATGGAACAGAATGACAGAAAAGTGAAACTGTGACAGAAGACAGAAGAGGAAGACAAAAAAATACAGAAAGTAACAAGGAAGCTGTGAAACAGACATGGACAGAGACAGCTAGAAGGACAACAGAAAGAGACAGAAATAAAGAGAAAGCGACAGGCAGGGAAACGGCGAAATAGACACGGACAGAAAAGGCCCATGAGACTAAGACGAACAGAAAAGAAGACAAAAAGAGAAACAGTGACAGAGAGCGATAGGCAGAGAGAGAGAGAGCGTGTGATAGAGAGAAAGAGAGAAAGGACATGCGCAGGCCAACAACCATCTGCTCATTTCCTTCTAATGGACAAAGCAAACAGCAGGAGACACTGCTGACTACAAATCTGGCTTTTCTTCATTACTGAAAGCACACAGTAATTTGTCCCCGAGTTTAACTCAGATACAGACATGCCTATTCTTTCTTCTTTTCCTTTTCTCCCTGCTGCATGTCTTTTTTTTCTCTCTTTATTCTTTTTTCATTAATCACACCCAAGAGATAACCTGCCACTCTCGCTCAAAGGGGCTTTTATTTAAAGAAGACGCACGACCTCGGACATTAACACCAGTCTCTTTGTTAGCCGTGACATAACTAGCATCTGTAAGTCTGATCAATCGAACTCGGTCATTCAGCAAAAAGGAAACGAGAATGAAGCACAAAAATAACGAACGTATTGTGACTGATAGCGACACTGCAAAGGTTATCTAATGGACGCTGGGTGTGGCCTGATTCTTTTAATTGCTTTAAAATTTTATTCTAATACGGTGGTTACTAAAGGAACACAAAGAGGAGTTCAGATCACTAGAACACATGATGTCGCGATTCTGTCCTACCGATTACCTAGCTAGCAGCGAGTGCAAAAGCTAGTCATTAGCGCTCGTCAGTAATCAGCACACTAATGATTCATTCTTGACTAAGTGGGAACTGGAAGGTTTCTGACTTCTGAGTAGGACAAGAACAGCCTTCCAACTTGTAATTCCCGCTTTATCTGTGAGGAAACGTTCGGTTGTAGGCACGAGTGCAGTAGCTAATCACAGCCGTGCTGACATTCAGTCTAACAGCATGATCGTGAGTGTGATATTGCTTTTAGACAACAAATTAATATTGAGTAACCGATATTTCAGACACAATATGGACAAACGTTTTTGCTCCACAAGAGGAATAGATCCAGAAGAAGCCTCGCTCACTTTATAGCACGTCGGCTAGCTGGCTAGCTAGCTCACATTGATTTGTACATTCCTGTTAAAAGTGCTTCTGGTGAAATTGGATTCCCTTCTTCTTTCTTACCTGCTTCTTTCATATTTGAAGTCAGAAGTTATATTCTTGAAAAATGTATCTTGTTCCATGTCCACTGGTGATGTCGCTAACTCTACTGTAGTAACAGTTTCAGTGGGACTGCTAATAGAATTGGAATTTTATGTGCCAAACACAGACGAGCAGCATGATACACTCAGTGCAACGTCCCAGTCTGGTTATACTAAATATAAGCACTTTTGAAACGTTACTTGTCCAATCAAATTAGTGGACCAGAACTGAGTGTTGTATAATTAACATTTTAGGAAGGAGTCTCCAGTGTCAGTGCTTTGTAACAGTCAGAGGTAAAGATGTAACTTTTCTGACACAGGAAAGTCTTCAGTCTTTAAGAAAGAGGGGGGAAATGAGGTTGATAAGGGAATGACTGTTTATAGCTGCTATAAAGTAAGTGATTAGAACAAATTTGTTTCGTGGATGTTACACAACATTAAAGATGCTCTATTCATATAGGATGAGGTTTCTCATTTGCTTCCTACACCACAATGAACTATCAATATTTAACATAAAGTTTGTCTAATTAAGTTAACTTTAAGTTAAATGCAAAATGTTTATATATGTACATGTACCTTGTAATGTGCTCTAGAGATCAGTTTTTGATCCAAGGAGCTAGGACCATCCTGAGCCGAGATGTTAAGGTTTCTGTAAACAGCTGTATAACCAAAATTTGTTGTGTGCCATGACACAAAGATGGTCGTCATGGTTAAACCAGTAACAATTTTTTTAAAAATGTAAAAACCTGGTGATTTTGCGATGTCAATACATCAATACAGAGTTAATCACTCAGCAATAGAAAAATTAAAAACAGCTGTGCAACCTGAATTGGACCACTTGAGATGGAATGACCCTTTGGTAATCTAGTTATTTTTGTCATTTAGCTGGTTAAATTAGCCAGCTAGTTAGATTTTGTACACAAATCTGTTAAATTAGCTAGCTAGTAAAGTTTTCTATATTAGCTTGTTTAATTAGCCGTGCCGTTTAGGCTAGCAGTGGTGGAAAATGCTGGAGTATTTGAACTTTGTTACTGTACTAAAGTACTTGGAAGATTATTTTTGGAAGATTCAGACTTTACTCAAATAGTTATACACTTACCCAAGTACATTTTCAAATGAGTAAACTACTTTTCACTCCTTTCATTTTCTCCTTACGTTTTAATTCAAACTTTACATTTGGTAAATTAGCTAGTTTTGTCTTTTAACTGGTTAAATTAGCTAGCCAGTTAAGTTTTGTACATTATTTTCGTTAAATTGGCTAGTTAGTTAAGTTTTGTTTGTAAAAGAGTAATTAAACGTCATCTAACCAGCAAGTCAAATTCCAGGTTTGTGTGAGTTTAGTATAATATTTTCCTTATGACTGAGATCTTAGCAAACTAGCTAGTCATGCAGGCTCACAGGCATGATGAACGGCAGGTCTTTTCATCAGTTAAAAGTGTTTAAGTTTACTGTTGAACACTTGAGTGTGATTAAATGTAGATACATTTTGACTTGCACTTAACTATATTTTTGCTCCATACTTCTACTTTTAGTAAGTAGGATTTTAACACAAGATACATACTTTTACTTAAGTGTAGTTTCTTTGTACTTTTTCCACCCCTGCTATAAAGCTATAGTTCTTCTTTGAGTTGCAACTCTGTGACATCACTTTGACACAGCGGTGGTCATTAAGTAGAAGAAAAGCAGCATGATTACCATTTTGTAAGCAGATTTGTGTTTGATAAGTGTATGTTATGTCTGAGGTGTGATTTTGTGTGTGTGTGTGTGTGTGTGGGTGTGGGTGTGTGTGTGTGTGTGTGTGTGTGTGTTTTGGGTGTGGCCACAAATTATTAAAATAATAGGTCATAAGATTTCAAAATTTCACAAATTAAGTAACCCAGGGTCATGAATAATTATGCTGTGGCCACAAATTGTGTAACTTGAGCCCATGACTTACTATATTGTGGGAACATCATACTTAATATGTGACTACCAGTTAATTATTTGGCAGGAATGAGTGAAAAAGTCTATTTGAGAATTCGCTTAAGGTTATGCAGGCTAATAATATATTCATATCACAATGCCAGTGACTCCAGTTTATTTTTATGCTTCATTCCAAGATTGAAGTAATATATTATCATTATATTATCTATTACCTATGATCTATGATCTATTATCTATTATCTATGTTATATTATATTATCATTCGTCTCCATGCATAGGTTCCCTTGGCCACACAGGTCTAATTAAATTGATTTTTCTGTCTCATTAATTTTCAAATACAGAAGTTGCCACAAGTTCAGTATTTTGTGGTTATGAAATATGTAGATCTTGATATGTCCTTAATATTTTAATTTGTGGTGACACCTTATTAAAAAATAATCACCATGTCACCTCAGTGTCTCTTAGAGTTAAAAACACCTTTGCTTCTTAGTCTTATTTTAGAGTCTTAGCATCTGTGCCAAACCACTCCAAGGCATAACTTTGTATTTTATATTCAAAGCTTCTCTTTTACTCTTCTTATTCGTCTAATTATTAAAATGTCTGCGTTATTCTGAGCAACTTACTTCCCCAATAAACTTCTAATGATTCTAATATTCATTATACTTTCCAAAAACCTTTGTGGATGGAAAGGTACTTTTTATAGCACTCTTTCCTAAAGCACATTTCATCTTCTAAGACGCTTTCAGATACAATTTGTGTGCCATGTGTCTTATTTATATGACTAATAATTTACTAAGCAGGAAGCAGGAGAAGGAAAAGAAGAAGGCCGTCTGGTACAGTTCCTCATTACTACCTTGCCAGGCGGATGTTTGGATATGTTTTGTGTGTAATAGAAACAATATGGACGGGGGAAAAAATGGGGCCACTGTACCAACATATGGGGAACAACCCCACATTTCACTATTTTACACAGATCTGGGACCAGTTTGCATACATCATAACCTTATAGCTGAAAAGCAATACTGGCCTTAAACCTGGGTGAAAACACTCCATAGGGTCCCTTCCTGCTCCTTCAGGGCTTTGTCGTAAAAACTAATGGTGCCGCTGTGGCTTTCATCAGAGCATCTGTATTCGGTTTCCGATCATCTCATTAACTTACGCAGACGTGAGTCACGTCCCGTCAGAAATAATCTGATCCCAGCAGCCTGTCATTGCAAACCGCTTTTATTGGGCTGATGATATGATTAAGAATATGATTACACAGCCGCAGCATATGGAATGGGATGGAAAGGGATAGAGATGTGGAATGGAGAAGAGGGAAGGAGAAATGTTAGATGAAGAGGGATGGACAGATGAAACAGACAGTTGGGATGGACAGATGAGGTGGGGAGTGATGGACGGGTGAGATGGACAGTTGGAACAGTGAGGTGGGATAAAGAGGAATGAAAAAAATAAAATGGAGTGGAATGAAGAAAAGGGATGGAGAGATTGGAAACAAAGTGTTAAGATGCAGAGGGATGGAGAGTTGGGATGGGCAGAAGGGGGGATAGGGATGGATACAATGGAGAGATAGGATGCAAAGGGCTAAGATGTAGATGGGGAAGGGCTGGAGAGAGAGAGAGAGAGTGAGAGAAAGAGAGAAAGAGAGAGAGAGAGAGAGAGAGAGAGAGAGAGAGAGAGAGAAATGAAAATGGGTTAGAAATTTGATGAAGTTGGATGAAGAGATGGAGAAATAGAGATGGGGTGGAAAGGAAAGGAAAGAGCTTGGACAGAGAGGGATAGGAGATGTGGTGGGGAGATGGAATGGGATGGACAGATGGAATGGCAGTAAGAAGGGGTAAATATGGGATAGAGATAGGATGGGAAGAAGAAAGATGGGATGAAAAGAGATTAGATGGACGGCAGAGGGGTGAAGATAAGAAATGTAGAGAGAAAAGATGGAGTAGGATAAAGAGGTGAAATGAAGAGATGGGATGCAGGGTGCTAAGATGCAGAAGGATGGAGAGATTGGATGACATGGAATTGGAAGAGATGAGATTGAGATGGAATTGATGAGGAATGGAGAGATTGAACTGAGGGAAAAAGTGGTTGTAAAGGGAAGAGTTGGGATTAAAATGGAATAGACATGGAAAGAACAGTGGAGGGATGGAGAGATGGAAATGGCAGGGCTGGGATTAAAATGGAATGAAGATGGGAAGGAGAGAAAGGAGATGGCAACAGATGAAAATATATGATGGGGAGATGGAATGGACAGACATGGGATGGAGACAGATGAAGAGATGGAAAGGACAGAGGAGGAACAGAGAGGTGGAGAGGATAGATATGGGATGGAGAGGTGGAGTTGACAGAAATGGGATGGAGAGATGGAGAGGACAGAAATGGGATGGAGAGATGGAGAGGACAGAAATGGGATGGAGTGATGGAGAGGACAGAAGTGGGATGGAGAGATGGAGAGGACAGAAATGGGATGGAGAGATGAAGAGGACTGAAATGGGATGGAGAGATGGAGAGGACAGAAATGGGTTGGAGAGATGGAGAGGACAGAAATGGGATGGAGAGATGGAGAGGACAGAAGTGGGATGGAGAGATGGAGAGGACAGAAATGGCATGGAGAAATAGAGAGGACAGAAATGGGATGGAGAGATGGAGAGGACAGAAATGGGATTGAGAGATGGAGAGGACAGAAGTGGGATGGAGACATGGAGAGGACAGAAATGGGATGGAGAGATGGAGAGGACAGAAATGGGATGGAGAGATGGAGAGGACAGAAATGGCATGGAGAAATAGAGAGGACAGAAATGGGTTGGAGAGATGGAGAGGACAGAAATGGGATTGAGAGATGGAGAGGACAGAAATGGCATGGAACTATAAACTGGTTTTATCAGTAAAACATATGTAATGTTTTTTGTCATGTCTCCAGTGCATCTTCTGAGCTCCTTAAGTAGCCTTTAGTTCTGTTTTCCCATAACTGCTAATGCATAAGGGAATACCTCAACAACTGCCCTTAGACTTTCATTATAAGTGAGACTCTGTAAGCGAATAAGCGGGATGTGTTGAAGTTCTTGTCTGTAGTAATCACACCTGCACTACAGAAACTGTGAATGGAGATTAAATTGAAAGATGCTAGAGTATTCTTTAATTATTGTACCTGAGTAAGATGTAAACAATATAAAGCATTTGTGATGAAAACATCGCTGAATGCAGAGAAACTACAGTACGCACAATCTGTGATTAATTGGTCGTGTTTGGCAACTTCATGTGCCGTATACACACGCCTCTCTTTCACACACACACACTCACACACACACACACATGCACACACAGACATTACTTTCCCTCACACACGTGCTCATATACAACCTTTCTGTTTCAAACTTCAAACATTTCCACATCCACACTTTTCACACACACACAATACACACACCCTCAGAACGTCTCTCACACACTACACTAATCCAGTATTGAGTAAGTTAACCACAGCTTAACAGCAGTTATAGTAAAGCCTGCTTTGTGTTCACCACTTCCAGCTGGCTGCCTTCACGTGCCTCCATTAGTCACTGACTATTGTGTCCAATTAGCCGATTAGCTTCTGCAAACCCGCAACACGTCTCACATCCCCACCAGATGGCCATTACACAAACACACTCATTTATCTCAAAGCCAGTGGTGGGGAACAAACAAAACACCTATATTATTTCATTCGCTGTAGGCAGCTTGATGTTTGGCGCTCTGCCTTTTTTTCTCTCTCTTTTCTTTGAAGCAGCTGGTCGCTGTGGCTTTCAAAGGCAACTCCAAAAAGAGGCCATCTTGTTTTTATTGGCAATGTCCCAAACTGCATATTTCCTCACTAAATAGTATGTCAAAGTAATACGCAACGTGTGGTAACTCAACAGCATAGCTAAGTATTTGGACAGACTATTTAGAATGGTAGTATATGGTTTAGCCATCAAAGGGAAACTCTGCCCAAAATGTAAAAATGTAACCATCAATACATCTGCCTTAAACCTGTCTACTCAATGCATACAGTCTCTGGAGTTTTCTGGTTTAAATGCTGTGAAAATTCCAATAAATTTTGCAAGACTACTACAATGGCTTTTGGACATCATATTTAAGTAGATTTTTGGCACCATGATGCAGAAAGCTACTGCTAGGAATACTAAAGGACACTCTGTGATTGTACAACCCCAATTCCAAAAAAGCTGGGACGCTGTGTAAAATGTAAATAAAAACCGAATGCAATGATTTGCAAACCCATATTTTATTCACAATTGAACATAGAAAACATATCAAATGTTTAAACTGAGGAAATGTACCATTTTAAGGAAATTTTAAATTTGATGGCAGCAACACGTCTCAAAAAAGTTGGAGGGCCATGTTTACCACTGTGTAGCATCCCCTCTTCTTTTAATAAATGTCTGGGAATTGAGGAGACCAGTTGCTGGAGTTTTGGGAGAGGAATGTTGTCCCATTCATGTCTGCTACAGGATTCTAGCTGCTCAACAGTACTGGGTCGTCTTCTTCGTATTTTTCGTTTCATGATGCGCCAAATGGTTTCAGTTGGTGAAAGATCTGGACTGCAGGCAGGCCAGTTCAGCACCCAGGCTCTTCTACTATGAAGCCGTGCTGTTGTAATAGATGCAGTATGGGGTTTAGCGTTGTCTTGCTGAAATATGCAAGGCCTTCCCTGAAAAAGACGTCGTCTGGATGGAAGCATATGTTGCTCTAAAACCTATATATACCTTTCAGTATTGATGGTGCCTTTCCAGATGTGCAAGCTGCCCATTCCATAGGCACTAACGCACCCCCATACCATCAGAGATGCAGGCTTTTGAACTGAGCACTGATAACAAGCTCGATGGTCCCTCTCCTCCTTATTCCAGAGGATGCAAAATGTTCCTCCAGCTGTTTCTTTTTAGTAACACTTACTTTTCCAACCTTTGTTGCCCTGTCCCAACTTTTTTGAGACATGTTGCAGCCATCAAATTAAAAATTACTTAATTTTTTTCTTAAAATGGTACATTTCCTCAGTTTAAACATTTGATATGTTTTCTATGTTCTATTGTGAATAACATATGGGTTTATGAGATTTGCAAATCATTGCATTCTGTTTTTATTTACATTTTACACCGCGTCCCTACTTTTTTGGAATTGGGGTTATATGACGTGATAAAGTGAAATGTGATAAAGATATAAAATCATATATTCTAGCAAAATGCTGAGGCTGAGAGATGCAATACTGCACTACGGGATATTACATAACATGAAAAATAAACCAGCAAACACAGAATGTTTCCCAAGATTCCCCTTTGGTTAACGTTCTGGGAATGTTATATTTTGATTAACAAAGTAAGCGCTGTTTCTGAAGCATTCTGCATAGGAACTTTAAAACACAATGTTCTCTTATGGTTATATAACAACTGTCAAGAAATATTAGCCAAAGGTTGCATTCATTAAAAAAAAAATTTCACTCTTATGGAAAAGCCTGGAATTCTATGTATTCTGCAAAGCCAACAATGAAGACCTAGACCACAGATAAAAAAAAAAAATTAAGCTAATTTATTTCAACATATATTTAAAACAATCCTAAAAGCAACCTTTGTTAAACTTCTAGAAGTTCCTGTAAGAGACCATTACAGGAATGTTTGTGGAACGTTAGTTTGTACTTCCAGTACATAATACCTAAAAGCAACTTTTGGAGAACGTTCCTTCCCTGCTGAAAAAAACAATAAAATCATCACAGAAAATCTAATGGTTTCCACTAAAAATACCATTAGAAACCATCAGCTGTTAACCATTAAAACCATTACCAAATGTCTAAGTTGTTCTATTGGTCCTTAATGGTATCCACTAGACATAACATGCCACGAATTGAAGGCAACAAATTACCAGTAGAGACCCACAGGGACCATTACAGTTTCCATAAAAACCAATACAATTCCGATTATAACCATTAAAACCATTACAAATTCTATGAGGGTTTCTATTGTTTGTTTGTTTGTTTTTTTCAGCAGCGTTGTCAGTTATCATATAATCTGAGAATGTTGTGTCCTAAAGTCCCAAGAATGTTTCAGGAACAAACTGAGCCTGTTAACCAAAACAGAACGTTCCCGGAATGTTGTGAAAGGGTTCCCAAAAAGTAACCAAAAAGAAACTAAATGCTAACGTTGTTCTATGTTTGCAGGGTTTCACTATTTGACACATAGATGTCAGTATGACCTTTAACGTTTGCTTTTGCTCCCACCGTGTGGCCAAATACAGGTAATGCAGTTCTGATTATATTTGGTGTTTATAATAATAGAACAAAACGAAATATAGCAGTATATAGTAGAATGTATACTACTATATACTATATACTAAATATAGAAGTAGATAATATAGGAGGGCTTTCACAAAATATATGCAAAATGTTGAGTGCAAAAGGTTGCATACCCTAAAGATAAACGAAGAAGGTAAAACGTATATCATATACAGGTGCATCTCAATAAATTAGAATGTCGTGAAAAAGTTCATTTATTTCAGTAATTCAACTCAAATTGTGAAACTCGTGTTTTAAATAAATTCAGTGCACACAGACTGAAGTAGTTTAAGTCTTTGGTTCTTTTAATTGTGATGATTTTGTCTCACATTTAACAAAAACCCACCAATTCACTATCTCAACAAATTAGAATATGGTGACATGCCAATCAGCCAATCAACTCAAAACACCTGCAAAGGTTTCCTGAGCCTTCAAAATGGTCTCTCAGTTTGGTTCACTAGGTAAGCCACAAACATTCATTGCCAAAGAAGCTGGCTGTTCACAGAGTGCTGTATCCAAGCATGTTAACAGAAAGTTGAGTGGAAGGAAAAAGTGTGGAAGAAAAAGATGCACAACCAACCGAGAGAACCACAACCTTATGAGGATTGTCAAGCAAAATCGATTCAAGAATTTGAGTGAACTTCACAAGGAATGGACTGAGGCTGGGGTCAAGGCATCAAGAGCCACCACACACAGACGTGTCAAGGAATTTAGCTACAGTTGTCGTATTCCTCTTTTTAAGCCACTCCTGAACCACAGACAACGTCAGAGGCATCTTACCTGGGCTAAGGAGAAGAAGAACTGGACTGTTGCCCAGTGGTCCAAAGTCCTCTTTTCAGATGAGAGCAAGTTTTGTATTTCATTTGGAAACCAAGGTCCTAGAGTCTGGAGGAAGGGTGGAGAAGCTCATAGCCCAAGTTGCTTGAAGTCCAGTGTTCAGTTTCCACAGTCTGTGATGATTTGGGGTGCAATGTCATCTGCTGGTGTTGGTCCATTGTGTTTTTTGAAAAGCAAAGTCACTGCATCCATTTACCAAGAAATTTTGGAGCACTTCATGCTTCCTTCTGCTGACCAGCTTTTTGAAGATGCTGATTTCATTTTCCAGCAGGATTTGGCACCTGCCCGCACTGCCAAAAGCACCAAAAGTTGGTTAAATGACCATGGTGTTGGTGTGCTTGACTGGCCAGCAAACACACCAGACCTGAACCCCATAGAGAATCTATGGGGTATTGTCAAGAGGAAAATGAGAAACAGGAGACCAAAAAATGCAGATGAGGTGAAGGCCACTGTCAAAGAAACCTGGGCTTCCATACCACCGTGCCACAAACTGATCACCTCCATGCCGCGCTGAATTGAGGCAGTAATTAAAGCAAAAGGAGCCCCTACCAAGTATTGAGTACATGTACAGTAAATGAACATACTTTCCAGAAGGCCAACAATTCACTAAAAATGTTTTTTTATTGGTCTTATGAAATATTCTAATTTGTTGAGATAGTGAATTGGTGGGTTTTTGTTAAATGTGAGCCAAAATCATCACAATTAAAAGAACCAAAGACTTAAACTACTTCAGTCTGTGTGCACTGAATTTATTTAATACACGAGTTTCACAATTTGAGTTGAATTACTGAAATAAATGAACTTTTCCACGACATTCTAATTTATTGAGATGCACCTGTATATCTTATATCGTACCAAAAGGACATTCCTTTATTATGTCAACAGTCATGCAGTTTATACACTATATATATACACTGTGAAAACATTTTTAAAAATAAATATATTTTTCTGGCTGTAGTATAAATATTTTTTCATTTGGTCGATATGGTGCAATTTCGGATATTTCCGCTAGTTTCCTTCTACCTGAGCTCAGTAACTGCGCATGCGCGAGATTTTGAGCCGTAACTATGGCCGTAACCCTTCAAACTTCGAGAAACGCGTTTTCCATAGACGGGATTTGTCCCTCGTTGGCTGCCATTCTGGATACCATTTCCCCTTCTGCCTTCTACACCCGATTTTTCCCTTTAACTTTTTTATCAAGTTTTTATCTATAAAACACAGTGCCTTTGTGTATCTTTGGTCGTTTAGGTTTCTTGTTTATTCCGCGCATGTAGCCATCACAATGTTCACCACTACCGGGTCCAGAGGGCTGTGTAAGTAAAGCTAAAATCTGCTTCATGTCGTGCACCGTTTTAGTGTGAAGGCAGACAGACAGGGCTGAGACATCGGCTCCGTCCAAAACCGCATTCTAACCTACTGTTTAGTGTGGCTACATAGAACACTAGTCTTTGTTACTATAGTTACCATAAGTAGTAATAGGAGCGGTAGTGATCAGTAGGGCAGTGTGTGATTTAGGACGTGGCGCTCTGCGCTGTCATTCATTCTGTACTTCAGCTGAAACGCATTGTTTACTGCGTGTGTGTGTGTGTGTGTGTGTGTGCGCGCGCGCGCCAGTGACAAGTCACTTACTGAACAGGTTATTCAGCTGGAATTGTCACTGGTGCACATTTCAGAAGTTCACCTGGTTTTTCTTCTGAAATGTCCGGAGTTTCACACAGATGGAGTTTAATGATAGCAGTAATGCAGCAGCTACTGTAGAGTTCTTACAGCAATGACACCTGCTCACTGTAGGGCCTTGTTTCTGTCTGTCTGTCTCCCTGTCTGTCTTCCTGTCTCCCTCTCTGTCTGTCTGTCTTCGTGTCTGTCTCCCTCTCTGTCTTCGTGTCTGTCTCCCTGTCTGTCTGTCTCCCTGTCTGTCTGTCTGTCTGTCTTCCTGTCTCCCTCTCTGTCTGTCTGTCTCCCTGTCTGTCTGTCTGTCTTTTCATTATTTTTCTTTCTTTCACATTTCACTGAAATGTCCAGAGTTTCTATCTATCTATCTATCTATCTATCTAACTACCTACCTATTTATCTATCTATCTGTCTGTCTGTTTATCTATCTATCCTATTCTCTCTCATTTCACATTTCACTGAATTGTCCCATTTCTATCTGTTTCTGTCTTTCTATCCATCTCTCATTTCATGTTTCACTGAAATGTCCAGAATTTCTGTCTGTCTGTCTGTCTGTCCATCCATCCATCCATCCATCCATCCATCCTCTTACCTCCGTCTATCTATCTATCCATCCATCCATCCTCTTATTCTCTCATTTCACAGTTCACTGTATATTGTTTCTATCTATCTATCTGTCTATCTATCTATCTCCCCCTCTCTCTTATTTCACGTTTAATAAAGAATGGAAATCCCAGCAGCCTCTTATTATTTAGATCACATACTTCAGGGTTCAGCGACAACGCTTAAGCAGTTGTATTAAAGGGATAGTTCTCCAAAAATGAAATATACACAATTCTGCCATCAAACCAAAAACATTCTATCAGCCTTGACGTGCATGCTGTCTGAAATTTGCTTTCTTACTCTGCACTGTTGCTGATGGGTAACGGGAGTCACCATTTTACAGGGAAAAGTGTGGGAATTCTGTTTTTACCTTTCCGAGCATCTTGTCAGGATTATCTTTGACGCCTGTGTGTCCGACAGATAAAGCTCCAGTGTCAAAGAGCCTGCTGCTGCTTCCCACTGCCTTCACCGTGCTGCTGCTCGTGGCTCTGCCTCAGTACCAGAAGCTGTTTGTTTACAGCCTGCAGGCTATCACGCACCACGGCCAGGTCAGCGTACAACTGCACTCATCCTTTACACACTTTAGTCATGTGTGTGTTAGTGCAAGTTACACTCTTAAATTATAAGTGTAAGTGTATAAAAGTGTAGAGAGTCTTGCGAAACTCTGTCTGTGTGTATGTGTGTGTATGTGTATGTGTGTGTGTGTGTGTGTGTGTGTGTTTCTTGTTTCCTGCAGTTGTGGAGGCTGCTGTGTGGGAGGCTGATCTGTCTGGATGTAAAGGACACGTTCTGCAGCAGTCTGCTCATCTATAACTTCCGCATATTCGAGAGGAGGTTCGGCAGTCACAAATTCGCTGTAAGTTACTCTGCATCACTGTGTTTAATAGGTATCCGTAGGTATCTGACATGCACTCACATACCCTTAAATGCACTCACATATGCTCACATACGCTCACATACACTTACATATACTCACATACGTTTACATGCGCTCACATATGCTCACATACGCCTACATACCCTCACATACACTTACATACACCCACATACTCTTACATACACTCACATACGTTTACATGCGCTTACATATGCTCATAGACGCTTATATACGCTTACATACACTCACATACAGTGGGTATAGAAAAGAATCACCCCCCTTTAAAATAATAACATTTTGTTGCTTTTCAGCCTGAAATGAAGACAGACACAGTTTTTGTTTTATCCAGTCTGTTGGGATATGTCTCTACTAACTTTGCACATCTAGACTTTGCAATATTCGCCCACTCTTCTTTGCAGAACTGCTCAAGTTCAGTTAAATTTAATGGTGACCATTTGTGGACTGCAGTCTTCAAGTCATTCCACAGATTTTCAATGGGGTTTAAGTCTGGGCTCTGACTAGGCCATGCAAGGACATTCACCCTTTTCTCCTTCAACCACTGTGTGGTCAGTTTTGCTGTGTGCTTTGTCATGTTGGAAGGTAAACCATCTTCCCATTGACAACTTTCTGGCAGAGGGCAGCAGATTTTCCTCAAGAATGTGACGGTATTTTGCCCCATCTATTTTACTTCTATCCTGACAAGTGCTCCAGTCCCTGCTGCAGAGAAACACCCCCATAACAGGATATTACCACCTCCATGCTTTACTGTAGGAATGGTGTTATTTGGATGGTGAGCTGTATTGTATTTCCACCAGACATATCGTTTGGTGTTGAGGCCAAATAATTCAATTTTAGTCTCATCTGACCATAACACCTTTTTCCATGTGGCCTCAGAATCTTCAAGGTGCATTTTGGCAAAGCTCAGTCGTGGGTGGCTTTTTTCTTGCAACCTTCCCATACAAGCCACATTAGTGGAGAATTTGTGATATTGTTGTCACATGCACACAATGACCACTCTTTGTCATAAATTCCTGCAACTGCTTCAGAGTTGCTGTAGGCCTCTTGGTAGCCTCTCTGACCAGTTTCCTCCTGGCTCTTTCATCCAGTTTGGAGTGACGTCCTGATCCAGGGAGGGTGTGTGTTGTACCAAATACCGTCCACTTCTTAATAATATACTTCACTGTGCTTCTAGGCATTGATAAAGCCTTTGAAATTTTTTTGTATCCATCTCCTGACTTGTGCCTGTCCACAGCTTTATCCCGGAGATCTTTTGGCAGTGCCTTGCCACCCATAGTTGATTGTTTGCACTACAAAATGCTCCAGGAAAGCTCTTTTCATGGTGAGCTAATCAAAATGACCACAGCTGATCACAGTTGAAAGTCACATGGCTTTGTGTGCCATTGAGAAGGTGATTAGCTACACCTTATTGAGTTTACAAGTCATTTTTAGGAGGGGGGGTGATCCTTTTTCCAACTCAGTGATTCTGTTTTTTAATTTTTTTCTGACATGTTGGTGTTATATCTTTCACTTGGATGTTATAAGTTGCACTGAGTAAATACAGCTGGATAAAAGAAAAACTGTGTCTATCTTCATTTCAGGCTGAAAAGCAACAAAATGTGATTATTTTAAAGGGGGGTGATTCTTTTCTATACCCACTGTATACACACATATGCTCAAATACACTTACATACAGTAACATGACAAGAAACATTCTTTCTTTCACTTTTTGATTTTTACTTTCACACAATTTCTCCTTATTTTTGTCTTTATCATTTTGTTTCTTTGTTTGTTTGTTTGTTTCTTTTTCTTTCAGTTTTTCACAGTTTGATTTTTGTCACTTAATTTTTCTTTCTTCTTTCTCTCTATTCCTTTTATGTTTCCATCTTTTGTTTTATTCTTCTTTCTTTCTTTCTTTTTTCTTTCTTTCTTCCTTCCCCCACCTCTTTTAGCTCTTTGTAATCATTGCATTTTACCATATTCAGAGGTTTCACAGCTCAGTGCTGTCATCTCACTCACTCACTCTCTCTCTCTCTCTCTCTCTCTCTCTCTCTCTCTCTCTCTCTCTCTCTCTCTCACACGCACTATGAGGCTTCTCAGCTTTCAACACATTTTCTCTTTTTATGATTCAGTAATATTACAGTGTGACTAGTTCAGCTCTACTGAAAAAAATCCTGCGTTAGACTGATCTTATGACCAGAAAGTGTTATTTAAGGGTCTTATAAGATATAAGAGCCAGTGTTCCCCTGTGTCCCGGTGTACCTGGTGAAGCAGGACAGGATGAGTACAGGATTGGAGGCATTTCTAACTGGCATATTAATAAAAACTGGATTTCCTGTTAAAATTTAATACTCTAAAATGTTTTTAAAAATCTTCAAATCTAATCTTTTGTGCCTGATGTGTATTCTTGTGTTGTCATGTGTTGATGTTAGTCCTTCCTGTTTGGAACCTGGGTTCTGTCTGGATTTCTGGACTTCCTTTTGGCCGAGGCTGTTTACTTCCTGTTTGAGCTGCAGGTGGACGTGCTACCAGCCGGACTGTAAGTCATCACAGTGATTGAGTTTGTACCAGTTTTTTGTTTTTTTTTTCACTGGAGGATGTTAACTGCACCTACACATGTAATTGAATGCATTGTTATTAAATATTTAACATCCTTATTAAGTTACATTCTTATTGTACTTAAGAAAACGTAGAAAAATCATGCAGTTATGTGTCTCGGCCACCTGAGCGTGCTGTGAGCACAGAGAGAGCCGTACCATTCTTTACATTGTTTTCAGTGAAGTGCTGAGAGGAACTGTGCTTCTAAGAATGATTGTTTCCTTTGATAAAACTGTGGCTTAATTTGATCTTTCGTCAAAATTTCCTCTGCATACGCATATGGACTTTACCTGAACTTTAGTCGTAACACCCCCTGACTTTAACTTTTCCCATGCGTCTGATGGTTTTGGTTTGAGCTTTCTGTTCATGTCTGTAGAATTAGGGTTTGATTTAGAGGCATGCATCAGGACTGGGATCATATGTGACCCTAACAAAAAGGCACTGGAGTGTGCCGTTTTTTGTTTTTTTTTTAATCTCACTTTTTGTGAGATATGTAGCTCGCGGGACATAAAAAAGGCAATGCTGTGCCACTTTGGCGTGAATGGAACACCAATAGGTTCACATTTCACCACAAAACAAGCATGTATCAGTGCGGCATTTGACAGTGGCATTAAAAACCACCCCGTGAATAATTAAAAACATATTTTTCACCATTATAAAATTATTTGTAAACCATTAAAAGGGTGGCTTTCCATAATGTGGCTTTTTTTTTTAAAAAAAAAACAGCTCTTAGTAATTTTGACAGCCAGTGAATTTAAACATGCTTGATCCAATTAAGGAAGAATTATGTGTTTCTGTGAGGTTATACATCTGCGTAAGCATTTACCAATGTGTGATCAAACACTTTGGATACTTTGAATAACCTCACAGAAACACATAATTCTTCCTTAATTGGATAACACTTTTCTGTAGCGCAGAAGTTTCTAGTCTTTATCTGAAAATGTTCCATTACCACCACCTAATGACATGGTGCACTAGTAGGGTGTTTGTCTCAGGAGTTAGATTTTCAAATTTTGCTTGGCTTTGGATTATTTTCTATCTCACTGCTAAAAGAAAATAGTAAAATAAATAACGTAAGTTTTTAAAAAGAACATATCATATGCTGATGCCTTTTTTTTTAAAATTGTATTGATTATATAACTATCTAATAACGTTCTTGTGTTAAGGTTTCGAAATAGTTTTAATAGTCTGTATTTCTGCACAAGTATCTTAAGAAAATGACATTTTTGTATACAAGCACACATATGCTACACTGTGTTGGACCCTATTTTTAAAACTGAGGGGTTTTTCATTAATTCGTGACTTATATGTTGTCTAAAAAGTGATAGGATGTTTCCATTACTGACTGACTCACTGGTGTCATTTAGATGCACAGATTACACAGTGTTACAACATGGATGTCCTCTAAATAGCTGTATAGGAACATGCATCTCACCAATAGCTGTGTCTTTAACTTTCAGCTCATTTGGGTCTGAGAATATGAGACACTTTATTACTAGATTAGTATCTCGCAAATATGGAATTGAAGCACGCGTGCTTTGACTGTCCTGTCCCGAAAATGCTATCTTAAAAGTAAAAATTGCAAGTGAATTTCTGTACTATTTCTTATTATGAGATTATTATATTTTCTAGAGACATTCACTCATTGCACGTTTGAAATGCTTATTCTATAGCGTTTTCACGGCACACAAACTGGACTCGTATTTAAACAGAACACCCTGCAAGCCCACAGGATTTTTTTTTTTTTCAGGTATTTTTCAAGCAGTAAAATACAGTATACAATCCACGTCCCGTCAGAAATCCTGCTGACATTTGTTTGATAAAGACAGTGCCATTTAAGGGGAAAAGAAAAAATATATATACAGTGTAATCATTGCCATTTACTTCTAGGACACATTTGTACGTTTATACATACACATATTGTACACAAATACATACTGTCCACATCTGATATGTGTATACTGATATGTCTCACAATTCCTGTAGTCTTAACTTTAATATAATCGAAATATCTGCTTTGATATTCAGCTCTACCATTTCAATATTCTGTCCATATTAAGAAGCTCTCCTCGGCTTCTCCTTGGGCCTGCACTCTGGAAGTAATCCATCCTAAGCCCTTTTCGGACAGGATTATTTTTATACCAGGAGGTAGGGAAATGTAGTTATTACCATAGTATCTGTGTGATTTTGGCCCACTCCAACCAGTCATGTCAGAAACAGTACTGTGCAAAAGTTGTAGGCACATGCAAAGAAATGCTGTAGAGCAAAGTTGCTTTCAAAATAGTGAAATTAAATGTTTCTACACATTAAAAAAATAGCGTAAAGAGCAGTAAACAGTAGTAAATTGAGCAAAGTCAATATTTGGTGTGACAAAAATTTTTTAATTAAAATAAAAATAGTAGTCTCTGGTACAATTTGTACAGTTTAATAAGGAAATGAGCTGGTAAGTTTTATTGAGCATCTTGCAGAACCAGCCACAGTTCTTCTGGACACTTTGACTTTCGCACTCGCTTCTTATTTCTGCAGCAAAACCCAGCAGCCTTCATTGTGTTTTTTTGTCTGAAAAGTGTCTCTTACGTAATATGCTGCTTTCTTTAATGACGTACAAACATTTTTCTGTAACATTTAATTTTGTGCTAGAAAACTAATGTTTGGGAATCTAAAATGTTTTTTGTACTGACTTGATAATGTAGAAGTCATAAAATAAAAAAATCTATAACAAAGTGTGTACAAAAAAAAAAAAAAAATAGGGTGCCTAAAATTTTTGCACAGTACTGTAGGTTCGCATTCCCTTGAAATCTCTGGAAAGATTGTGTACCTCCTATAAAATGACCAGTAGAACCCCAGATAAGTGAATATTTATCGTTGGAATTGACTTGTTGGTAAAGATTTTGTCACGTCGTGTGGGGAAAGAGTTTTTGTGCTTTTTTTTCTCTTTTTTTCTAGTATGGAGACACTTCAGGAAGTGGTCTTGCGTCAAACCCTAATAACCTTAAACCAAGTGTTGACTCACTCAGTTTTTCCAAACAATAAAATATCGATGATGTTCAAAAACGTTATTTATATTTTCCATCAAGGGTTCTTTGAATGGCTAAGGGTTCTGCCTCCATAAAGGGGTTCTACTAGATCCCTTATCTCAGAGGAAAGCCTCCTTTATACGGGTAAATGTTTCCCCAATGGGACGGAGCACAAATTGGGAATGTAGCAAATTAAGACACCTTCAACAGACACAAGCACTACAGCAAGTGGTTATAACAAAGGTTAAAGTTTTCCTTGAAGATATGAAATATATGTATGAGAACTTGTTTTGGTGTGATGAAAATCTTCATGTAAACTCTGCCAGCTCTGTATTCAGAAATCTCTTATACAGTGCAAATTGGTGTAGACGTATGTCCAGAAAATATATCCTGTCCGAGGGCTGCAATGCGGTGTGTGGAAGTTCAGGAACTGTTCTTGAGGGCGGTCAGGGTCAGGTGTCTCTTGTGTTGGGATAAATTGGTTTGTTCATGAGTTCCTGAGCTCTCCCGTGAACTGGGTGCTGCACTGGAGAGCGACGGGCTGACCTGGCGCTTCAGCAGGTTCAGCACTTTCTTCTTGTAGCCATTACATGCAAAGAAGTAAACAAATGGGTCAAGGCATGCGTTGAAGTTCATGAGGCACACGGTGATGTGCAGTGAGATTTGGAAAGAGTGCAGCTCTTCGCAGTCCGGCACAGATACAAGCTTCCGAATCACGTACTGCAGCAGGTCCACATGGTACGGGCTGAAACACACGACAAAGACCACCACCACGCCAGCGATCACCGTCCGTGCCTTATGCGTCCTTCCGGATCGCTCGGTCAAATGGTTGGACTTGGCAGCCAGCCGCAGTCTGTGTGAGAGCGCCGAGTAACAGACAAGGATTGTCCCCAGCGGGATCCCATAGCCCAAAACCACAGCGCCAATCAGAATGTAAGGCAAGCCTTGAACAGTGCGCTCGAAATTAGGGTACTCCATGCAAGTAATTTTGCCATCCTGCTCCATATGAGTCATGGGCATGGTCAGTAATGGCAGCGTCTGCGCCAACACCAGCGCCCACATTAACACACAAATGAACTTCACATTTCGCATTTTCCGGAGCCACGCAAACCTCGGCCGCAGTGCTACGGCCACAAAGCGATCCACAGCAAGACAGGTCATAAAATTAACACCTGCGTAGCAATTGAGGTAGAAGAGCAAGGCTGTGGCCTTGCATAGTTCCTCTCCCAGCGGCCAGTGGAAGCCCAAGCCGTAGTATATGGCCCGTAGTGGCAGCGCCAGGCAGAAGAGCAAGTCTGACACTGCCAGGTTGGCTGAGTACACTGTGCTGGAGTTGAGCTTGGTCAGCTTGCTGTAGATGACGTGCAGTGCCAGCGTGTTGCCCAGCAGCCCCAGAGTACAGATGATTGTGTAGGCCAGCGGCATGAGCACACGTGCCACTACATAGTGGGAGTATAGGTTGGTGCAGTTGGAGTTGACTTGTGCAGACATCATCACAGATTGATAAAGAGACTGAAAGCAGAAATGGAAATTTGCATTGTAAGTTCTATTTTAGAAGCAAAATAAAGGCAACACCTTTACTTTCGGTCTATTTTTGTGAAAACATCTGGACACCCACAAAACCACTTGACTGTAGAAAAAGGCTTCCTCAAAGGTTCTTTGGAAAATTAAGAGGTTTTACTTCGATCCCTCTGTCATAGGGAAACTCTTTTTTTTTTTTTTTTTTTTTTTAGGGCTTTACATAGAACCTTTAAGGGTTCCTCCACAGGAACCTGACTGAGGAACCTCTTAAGCGGTGTTAATTTACAACCCCAATTCCAAAAAAGTAGGGACGCTGTGTAAAATGTAAATAAAAACAGAATGCAATGATTTGCAAATCTCATAAGCCCATATGTTATTCACAATAGAACATAGAAAACATATCAAATGTTTAAACTGAGTAAATATAGCATTTTAAGAAAAAAAATAAGGTAATTTTGAATTTGATGGCCGCAACACGTCTCAAAAAAGTTGGGACGGAAATGAGATTTGCGAATCATTGCATTCTGTTTTTATTTACATTTTACACAGCGTCCCAACTTTTTTGGAATTGGGGTTGTAAATTTAAAACTTTTAAAATGTAAATTATACCGATGTACACTCCAGAACGCCATTTTAGAAAGCTAGAACTGTTAACCACCCAAAAAACCCTTCTTCTAAAAGAGTAGGATCAACTTTCCTTTACTTTTAGAAAAAAAACACATCAAGAATATTTACATTTTTTGGGAGTGTATTTAATCAGCTATAATCAAGTTTCAGCATTTAGTTTCTGTCTGTAGATACAGCATGATGAGACGACTGTCAAAGAAAAAAGGAATTTATCCAGAACTTATAACCGTATTAAAAATGGCTACGTTAGGAAAAAAGTTAACAAGTAGTAGTAGTTAGCAGGACTAACGTCAGAGCTTCGAGGGAAATAACACGCTTTCAAAGACATCATCTTTGAACACACGTCTTTTTTTTCTTTTTTTTTCCATCAACAATTTCCTGTATGCAAAAATACCTACCAATACCACACGAATTACATCTACATTAACAGAAAAACCTACACAAAGAGAAATAGTAGAAAATAAAAGCTAATGAAAAGACTAGCACAAGACTGAGTACTGAAAATGTCTTCAGAAAAGGCGTAAAAATGCATCTCAAAGCAGCAGGCTGAATTCACCATAGGTTTTGTAGACATTTCTGTTACCTTAATTGCTTAGAAATTGTTGTCCCTGTGTGGAGTGACCGAACCCAACGTGCTATTATTCTGTAAATCTTCAGAAACGTCTCTCTAAAATGATTTCGATGACACCAAAGAATGTGTATGGTATTTCCCCCTCAAAACACATGGCAACAAACTATTTACTCATGTTTTCTAGTAACACTAACTGATAAAAAATGATTCTCTTGGTTTATAGGCATTTCCTGAGTCATTTCACACATTTGCATGACCACTAACACGTGTTAAAGGTGCCAAAAACCTGAATAAGAAGGTCAGCTTTTGAAAGTTTCCTTAAAAATCGTACATGTTTTTCTGATTATTTTTATTTCTCTTTTTGGTCTGGTTTTCTATAAATTAGGCAAAGAATATGTTTGTTCTTTTTTTCCGACCAATTCTTAATTATATGTAATTATATATATATATATATATATATATATATATATATATATATATATATATATATATATATATATATATATATATATATATATATATATATATATAATTTATTTTAGTGCTACTGCTACATTTGAAATGTTTTTTTCTTTCTTTCAGCCTTAAATTCAATCCTAAAAATCACATACTCACCAGACAGTTGAGTTGTACAGCAGCTTATTTTTCTGATCGGGCAACGCTGAGTTCCTCATGCATATCAAACCATGACACACCTCTCACGTTCTCACACAATCTGTATGTGTGTGTATATTTGTTCCCCTCCCTTATGACATAATTGCAAGCCTCAACAATCTCAACCATTTCAACTAACCTTTTTAAAACGCACAGCTCTGAAGCAGGTTGACGCTCTAAGGAAATCCATGCCACTTCCTTTCCTCTTTTCACAAATTATTTTTCTGCACCTCCTCCATTCTTGTCATGAGGGAGGCTGCTGGGGTTCATTTGGAGAAATGAAACTCAGTCATCAGACAGTTTGACATTTAATGTGGAACTGAATCTAAGGAGCATATTTGAATTTTGTATATTATTACAGTTGATCAAGGTTTCGCTTTTCAGGTAACCATGATACACATAAGGTGTTTATATTTCCCCAGGATACGATTCATCCATTATGCAGGGCAAGGTGTACAAAAAATTCTTGCAGGTGGCTGCAAGACAAATCACATTTATATTAATGCATTTGTTCTGACACATAACCATTTGTCTAGTAACAACTGGCACAGGGACTACTTCACGGGTATGGAAGACGCTTTCTGACGTTTATTTAGCATTTATGGAAGGAGTCTCCAGTGTCAGCACACAAGCACCGCAGAAGTAAAGCTGTAACTTATGTTTTCCACCACAGGAAACTTTTGCTTTCTTGGTTACACTAAAAGTGAGAGGAAACAAAGAACTGATTGTTTAAAGCTGCAAAGTATAATGTTTTGTTTGTTAATAAATTTTAAAAATGTAATCATTGGCAAATTGCTGTGGAATGAGAGGAATAAAACTCTTGCTTCTATGGGAATAATAATCAACTTCAGGGTGGTAACAGCATCACACCACACTCACGTTGTCATTCGTACGTAACTGGTTTTAAGTATCTACCTTTATTTACCCTTCAGGCATCATCTTGTATAGTAAGTGAAGTTTGACCATCACACCCATATATGCTTGTTGCGTCCCATTCCAGATTTAGTCTCCTTTTACTGTTATAATGACCTCCCCTCTTCTGGGAAGGCTTTTCACTATATTTTGGAGATTTAGGAGGCAAGAATTTGGGGAAGAACCACATATCAGTAGGTAGTACGGACACAGCGGCTTAGTGGTTAGCATGTTTGCCTAGCGCCTCCAGGGTTGGGGGTTCGATTCCTGCCTCTGCCCCATGTGCCTGGAGCTTGCATGTTCTCCCCGTGCTTCGGCGGTTTCCTCCAGGTACTCCAGTTTCCTCTCCCAGTCCAAAGACATGCATTGTAGGCTGATTGGCATTTCCAAATTGTCCGTAGTGTGTGAATGGGTGTGTGAGTGTGTGTGATTGTGCCCTGTGATGGGTTGGCACCCCGTCCAGGGTGTCCCCCACCTTGTGCCTCGAGTTCCTTGGGATAGGCTCCAGGCTCCCCGTGACCCTGTGAAGGATAAGCGGCATGGAAGATGGATGGATGGATTTTCGTTGATCAAAAAGTCTTTGAATTAACACATTTTTACATTGTATAGTAGATTTATGAATCTTTTCTGAATCTATGGCAAGAGTTTTCAAATGTTTGTGCTTTGGTTAACTCCCGAGCCTCCCAGCCAGCTCCATCAAACCCCTTCAGATGAATCAGAATGCAGCAATACGCTTTGTTTTCAACCAGCCCAAAAGGACCCACATCACACGCCTTTGTCTCCCTCCATTGGCTTCCTGTTTTCATCCGCATCAAATTCAAAGCCTTGATGCTTACTTACAAGACCTTGTCTGGAACAGCACACCTCTACCTCAGCACCCTCCTTGAGGTTTATGTTCCCTCCCGTAACCTGCGATTAGTTAACGCCCTGGTAGTGCCTGCTCATCGAGGCATGAGGTCCCTTTCCAGAACCTTCAAACTGACTGTCCCTCAATGGTGGAATGAACTTCCAACCTCAGTCCGGACAGCAGAATCTGTCACTGTCTTCAAAAAAACCGGCAAAAGACCCACCTCATCCTTGAACACTTAACTAATACCTAACTTGACACCTCGACTCTGTGCACTTTGCTGCTCTAGCACTCAATTTAAGTCTTGCGCTACTTGTGTAATTTTCTGCTTGGTAAATCGCTTTGCTTGTATTGCGTTGGATAAAAGCATCTCACTCTCGCTCAATCACCATGTGACTTCTCTTTTAGCCAAAATTCACATTTCTGAGTATTTCCCCCTTGTGTTGTCATTGGTATTCTGCAATGAGATGGATTCACTTGTTCCTTTATCACAGGCAATAAGGCAGCATTTAGGCAACATACCAGGCCATGGTTTGCATGTCTTTGAATTTGAAACTCTAATCAAGTTGCAAAAACCGATTCTGTTGGTCAGCCATCTTTCTTTGACCACAATATTCTTTTGTTCCTCATTTTGTCATATTTCACAGTTCAAATTTACATCACCAGACTGTCAAGCCTGTACTTTCATACCATATTTCATCCTTGGCCGTTGCTGAACTTAAGCTGCTCTTTTAACACGACCACTTTACCAAGCCACAGAGTCTCCTATCAGTGCCGTTTAAAAAAAAAAAAAAAAAAAAAGCAACAAAAAACAATAGTTAATGTTCCCGTGTGTGTGGTTTGTACATGCTGTTCACCTGCACTAGAGCCATTTCATAGCTAATAGAGATGGCAGAGGGTTGGAGAGGAGAAAAAAAGCCTGTGGTTTTCTCACTTTGTACAATAAGCGTACTTGTGTATTTATAAGGAAGGGAAGCTGAGGTGAACGAAAGACTGAGTGATGAAGCCATGTTTATTCACACATACACCACAGGCATGGCTGTGCATCTCGAAGTGGAGATGCTTATAATAAACTAAAGTTGCCACATGTACCTAAAATAATGGTGGGGTTAACATCAAATAAAATGACTTGAAGACATTTTCATGAAACATAGCATGCGTCACACTATTTTTTTGGTTTGCTAACAAACGACTAGTAAAACGGTGCCACGTTAACAAAAACCTCAATGGTATTTTTATTTCATTTTCACAAAAATAAATAATTTATGAAGGAAAAATGATGCCAACACATATATTTATAAAACACATAAACACAAAAAGTGATGACTTGTCCTATCCTTGTTTAGCAACATTAGCGTATCAGCTCAAACACAGTAGGGGTCATTCCTATGTTGCCTCATTTCAATATTCTGTTAACACACATTAAGTAAACTTTTCCAAAGGTTTGATGTAATCAGGACTCATTTTCCCAGGGCCCTATTAACTTTATTACCTTTTAACTTTAAACACCAAAGATGGATTTAAATGTATAACAACACACATTAGTTTAAAATCCACACTTGAACTGTATGAACTTGGAAAATGAACTAGGTTGCACATGTTGGACCCTCATTTGTGCTGCTCTGAAAATAGCGATTAGTCTACATTCATACAATCATACAGTTCAACTCCATGCGTGAACAATCGTTAAATGTATGCACTAAACTGAAGAAATGCCATACTGTATCCTATAAAACACATTAAACGGTCATAAAAGGAACAAAATGTTAAGTATGAACATGGCCCAGCTCTCACTTATGCTGAAGACTAACTCCAGCTTTAAATCACCATGTGTTTATTATGTGTCATATAAATCTGGGGAACATAGGACCCTGGGTACATAGATACGCTCCCAGATAATGCTAGGTCTTATGTCTTGTGTAAACAAAGTTGCTAGGAAGGTAGCTAACATGATGCTAACTATTATACTGTGTAAACTCTAAACTCTCTAGCTAGCATTAGGCTAAATATTATACTGTGTATTATACAAGGTAACTAGCAAGCTAGCTAGCGTTAGGATAACTACTAGTAAACCAGTGACTGTTAGATAACATTATTATTCTGTTGTGTCAACCAGTAGCACTAGCACTGTCACTAGCTAACACGTAGACACAAACTGGCCACAAATAATATGTATTTTTATTTTGACTGAGGTGGGTCCTCTCTCTCTCTCTCTCTCTCTCTCTCTCTCTCTCACTGTCTCTCTCTCTCAGGCTGGGTCCAGTCTTCGCCCTCTTTGTGCCTTTCTTCTGTTCCATCCCTCGAGTTCAGGTCACTCAATTGCTCCGCTACGTCTCAGTCAGCAACAAGTCTCTTGTGTACATCGTGGGCCTGCAGGTGAGCTGTGTGACCTGCTTAAAAGACTTTACACCAAAAGATGTGTCAATTCTGACACTGATACTGATCCTGATAATGACCACGCTTACTGATACTGCTCTGTGCCTCAGGGTCCTTGCCCACGCATTCTCTCTTAAAAATACTAAGCATAAAAACGCAAGGAGGTAACTGGAAATAAAAAAACTGAGCTAAATAAAATGTTCCATGACGCCCCTGATTGATAAATATTAAGTAGGTTACTCATTTCATTATCTCTATCAACGAGTACCAAAACACTCCTACTCGTATGGTGGTTTGGGGGAAGAAAAAAAAAAAATGCTGTTGGTTCATTCCTAATTTGTACATTGTTAACAGCACTTGGGTTTAATGACCGCTTCCCTTGCCTTTCTGTTTCCATCAGTTGGTGACCTCTAACGCTTACATGTGGGTTGTGGCTCTTAGCGGATTGGTAAGTAAAAATCCTAATTTAATGCTTCGAAATTTCACCTGTAAAACTTTCTCAGCTAAACCACATGCTGTGTAATCAGTAATCTGCACAGCCTTTCACCCCGTCTTGCTCTTGCAGTGTTTTTGATCAAAATGATAGCATCAGTCATTTCTAAACTCTAGTAAACATTTCACACATCTTCCCATCAGCAGTTTTGTTTCAGATGCTATGGTTGAATTTGGAAGGAAACTTTATTGTTACAGTTGTGCAGGATTATGTATAGAAATATGCTATACAGATGATCCTTTATTCAAGTAATGAACAAGGTCATGTAGTTCATGTTAATAGTGAAGAAATCAAGCTAATATTATTTCTAGTTTGAATCCCCCTTTATATCTGCCTCCATGCTCCCATTTTCCCTACACGTTTATCCTGACAAATCACTCAACCACATTTGTGTATTCAGGTCTCAGGCGTGCTGTACTACAATAACGTGTTGGCTCTCCAGCGGTTCCTGTATGTTCCACAGTGGCTGGCACGCTGCAGCTCTCAGCTCCTTGAGCCTGTGTTCTCGGGCACAGAGCCGCGTGCTGAGGCTCCAGTGGGAATGGGAGCCACGTTGGACATCCAGCGACAGCAGCGCATGGACATGCTGGACCAACAGCTGCTGCTCTCACAGCTGGCGCAGCTCAGGAGAAACGCCCAGCAGCCACCACCACAGCAGGTAACACCTACAATCCCAGCTGTGTCAAGTGCTCTGGGGTAGAATTGACATCTATCATGTTTATTTTACTAACTGAGACAAAGATACACTCACGGAGCACTTTATTAGGAACACCTGTATACATACACAATCACGCAATTATCAAATATACCGGCCAGCAACTTCAGGTAAAGTTCATATCAATTATCAGAATGGGGGAAATGTGATCTCAGTGATTTTGACCGTGGTATGATTGAGTTTTCTATAACTGCTGATCTCTTGGGATTTTCACTCATAGCAGTCTCTAGAGTTTACTCAGAATGGTGCAGTGAAGAAAAAACATCCAGCGAGCAGCGGTTCTGCAGGTGGAAACGTCTTGTTGGTGAGAGAGGTCAACGGAGAATGGCCAGACTGGTTCGAACTGACAGAAAGGCTACAGTAACTTAGATAACCACTCTGTACAATTGTGGTGAGCAGAAAAACATCTCAGAATGCACAGCGCGTTGAACCTTTAGGGGTTGGGCTGCAACAGCAGAAGACCATGTCAGGTTCCACTCCTGTTAGCCAAGAACAGGATTCTGAGGCTGCATTGGGCACAGGACAAATGACGATTGGAAAAACGTCTTTATCTAATCTTTATCTAAACTTCCCAATTTCAATGAGCTTGTGTCCACTGTAGCCTCAACAGAGGCCCTACAACAGACGTTTTTCCTTTCTATAAGCTCCTTTAGAAAGCAAGAATAATTATAATCAATTATTAATATTTCCTCAAATCCTCTGCTTTGATTTTTCCAGTTTTCAGAATTTATATTTGTGATTTAAAAAAAAAAAAAACTTCTGACATCAAAAGATAGACAATTATATCAGATCAGTTTTTTTTTTAATAAGTCTAAAAATAATGTCACGTCATATCTCTATTTTGAACTTTTAACTTAGTAGTGTGTTTAAAACTTGATTGAAAGTGGATTGAAAGTACTCTGTGCCTGCGTGTCTGTGCCTGCGTGTCTGTGCGCACATGTGCTCTGCACCGCACCTGAGTGCCAGTAAATTCACTAAAGTGCACATCACCTCAGCAAATTACACACACACGCGCGCACACACACACACAACACAGAAACACAACAGCTTAACAGGAGTTGCTGCAAGTTTCAGTCTGTCCTTGTTTATATCTTTTTATCAGTCAGCCAATTCTCAACCACAAGGGGAAATTCCAACTTGACCACAAGTGAACAGAAAGTTCACCATTTTATCAACAAGAACAAACAGAAAGTCACACTGATTCTGTACGTACAGTTATACCCGTTTGCTCAGATTTACAGTATAGTGTGGACCTGTGTTTTGGGCTTGTGTTGTGCCGGTAAATTTTCACAGTAAGGACACAAGTCTTATGAAATTGAATCCATAAAAAAGGAACATGGTTTCCAATTCATAGTTATGCTGTGGTTACCATGGTATGATAGTTTTAGTTCTGCTAACATGAAACCTCAGTTACTATAAGATACTCTTGTAAAGCCATAGAATACCCTAATCCTTGCCTGTTGTGTTGCTTAGACGCAGAAGCATTGTTTTTTATTGTGTGGATAAATACACTACATGGCCAAGCATTTGTGGAAACCTGACCATCACGCCCATATGTGGTTCTTCCCTAAACCGATGCCACAAAGTTTAAAATACACAATTGTATAGAATGGCTTTGATTGCTGTAGTGTTACAACTTCCCTTCACTGGATCTAAGAGGCCCAAACCTGTTCCAGCATGACAATGCCCCCGTGCACAATTCCAGCGAGCTTCAGGAACACATGGTGTGCCATGGTTGGAGTGTCCTGAACAGAGCCCAGACCTCAACCCCACTTTGGGATGAACTGGAACACCGACTGCACCCCGACATCAGTGCCTGACCTCACTAATGCTCTTGTGGCTGAATGAACACAAATCCCCACAGCCACTCTCCAAAATCTAGTGGAAAGCCTTCCCAGAAGAGTGGGGGTTATTATAACAGCAAAGGGGGACTAAATCAGGAATGGGATGTTCAACAAGCACATACGGGTGTGATGGTGAGGTGTCCACAAACCTTTGGCCATGCAGTGTATGTAATAACATACAGGTGCATCTCAATAAATTAGAATGTCGTGGAAAAGTTAATTTATTTCAGTAATTCAACTCAAATTCATGGGCAGGTGCCAAATCCTGCTGGAAAATGAAATCAGCATCTTCAAAAAGCTGGTCAGCAGAAGGAAGCATGAAGTGCTCCAAAATTTCTTGGTAAACGGGTGCAGTGACTTTGGTTTTCAAAAAACACAATGGACCAACACCAGCAGATGACATTGCACCCCAAATCATCACAGACTGTGGAAACTGAACACTGGACTTCAAGCAACTTGGGCTATGAGCTTCTCCACCCTTCCTCCAGACTCTAGGACCTTGGTTTCCAAATGAAATACAAAACTTGCTCTCATCTGAAAAGAGGACTTTGGACCATTGGGCAACAGTCCAGTTCTTCTTCTCCTTAGCCCAGGTAAGACGCCTCTGACGTTGTCTGTGGTTCAGGAGTGGCTTAACAAGAGGAATACGACAACTGTAGCCAAATTCCTTGACACGTCTGTGTGTGGTGGCTCTTGATGCCTTGACCCCAGCCTCAGTCCATTCCTTGTGAAGTTCACTCAAATTCTTGAATCAATTTTGCTTGACAATCCTCATAAGGCTGCGGTTCTCTCGGTTGGTTGTGCATCTTTTTCTTCCACAATTTTTCCTTCCACTCAACTTTCTGTTAACATGCTTGGATATAGCACTCTGTGAACAGCCAGCTTCTTTGGCAATGAATGTTTGTGGCTTACCTAGTGAACCAAACTGAGAGACCATTTTGAAGGCTCAGGAAACCTTTGCAGGTGTTTTGAGTTGATTAGCTGATTGGCATGTCACCATATTCTAATTTGTTGAGATAGTGAATTGGTGGGTTTTTGTTAAATGTGAGCCAAAATCATCACAATTAAAAGAACCAAAGACTTAAACTACTTCAGTCTGTGTGCATTGAATTTATTTAATACACGAGTTTCACAATTTGAGTTGAATTACTGAAATAAATGGACTTTTCCACGACATTCTAATTTATTGAGATGCACCTGTATATAATAGTTACAATAACATACCACAGTAATATCATGGCGGTATCATGGCTGTAAGGAACATACACTTCCAGTCAAAAGGTTTTTTTTTTTAATGTGTGGGGCTTTTTTCATGCTTTACCACATTTTACCCAATTAAACAAGGAACATTTTCCAATTCTTGGATGCTCCACAACATTAAATGTAACTATAAATGGATAAAATATATGATGTCATTCTTTAATAAACAAACAATTGTGAGCAAGCAAATTGCTGTAGTGTAAGACAAATAAAAGACTTCATTACATTTACAGCATTTAGCAGATGCCCTTATCCAGGGCGACTTGCATTTATCCCATTTATACAACTGAGTAGTTAAGGTGTTGCAGTGATAGGTTTGCCGTGCTGGAATTTGAACTCACGACCTTCGGATCAGGAGTCCAATGTCTTAACCACTGTGTTACCACTTTAAGAGGTCCTCGATATTTAGTCTTTTACATAAACCTACTGATTGTTCTTTGCCTCTTTATAAGGATGCTATGAGCTTAAGATTGGGGTTCATTTTATCCAGATGAAGTACAGTGTCAGTATACTGATTATACTGATGTTGGTCATGTTGGGCATTAGAATATGGCAAAAACTGATCCTGGATCAGGTTTCAGAAAGAGAGCTCACAAGTCATCTATGATATGAGAAAATGTTGATCATAAGCAAACATCTTTTCACGAGAAGCTGTTTTGAGTGATTGTGAGATGAGATAGTATTGCCTGTTTGTACTTTCTGCCTTCTTTCAAACCAAAAGGAAGCGTGTAACTTCCTCTCGGCATGTGCACATTTTGCAGTTGTGGACACTGGCACTGATGAAATTTCTCATCCAATAATTGATAAGACTCATGTCTGATAAACCTGCTGAAAAGTATAACTTTGGGTAACTGTTCCTATATATATGTTATCCAAATAATCAAATATTACATTTTTCTGTTGTGGAAACTGCATGAGATGATAATTGTGTCACTTTGTTAAACAAAGGGACATCATTTTATCATGAACCTAAATGTTTTAGATTCGCTTTAATTATTATTTGCCTAGAGTAATGTTTCTGTCTTGTTGCTGATATGTAGCTAGGTTTCTCTTTCAAAGTAACCATATAAAAACGTACCATCTTCAGTTCCTCTTCCCAGTTAGGCCAAATCACAAATGGCTTCAAAATCTACCTTAGATATTAGCTTAGCATTCAGGATTTTTGACCCCTTGATACCTTTCTGCTTTTTCAACTAAAGTAGACCAAGCGCAAATAAAATTCACTCATCATATAAAGCAGTTCACTGAAGGGTTAAGGTGAAAGATGTGCATTTGCTTTGCGCTGTATCTATTTTTGACCTGTTCTGAGAAGCCTCAGACTTGTGAGCCAATAAGAAACAAGGGGTGTGGGTCTGTAGTCAATTTAGTTATTAAAAAATGGAGGAGCGGCTTATTATTAAGTAGAGCTCACACTAGCCTTTTGCCTCATTGTTTTCATACTGTTCTTTGGGTAAAAGATAAGTATCTTGTTGATCAAATATATGCTAGTGTTTTTGCGGTAAAATGTTCTTGCTCTCAGTGTGTCTCCTTTATCAGTCTTTTAGTGAAGTTGTGTGTTAATGTTTGCGTAAGCCAAACCGAACTAAAAAAGGCTCAGAAATGCTGATTTTATTTGTACTCACTTGCGTATGTTGATTAATGCCAATCACCTGTAAATTAACAGGCAAATCTAACAGGGCAACAATGAAGAGTAAAGGTCAAAAAAGACTATTTCCGACTGAAAGTTCTTTTGACGCACATCTGTGCCAATAAAAAAATATTATTTAACAGCGTAACAACGCCATGAACAGGGCAAACCTCTGGAGCCAAATTACAGAAAAAAAGTAAACTGGAAGTGAAAAGAATGTCACACAGGGAAATTGTTTTCTTTTTATTATATATTATGTATGTCTGTATGCATGTATGTACAGGTGCATCTCAATAAATTAGAATGTCGTGGAAAAGTTCATTTATTTCAGTAATTCAACTCAAATTGTGAAACTCGTGTATTAAATAAATTCAGTGCACACAGACTGAAGTAGTTTAAGTCTTTGGTTCTTTTAATTGTGATGATTTTGGCTCACATTTAACAAAAACCCACCAATTCACTATCTCAACAAATTAGAATACTTCATAAGACCAATAAAAAAAACATTTTTAATGAACTGTTGGCCTTCTGGAAAGTATGTTCATTTACTGTACATGTACTCAATACTTGGTAGGGGCTCCTTTTGCTTTAATTACTGCCTCAATTCGGCATGGCATGGAGGTGATCAGTTTGTGGCACTGCTGAGGTGGTATGGAAGCCCAGGTTTCTTTGACAGTGGCCTTCAGCTCATCTGCATTTTTTGGTCTCTTGTTTCTCATTTTCCTCTTGACAATACCCCATAGATTCTCTATGGGGTTCAGGTGTGGTGAGTTTGCTGGCCAGTCAAGCACACCAACACCATGGTCATTTAACCAACTTTTGGTGCTTTTGGCAGTGTGGGCAGGTGCCAAATCCTGCTGGAAAATGAAATCAGCATCTTCAAAAAGCTGGTCAGCAGAAGGAAGCATGAATTGCTCCAAAATTTCTTGGTAAACGGGTGCAGTGACTTTGGTTTTCAAAAAACACAATGGACCAACACCAGCAGATGACATTGCACCCCAAATCATCACAGACTGTGGAAACTGAACACTGGACTTCAAGCAACTTGGGCTATGAGCTTCTCCACCCTTCCTCCAGACTCTAGGACCTTGGTTTCCAAATGAAATACAAAACTTGCTCTCATCTGAAAAGAGGACTTTGGACCACTGGGCAACAGTCCAGTTCTTCTTCTCCTCAGCCCAGGTAAGACGCCTCTGACGTTGTCTGTGGTTCAGGAGTGGCTTAACAAGAGGAATACGACAACTGTAGCCAAATTTCTGACACGTCTGTGTGTGGTGGCTCTTGATGCCTTGACCCCAGCCTCAGTCCATTGCTTGTGACGTTCACTCAAATTCTTGAATCGATTTTGCTTGACAATCCTCATAAGGCTGCGGTTCTCTCGGTTGGTTGTGCATCTTTTTCTTCCACACTTCTTCCTTCCACTCAACTTTCTGTTAACATGCTTGGATACAGCACTCTGTGAACAGCCAGCTAATTTGGCAGTGAATGTTTGTGATTTACCTAGTGAACCAAACTGAGAGACCATTTTGAAGGCTCAGGAAACCTTTGCAAGTGTTTTGAGTTGATTAGCTGATTGGCATGTCACCATATTCTAATTTGTTGAGATAGTGAATTGGTGGGTTTTTGTTAAATGTGAGCCAAAATCATCACAATTAAAAGAACCAAAGACTTAAACTACTTCAGTCTGTGTGCATTGAATTTATTTAATACACGAGTTTCACAATTTGAGTTGAATTACTGAAATAAATGGACTTTTCCACGACATTCTAATTTATTGAGATGCACCTGTATGTATTTATTTTTAATTCAACGCGAAGTGTCTCGCAACTCTCAGCCAGAAATTTCTCCAACACCAACGTGCCCTCCCCAACGCCCTCCCTTTGTAAAAGCAGGAGGGTGTAATAAGAAGTGATGCAGACTGTGTGTGTCCCCGTTACATCATAGGAAGTTGCGCGACACACTAGGGAGTATACGCCACATTGCAGCTTGAGACATACCAGATCAGTAACTTGCACAGCATTAAAAGAACATGCCGTGGCAAACATAGCCAATATATACACTGAGCCACTGCAGCACTACCTCCGTCTGTACAGCAACATACGTAATCAAACGTCTGGTCTTATTTGTCTTAATTCGTGGATTTATGTTGGCTTGCTTTCTTTACTTTATTTTTCATATTTAATATTTCTTTAGTTAATTCCATTCATATGAAATGACTAGGTTTAACAAAAGTTTCGTTAAATTTGTGTGTAATTGGAATACATAAGCTATTTAAACTTAACAGGGTAATCTGTATGTAAAACTGCAGTAATTCCTCACAAATTGTAGGATTTTTAAGCCAATCGGTCGAGTTTTACACTGGTTAGTCTTCTCATCCGTAAATTAACACGCACTCGGAAGCGCAAGTGGGATATGAACATTTTTATGAAATTACAGGACTTTCATGAATACCAAATTCCTATTCTGAACAATTTACGAATAAATCTGTTTGTATCCAGCTTGATAAATGAGGTACAATGTTACCTTTGACTACTACTAGGATATAATGGCATTGTAGGACGTACAGTATGTAGTGCACTTAATGACCAATAGAACATCATTGGTGAATGGATACATGAAGTCCATGGAGTTTATTTTCATACAGCGAGAAAAATGCATCATTTAGCCAAAATATGTCTTGTGTTACATTATGTGCAAACATTTGTGGAGTTTTGTCTTTGAATATGTAAATATTATTGAAATTCTGAATTCATTTTGACAGCCCTAGTACAATTTCATTGTCGGTCATTGAAGCTGGATATAGTAGGGGGGCATCACTAATTTGTGCTGTGCTATGAGGCTTACATTAAGTTCATGGAAAATACAGATCATTACTCGAAAGCAGTCAGTCAGGTACAAAATGTTGTGTGTGCTTTGTGTGGTGTAGCTGTTCCTCTTTTAATGTGTACTAGTACTCAATATCAGAAACTAAACAGGTCATCCATTTTAAGAGACCAGCCATTTTAATAGGAACGCCTGTACACCTGCTCATTCATGTAATTATCAGTGTAGAAAATCTTCAGCTGTCCAGTTTCGGTCAGCCTGTTCCCGTGATCGCCTCAGATAACTGTTCTCGTCTGACAGGAGTAGAACCCGATGCGGTCTTCTCCTGTTGTAGCCCATCAGTTTTGATGTGTTGTTCATTATGAGATGCTTTTCTGCTCACCACGGTTGTAAAGAGTAGTTATTTGAGTTACCGTAGCCTTCCTGTTAGCTCAAACCAGTTTGGCCTATTCACACCTGACCTCTCTCATCAACAAAGCTTTATTTGCCTGCAGAACTGTCACTCACTGAATGTTTTGTGCACTATTCTGTGTAAACTCTAGAGACTTTTGTGCATGAAAATCCCAGGAGATTTCTGAAATACTCAAACCAGTCCATCTAGCAAGAACAACTGTGCCACAGTCAAAGTCCCTGAGATCACATTTTTCCCCTATTCTGATGTTTGATGTTAACATTAACTGAAGATTTTGACCTGTATCTGCATGGTTTCATACATTGCACCGCACAGCATATAATCCAGGCATTAGGAATTAGGGGCCTTTCTCAAGACTTTCTGGCATTACTGAGATTTGAAATCCTACTGCTCTTTTTGGATAACACTGCCCACCTTTTTTTTTTTTTTTTTTTTAACCTTAATCCTCCTCTTACTTATCACACTTGTGATATTTTGCCACAGAACACTGCCTTTGATACTTCCTATTTGGGCTCTGTAAAAGGGAAGGAAATATTAGTGCTTGCGACACACACTCAACAATAAATGACATGATCCGAGTTGTGATTAAGTGTCATTCTGCTGAAGTTGTGTTAGACTTCGTTCTAAATGTTTGCTTGTTTGTTCTTCCCCCTCCACAGCAGGGTGGACTGATCAACCGATTCTTTCCGGGTTTGCGACACAGAGGTCAGAATGTGAATCACATGCAGCCACACTCTGCGGACACACCAGTGGCTGAGGAACAGGTCAGGAGGCAAATACACACACAGTCACAAGTGTAGTCAGTAACAATAGTTTTAACAAGTAAATATATTGATGTGGTAAATAAGATAAATTATTTATTACGCCAGAATTTACACCACTATCTAACACCACTTCCGGATCTTTGCATGGATCTTTTGTGCCATGAAGTGGAGCCGGTTCATTTTCTTCGGTTAGGTTTTCGGTTTACATTTTGCTGGCCCAGAAATTAGCTCTGCTCACAGTTGTAGCTCAGCTCTGCCTAATTTCCTGTTAACCCACAATCATCTCAGTTCAAAAGAAAGCGGCAGGGTTGGTTGTGGGAAACGGGGAAGACTTGACAGTGTTTTGCAATCACAGATCACCTTGCATGCACCAAAGTACTCTAAATATCACACACTGCTACATTAAATGACATTGGAAATTATTAATAAATGAATACCTGCACAGCATCTTATCTTGTACAATATACAGGTACAAAAAGAAGTTACTCTCCTACAGTGTGTATGTATATATGTGTGTGTGTATATATATATATATATATATATATATATATATATGTGTGTGTGTGTGTGTGTGTGTGTGTGTGTGTGTGTGTGTGTGTGTGTGTGTGTGTGTGTGTGTGTGTGTGTGTGTGTGTGTGTATATATATATATATATATATATATATATATATATATATATATATATATATATATATATATATATATATATATATATAATGTATGTAAGACTAGCACATGGCGGTCCTTGCTGTTATATGAAAATAATACCACCCCAACACTGCAAAAAATGACATCTTAGCAAGTGAAAATACCTTGAATATATTTATCATATTTATCTAGTATTTCTTATTATAAGATGACAGTAAACCAAACATAAGATTATTAAACCTACTTCAAGCTATTTGAATTCATTTGTTCTATTGGCAGATAATTTTGCTCATTTTAAGCATTTATTTCTAGAAAGAAGCAAAATGATCTAAGCTTGAAATGAGTAATAACGTCTAGAAATTGGTTTAATATTCTTATATTTGGTTTATTGTAATCTTATAATAATAGATTTGACTATATTTATAGATATTTTCACTTTTGCAGTGAATGTGGAAGTGTGTTATTCCACTTATACAACAGTGATTGCAATTATTTTAAAATTTATAACAAACAACAACAAGCTATAAACAGTTGTTTCTTTGTCAAGTGCAAGAGTCCAAAAGTATTGCCCAATGTTTCTGACACATGGGTTACACTTGGGCAGTCCTCCAAGTATGTTGACAGTTGTACTGTTCTTGGTGTATGTTTTACTTGTAGGTTCAGTTTCAGTCGTCAGATTTCTCTCCCTTATCAATAAGCTGCCAACCTACAACACATTCTCAGAAAGAGAAAGATAACATGAATGATTCGTATCCTTGGTGATGTACGTGGAAGTTTCAAAACAGCAAAATAACATCCTGTCTGGTTGGTTCGATGAACTGGTATGTGGATTGGATTTATATAGACTGGCATCTGCGCTGCTGGTGTATCTTCAGAAAAGGTGTGACAGTAACGTGTATTCAGGGTGATCCATATCGGAGGAAAAAGGAAATGCACACGTATTGCATACCTCAGTGTTACCTTAATGTTTTTGCTCAGTGTTGTGAATTTAAAAAAAACAACAGAGCAAGTGTCTCAAAATGAATTATGTCTGGCACCTTATGTAGTGTGAATGCAGGTGCGAAAGATGTTGGAGGACTTTCCCTGAAAGTCTACTTTCCATCTAACTGTGTGCCAAAATTGTTTACATATTTGACTTGCAGATGTCTTCGTGCAGGCACAGAATATAACTCAGTACATTCACAATGTTTTTCATGTCTCATGTTTTGCTTGTCAGTTAAGAAATGACATTAAGAGAAAGAAGTCTTGAGTCATAGTTGTGTGTAATGAATGATGAACACCTGCTGCTCAACCCGTGCTCAAAGTGAAAGCCACGGTTGAACGAATGAATAAATTAGAGGAAAGTGAATGGCTTGATCGAATTAATATAGAATAGAGGACAGTTTGGCTGAATCGTCCTTCTTGACGATCACAAAAGGTGTCCCGATTTTATACTGGAGTTAAACGATTAAGCTAAACTGCTTTGTTATATCAGTGTAAACAATGCACTCAGTGTCCATCTTGGATTTTGGATTTTGGCCGAGACGCATCGTGTGACGCCATTACAACTCTCATTCAGCCAAAGCCCTCTTCAGTTCACGTGCGTCGAACATGAGTACAGCTAAAAGGTCTCATTTAGCAACAAACATCACTGTGAAAGGCTGTGCAAAACAATTCCGTGCAATTTGCAATTTTGCCAATTCAAGTTGTTTTCTGCAAAAAAAAAAAAAAATTTTTTTAAAAAAGCACTCCGCTAGTTGCATCACAATTTTTTTTAAAAGCCGCAGCAAAATCAAGCATTTTGGCCGCAACAATTGCAAAAAAAACTCTGTGAAATCCTTTACAGACTGTTAAATGTGTGGTTTTATTTTGATCAAATCTGGTAGTGTGGAGGGTTTTGACAATCCAGGAACAACAACAAAAAAATTCTGCAAGGTCTGTCACATTAGAATTCCATAACTCTTTCCAAACTCTGCTTCAATTCTCTTGGTGTGCAGGTGGCGAGGCTGATGGAGATGGGTTTCTCCAGAGTGGACGCTCAGGAAGCTCTCAGAGCATCCAACAACGACATCAACATGGCCACCAACTTCCTGCTCCAGCACTGAGGCTGAGCGTCACAGGGCGGAGGAGACGGAAACGGAGCTGCAGCGACTGGAAAACACTACGCACGGACACCACGTTGGAAGACTGGAACAGTAAAGTACTCTCTGGAGCTTGGGGTCTCAGTTCCTCTCAAACTGCTCTGTGATTGGGTGGTGAGGAGCCACTGAAGCTGCTGCTACTGTTTCCTGCCGACTTCAGCAGAATAGAGCCAAGGTGGTGGCAGAGGACGGCGCGGTATAATCTCAGGGCTCGCGTTCTCTGGCCTCGTCGTCCCTCTCTGACCTCCAGCACTGCACATTCTTATTAATAAGCCCACGTAGTGGCGATGATGATGATGTGATTGTAGAGTCTTAAAAGGAAATCGAGACCTAAAAGACTCATATTTAGACATAGTTGTGGACTAACGTGTTGTTTGAAGAATTTTAAACTCGTGGGACTTTACAGTTAGAGGAATAATCATAATTCATTTGCACAATTTATGTTCGCCATGTTTCTTAGTTTGGGCAGGAGGCTAATGTAGATAAGTAATGGAAGTCGATGTCACCCAAAATCTGTTCTGTAAATATCTGTCTCCTGATTCAGGAGACAGGATGACAGTCAACTACACTCTGCCTTTCCTTGTCGCTGGTGTGGTACCCTCAAGCATACACCATTTATACCTTTATTATGTACAGTATCATTTATCCAGAAAGGTGTGTGTAGTGTACCATTAACGCTTTACTCTAAAAGGTCATTACACTCCAATTACATACTTTTAAAGGTACACTGTATCCAGGTGAAAATAAAAAGTACATATTAAAGATACAATAAAAGGGTACCACAACTGCGAGAAGGAAATGTACAGTTTGGTACCTGTATAAAGACGTGTATAAACCCGAACAAAACTTCCACCTTATATCATTTTTGACAACCAGAATCCTCCAGACTTTTGGACAAACAGAGTTTTTTCCACCCCTTTATATCAAACGACAGCTTCCAAAAGGGGAGAACGAAAGCTAACACGTGCTTCTTCTGAGACATGTGAAGCCAGCCAACTCCATCTTATCAAATTCCTTCACAGGGCAGAGTAAGACACTCTCCATCTCCATCTCCATCACTCTCAAATCGCCATCTGCCCTCTTGAACTCACAGATTCCTACGATTGGCTAGTGTCACTCTGATTGACAGATGAGAGAGAGAATCCCTCCAACCCAAAGAGCATGGTCAATTTTTGCTCCCTTTGCCAGCCATAGATGGCTGTGGCATCATCAGGATTCGAACTTGCCACCTCCCAATGGTAGAGTGAACAATGTTGTTCGAAGCACGTACAGTATATGAAGATTTGGGTATGTGTTCATGGAAATGATCCTGGGTGAGATTTCATTCCATTATTGTTTGAGACTTCCATCATTGTTTGCTACATTAGCCTCATAGCTCCAGTGCAAAACAAGAAGCAGATATCGAATATGTTCTGCGAAAGGGGAAATTGTGTACATTTTGGTATTTCATCAAACAGTCCCTGGCTCTGCATTTGTGAAACCTTCAAAACGAAGCATAAGCTCTTAAATTCAAACCTTTTGAATAATATATGTTTTTCAAGGAAGCAGGTTAATAATTACCATGTAATTATTCATTATTAATTAATAATAATTTAAAGTAAGAATTGTGTTAGAGTATGACTGTCATTAAAGGAGTCAGTTTGGTGAGGTCTAAAATGTACACAATTTTCCATTTACGCAAATGCAGTCGATCACCTGGGACATATTTGTTGGCTGATGTTTGTGTCCTCCAGTTTTACTGGATGTGCAAGACTAGCTAACAAATAATAGAAATCTATCTCATCCAAAGTCTTTTCTGTGAACATCCGCCTCACACCCCGTCCAGTTCTTTAGAAATGTCAGCTATTCTTACCGGAATCACTTTTTTCTTTAATACAGTTTGGTATCATTTTGCCCTCTAGGCTCCACCTCCCAAACCTTGAAGGTCTTATTTTATTAGAAATCTGGAAGTTTGTGCAGAAGTGCAGATAATATAGTTGTACTTTGAACTTTGGATTTAAATTTAAAGTCTGCTGTTTTACAACAGCATTAATTTATCAAGATTTCAGTGCTCATCGATGTCCGTAAAGCAAGTATATACACATTTGGGCATGTATTCATGCTAAAGATTTTGGGAGAGATAACGTAATGCTGTACCTCTAGTTAAGAAAAAAAACTAAGGAAGAAAATGTCAGAAAGAAAATATTTTTCAGCTGATCTACTACATCTGGGGCAACGTGTGAAATTACATCAACTTGATATTTCACCAAACTATCCCTTTAATCCCAGCTGTTTCAGCTATCCAAGAAGGCTGTCATTGAAATTTTGCTTCATAGTGTTAATTCAACACTGGTTGCGTTTCTTATTCTAACAAGACGATGTTGTAGATCGTGCTGTTTAAGGTTGAACACAAAACAAAATGTTCGATTATTATTATTATTATTATTATTATTATTGTTGTTGTTGTTGTTGCAATAATATGGGATTTTGAGCAGAAGTTGAATTGAGTGTCTGTCTAACAGAATTCGTCTATGAAGTATTGTACAACCACTGTCAATATTTTCTGTAAATTACTATTTAAAAATACATCATTCTGACTCACTGGATAAACAGTAAGTTGCCTAATAAACAGTAATTCAGCATTCTCTCTCTTCACTCAGACGTCTCTCTTCGGATGACTGTCTCATAGATGAAATCTACTTCTAGACAACTGGACACCATTTTCAAATTTTAGTATGAATGTTATTTATTGTGTTGGGTCCCTCTGTGATTTCACATTTGTAATCCTCTTTAAAAAGTCATTTCTGTTATTTTTTATTTTGATAATAAGATGAATGCAATGTTCCTGTTCTGCTAATATGTGGCAGTGGATATGCTGCTGTAACAAACCATTAAAATCTCCAAAATTAAACCTACCTCTCCTTTACTACGGCTGTGAAGACTCGTTGCTTTTAGAACCGTGAGTTCTCCTCGCTGCATCGTTGCATTAGACCTCCATCATTTACTAATGTACTGAGAACAGCGCCACTCTTGTAATTGGGAAATACTGACGCCTGGTGGTCATTTCATGGTACTGCATAATTATATGTGGATACTGAGCTTTTACCATTTTCTTTATTACATTTAAATCTTACTGGAATCTTTTATTAATCACATGCTGCCCTGTAGTGTCCATATAAATACTGCAAACAGCTAAACATGTAGGAAGGAAGGATGGAAGCAATGAAGGATGAGAGAAAACTGAAGGAAGGAAGGTATGGTGGTCGAAACCTGCAAAAACAATAAATAAATTAATTAATAAGGCCACATATTCCTGCATAAATAAATATATAAATCATTAAATGTACAAGGAGATAAACAAATAATTAAAATTAAAATAATACATAGATGGTTGTAGAAATGCAAAAATGAGAGGACAATTCTTTATAGAATGGTATAAGGTAAGGTTGAGCCCATTTACAGAACTTGATATCACAAGTTTTGTGTCTGTGTTGTCTACATATTCATGAGTTTAGAACAAGAACAAGCTGCAACAGAACAATCCGAGAGAGGTGTGGGGGAAGTGAGGAGCATTACTGGCATGAAAAGGTCAGAAGAAACAGTTGAGTTCCTTTCACACCTTGGCTACCCCCTTCTCTGCAGGCATCCCTGCAGCACCACAACACTGGAGCACGACAGCCACAGCCCACCTTCCACACCCAGGAAGACAGCATCACCACCACCACTCCCTGCCCATATCCCCACCCACCATATCCCCAACCACCCCAGTCAGCACGATCACAACCAGCCAGGTGAGACGGCAGCTCACTAAGCCCCAGATTAACAAGGCCAGAGGACCTGACAACATCGGCCTGAGGGTGCTTAAAGTGTGTGCGGAACAGCTGGGAGGAATGTTTCATCATCTTTTTGACCTCTCCTGGAGGCTGAAGAATGTGCCTAAAGATCTTGAAGACATCCTGCATAGTCCCCGTACCCAAGAAAGGACGTCCCAGTGCTCTCAATGACTTAAGTACTGAGAACAGCACCACTCCTCTGGCCTTAACGTCACATGCAGTGAAGACCCTTGAGAGGCCAGTTCTGCAGCACTTCAGGCCCATGGTACGTGCCTGAGAGAGGCCACAAAGCACTGTGAGGATCATGTTCTTTGACTTCTTCAGTGCTTTTAACAAGGTCCAGCCACTCTGGCTGGCTGAGGAGCTCTCTGTGATGTGGGTGGACCAGGACCTCGTGGCCTGGATTACAGACTACCTCACTGGCAGGCCGCAGTATGTCAGGCTGCAAGGCTGCTTGTCAGATGTTGTGACTAGCAACACTAGTGCACCCCAAGGAACTGTACTGTCACCGTTCTTGTTCACCCTGTATACCTCTGACTTCTGATTCGTTTCAGGAACGTGCCACCTACAGAAGTTCTCAGATGACTCCTCCATTATTGGCTGTATCGCTGGAGCTGGTGCTGGACTTCCAGCACAGCAAGAGCCCCCCCACCCCTGTCACCATAAGGGGGGAAGGGAGTGGAGATAGTGGACACCTACAAGTTCCTAGGGGTGTAATTCAACAACAAACTGGACTGGTCAGACAACACTGAGGTCCTCTAAAGGAAAAGACACAGCAGGATGTTCTTTCTGAGGAGGCTCAGGTCCTTTAATGTGTGTACTAGGCATCTACAGATGTTTTACCAGTCTATAGTGGCCATCTTCTTTTTTGTGGTATGCTGGGGAGGTGGCATTGGGATTTGTGGTGCCAACAAACTGAGCAAGCTGGTGCAGAAGGCCAACTCTGTGGTTGGGATGGAACTGGACAGTGTGGAGGAAGTGATTGAGAAGAGGATGAGAGGGAAGCTGAAAGTTATCATGGACAATCCTTCTCATCCTCTCTATGCTGAGCCGAGGAGGCTCAGGAGCATATTCAGCCACAGATTCATCCAGCCACACACCTCAAAACGTCTGGGGGGCTCTTTCGTGCCATCAGCCATCAGACTCTACAATGCCACAATACCCAGTACCTCCTACTCCACTGACTCCACAGCTTTTACCATTTTCTTTATTACATTTAAATCTTACTGGAATCTTTTATTAATCACATGCTGCCCTGTAGTGTCCATATAAATACTGCAAACAGCTAAACATGTAAGAAGGAAGGATGGAAGCAATGAAGGATGAGAGAAAACTGAAGGAAGGAAGGTATGGTGGTCGAAACCTGCAAAAACAATAAATTAATTAATTAATAAGGCCACATATTCCTGCATAAATAAATATATAAATCATTAAATGTACAAGGAGATAAACAAATAATTAAAATACAAATAATACATAGATGGTTGTAGAAATGCAAAAATGAGAGGACAATTCTTTATAGAATGATATAAGGTAAGGTTGAGCCCCTTTACAGAACTTGATATCACAAGTTTTGTGTCTGTGTTGTCTACATATTCATGAGTTTAGAACAAGAACAAGCTGCAACAGAACAATCCGAGAGAGGTGTGGGGGAAGTGAGGAGCATTACTGGCATGAAAAGGTCAGAAGGAACAGTTGAGGGGACAAAGGGTCGCACCAACGATTTAAACCTGTTTTTTGACAGGTTTGACTCACCATCACGGGCCGAACCTCCACCTCTTCAAATGTCCCCATTCACACCTCCAAGGTGGCTGTCTCCTTTCACACCTTGGCTACCCCCTTCTCTGCAGGCATCCCTGCAGCACCACAACACTGCAGCACGACAGCCACAGCCCACCTTCCACACCCAGGAAGACAGCATCACCACCACCACCACCCCTTTCGTGCCATCAGCCATCAGACTTTACAATGCCACAATACCCAGTACCTCCTACTCCACTGACTGGGTCTCACAGACACGCACACTGAACAGTTAATTGTCGTTCCACAGATATTGCACATGTATATAAATACAAAGGATATTGCACATGTACAGTGCTGTGAAAAAAGTATTTCTTCTGTTTTTGTGTATATCTCATACTAAATTGTTTCAGAAATTAAAACAAAATCTAAGATAAAACAAGGGCAACCCGAGTAAACACAAAATACAGTTTTTAAATGATCATTATTTATTGTAGCAAAAAAGATATCCAATACCATCTCAGCCTGTGTGAAAATGTATTTGTCCCTGTAGTTACTAATTCATTCAAAACAACACTTAAATAGAACTTTTTCAACAGTATGAAGTTGGTTAAAAGGTCTTATCCAGTAATACACTATGCAAAGTTAGAGATGATGAGGAAAAAGGTGATTGAAATACATCAGTCTGGAAAGGGTTACAAAGCAATTTCAAAGGCTCTGGGACTCAAATAACCACAGCGAGAGCCATTATCTCCAAATGGAAAAACTCAGCACAGTAATGAACTTTACCAGAAGTGTCTGACCTTCCAAAATTCCTCCAAGGGCACATCAGTGACTCATCCAGGAAGTCACAAAAGAGCCAAGGACAACATCAAAGGACCTACAGGCCTCTTTTGCATCAATAAAGGTCAACTGTTCATGACTCCACTATCATAAAGACACTGGGCAAAAATGGCATCCATGGAAGAGTGGCAAGGCAAAAACCACTGCTTTACCGTGAAGAACATAAAGGCTCATCTAAATTTCACCAAAACACACCTTGATGGTCCTCAAACCTTTTGGGAGAATGTTCTGTGGACTGATGAGTTGAAAGTGGAACTGTTTGGGAGACAAGGGTCCCATTACATCTGCCATAAACCAAACACCGAATTCCACAAAACGAACATCATACCTACGGTCAAGCATGGTGGTGCAAGTGTGATGGTGTGGGGATGCTTTGCTGCTTCAGGGCCTGGGAAACTTGCAACAATTGAGGGAAACATGAATTCTACTCTCTATCAGAAAATCCTAAAGGGGAATGTCCGGTCTTCAGTCTGTAAGTTGAAACTCAAGCGCAACTGGATTATGCAGCAAGACAATGATCCAAAGCATAGGAGTAAATCCACCACTGAAAGGCTCAAAAAAATCTAAATTAAAGTTTTGGAGTGGCCTAGTCAAAGTCCTGATGTGAACCAATTGAGATGCCGTGGCAGGACCTTAAACGGGCAGTTCATGCTCGAAAACTCTCCAATGTGGCTGAACTAAAGCAGTTCTGCAAAGAAGAGTGGGCCAAAATTCAACTACAGTGCTGCTGTGAAAGACTGATCTCCAGTTATCGGAAGTGTTTGGTTGCAGTTATTGCTGCTAAAGGTGGCACAAACAGATTTTAAGTTTAAGGGGGCAATTAGTTTTTCACCTGGGTGATGGGTGTTGGATAACTTTTTTTTGCTTCAATAAAAAAATAAAAACTGTATTGTGTGTTTACTCAGGTTGCCTTTGTTTTATGATGCATTTCATTTGAAGATCTAAAACTATTTAGCATGAGATATACACAAAAACAGAAGAAATCAGAAAAAATCAGGCAAATACTTTTTCACAGCACTGTATATATACAAATAGAACTCTAACATATGTACATACATACAAAACTATTATATATTTTGTTTCTATTATTTCTATTATTTGTATTATTTCTGTTGTTTCTTTTATTCTTTTCTTTTCTTATTAATTCTTTTCTTTACTTTGATGTTACTCATCCTACTTGTGCTGCTGTGTCAACTTGAATTTCCCCTACAGGGGATCAATAAAGGTACATTTTATCATATTGTGTCTTAGTTTCCCCCTTTCATAGTAGGAAGGAAGGAAAAGAGAGAGAAAAAAGAAAAGGCAGGAAGGAAGAAGGAATGTGAAAGAAAAAAGGAAGGAAGGGGGGAAAGGGAAGGTGAAATAACGAGAAAGATAACCAAAAGGAAAACAGGAACAAAGAATGAGAAGGAAAAAAGAAAGTTAGGCTAGAAGGAAGAAAGAAAGAGCAAGAAAAATTAAAGAAAGACAGAAAGAAAGAGAAACAAAAAACACGAAAGGCGAGGAAGGAATGATGAATTAGAAATATTAAAGAAAGAAAGGCAGGAAAGAAGAAGTAATGACAAGAAATGAAGGAAGGAAACAAAAAGGAAGGAAGGCCAAAAAGAAGAATGAAGGAAAAAGAAAAAAGAGACAAAGACAGGAAGGAAGTACTGAGGAGAAAAGAATAGGCAGAAAAACGACCTGAAGAAAGAGAGACAAAGGGAGAGATGAAAAGAAGGGGAGACAAAAAAAGCAGAGAATTGGATACAATATGAGAAACATAAAATGGAAAGACAAATATAGTCCTATCCTAGTCCATAACGTACATGCGCACTGTGTGTAATTACAATGCCTGAACAGTAGATGCCAGTGTGAATCATAAAATCCGCCATTATGTCTCCCCTCCCCCCTCCCCCTGGATAAACCCGCCCTCTACGCGCTGATTGACTCAACAAGAACCAAGCGACATGTCTTGTCCAATCAACGAACTGCTTATGATGTGATCTCGCGCGCGAGCGCGCAGAAGGCGGAGTTTCAAGATACGGTTAGCTGGCTGTTCGGCTTGTAGTGCGAGGAGAGAGATTATATTTAATTTTCTCTGCTTGTTCATTTACAGATCCAGATCCGCCATGAGCGACAACGAGAAGGAGTTTGTGGTGAAAGTACGTAAGGATAATGATTTTTTTGTGAAAATTTTATTTTAAAACAACGTGTTTAGGGACGTGTTTTAACTGCGTTAAATCATTCTTAGCCTAATGTTGCTAGCTAAATAAACGGAATCCATTGTGAAAGACTTTAGCATTTTTGCAAGCTAGCTAATTAGCTACGTTTAATGGCGGCGCAATAACGACTCATCAGTTCGCTGGTTATTATTTCAGCTAACGTTTCGCTGTTGTATATTTAGCTGATTAGCAGTTAATATTCACCACAGCGCTGAGGCCTAGCGGTGTAGCTTATTAGCTTAGCTCGCCTTTATTGTGAGGCGTAAAGCTTTGCAGGCCTGACCGTGACGCTGAATCAATCCCAACTTCTACATCAGCCCCAATTGAGCGCACTAGATAAGGCGTGGAAGCCATTATTTTGGACACTATGTAGGATTCCTATGTAGGGAGCAAGTGGCTGTTTGGTATTCGTCCCCGCTATGTTTCAGTTACCAAGAGGAACAGCGGCACAGGTTTAACTCGAACTATCACAGATAATATCTGATAAATGTTATGTTTGTACAATACATTTTATAAAGTATTGCTAGTTGTCAGTTCTTATCATTGTGGTTGTTGGGTATCAGCCAATGAAATATAAATAATTGTCGAATTTTTAAGGTAGTTACTAAACACCACGCGGCTGCGCCATTTAAAGGTTAAAATAAACCCACATAAAAATAAAAAAAAAACCTGTGTCTGTTAATCCGATTTAAAAGCGTCCAGAATGACATTTAAACCATCCTTTAATTCTGTTTTTTTTTTCTTTTCTTTTTTTTTTAAAGAGGGAATTATTTTAAACCAGATTAAAGTCTTTCGGTTTGGGTTTCATTTTAACCTTCTGCAGCTAACGTTGAATTTTCCGAATGGCTGAATATAATAAATTTACTGTGGAATATGACAGTGCCTCGAAGGAAAGTGTTTTTTATGCTAGTGTTTATTCATAAGGGAATGAAAACCGTATTAATGATCATTCTTTAAGATAACAGTGCTTACATTTCTTTTTTCTGGCCAATCCAAAATGGTGGACAATCAGAATTTATCCCAGGTCAAAGGTTTAAAGGAAAACTCCACCCTGAAACACTGTGTGGCTTTATTAAAATATTTGGTATGTTTTTAACAATTCCGGCACTAATGAGTTTTATTTTTTTTAAGTCGGCGTTGTATTTTCATTAGGGTTTGTGCCGCAGTGACGTCACTCGGGGACATTAGCTATGTTTCCATCCACATGCTTTTATGCGAATTTGGCTATATTCCATTAAAAAGCATTGGATGGAAACACCAGATGCGAATAAAATCTCCAAAATGTGCATTAAAGACGTATGCGCCTGATTGAGGCGGATAATATTTTTATTCGATAAGAAGACATGCGCGTGAACTGCGGCGGAAACACATTTACCGAAGAAATTCTTCGATGTGCATCAAAAGTCACGTGACTTTGCCTCATGTGATTGGATAATTGGCTCAGAAAAGTGAAAAAAAAATGGTGGAGGGCGAGATGCACCAGTTTCCCCGGAAGTGACGCTCTTGTTCTCTTGAACACGTGGGATGGAAACGGTGCTCTATTCACGAATGTCCTGTGATGGTCTCCAATTTTCCGCATAAGGTGAATTCGCGGCGTGGATGGAAACATAGCTATTGTTATTGCTAGCGCAGTTATATTGGCATTCGATAGGAGATCGTCAATCTCAAACAAAAGTGACAGGTTAGTTTTCACGGTTAGCTCCTAAAACAAAAAAAGCTAGAACCTTTTTGTCTTTTCTCACAACTTTCCAACAGCGTTCACTGTCGTAGAAGTGGTGGAAACAGGAAACGCTGGGCTCGAAGGCACAGAATGCAGTACAGATATACAATGCAGTTACAGCAAAGACTCGGCTCACTAGTTAACGATCTACGAGATGAGAGGGATGGTGCCGAGGACGCTATTGGCATGGGATTTGAAGCTTTGGATGCTGATCTATTTGGAGGTTTGAGCGCTGGACAGAATAAGGGACTAATGTACCTCTGCATCGCTCTCTTTAGGTAGATAAGAAGCCAGGATGAATCCCACTGGACAGGATGGCGTTGACCATATTAAAAATAGACACATGATTTATGTTTAAACTTAAACAGTAATGTTGAAGATTCTTTTCAAACTAAACATGCGAAGAAGGTTAAGTAATTCAGGGTGGATTTTTCTTTTAATTTGAGGTAAATTGGGTGGTCCAACATGACTTAAAAATTGCATTGTTTAGATAAGTGACCATTTGATCTGTTATAACATTTTATGCTTTTTTTTTTTTTTTTTTAAGCTAATGTAACATTTAATTTGTAAATTTTGTATATTGGCCTATATCATCGTCTCAATTGATTTTTAAAATTTTTATTTATTTTAACTAATGTTTCATTTTCACCCACATGCCTACTACACGGACTTTACCCTTTTCTTGTTTTTCCTATTAAGGTTAAGATGGGAAGAATGAAAAAGGTCGAAGGCCGAAGTCGAATGTTGTTTAAATGAGGCTGAATTTTGCGAGTGCATGCTAATTCTGTGTGGCCAGAAGTTCTGAGACGTTCCCCTCATGTAGAGTGTTGTCACTTTGGAAGCAATGAATGGTTCAAGATGAAGTACAGAAGTCAGAATAAGAAACAGAAGAAAGAAGAACAGAATGTTGGTTGAAGTTATGAAGTTAATCTCAGAAGTGTTCGGGTGGATAAGATGAAAGAGGGCTAAGTAATGTGCATTAGTCTGTTTTTGTCTGAATATCAACTCTCTTTCATTAAAGTTTGCATGCTACTCTTTTTGTCATAAAGACAACGCATTGTAAACGATATCCTAATGTTAGTCAGTGTTTTGTTTATAAAAAAAAAAAAAAAAAAATCCTTCATGATGCAATGGATTTAAAACCGACTCCAGCTTTAACAAGTCTGTTTGTCAACATGATTAGTCAATAAGAGGTCTGGGGTCATGACATGCATGGGAAGTACTCGCTCTGTTTCTGTTGTGCTCATTTGGTTTGGATTGTGCAGGAGTCCCGCTCTCGGAGTGTGAGTCCCAGAGGCTCCGTGAAGTCGACCAGCAACTCGCCAGGAAGATCTAAGGATGGATCCCACCGCTCCCGTTCCAGATCCAAGTCTCGCTCCAGGTCCAGGTCGAAGTCCAGGTCCAGGTAACGATCTTTCTTTACACCTGCTGAACCCTCGTGTGTCTTTTCTGTTTTGCATTTGTGTTGACGGGTGAAGCACGGTGCTGAACGTTGGCGTTTAATATCTTTCATCATGTAGTCTATGTTTAAGTTTCCTTTTTTAACATTAAGTATTTTGTGTTGTCCTTTGAGCGGACAGGTTAATTGATATGTTTGTTACATTTGTGCCGGTAATGAAAGTGTAAAGACCTGGTGGACACATTATTGCAATTCATCAGATTTATAAATTAGACGTTTAATGTTAGCTGCTACATGAAAAATGGAGATACACGTTCTTCAGACAGCGACGTGCATTTTTGAATGTTTTTTTTTTTTTTTTAATCCCTCACACACAGGTCCCGTTCCCACCGGAGCTCTCGCCGTCGTCACTCACGCTCACGCTCTCGCAGGCGCCACTCGCGCAGCCGCTCATACAGCCGCGAGTACAGACGCAGCCGCAGCCACTCGCCCATGTCCAATCGCAGACGGCATGTCGGCAATCGGGTACGAACCTCCTGTATCTCATACGACGAGTGTCCAATCGTAGACCGGGGTGTCCAATCTTATCCGCAGTGGGCCAGTGTGGGTGCAGGTTTTCATTCCAGTCAAGCAGGAGCCACACCTGATTCCACCTGTTTAATGAGTTCATCTTGACTTTCAATAGACTCGGGTGTCGCTTCTGCTTGGTTGGAATGAAAGTCTGCACTCACACTGGCCCTTTGCGGATAAGATTGGACATCCCAATCTAAGCTCATTCATCACGTAGAGAGTGACTCCAAAAAGCATAATTGCACGCACAAGCTCTCTTGTGGCCAGAAGTATTTGGTGGTTTAAAATAACAGTGATTACCACTGATGCTTGTATGCTTCCAAAACCTTAGTATCAACTGATTTAATTTGCCAAATATATATAATTTTATTGACTTCATTTGAAAGCTCTTGGTGAGGTAATAAAACTCTACTGCTTGTTTGCTTTTGTCTTGTAGGCGAACCCTGACCCCAACTGTTGCCTGGGTGTGTTCGGCCTGAGCCTGTACACCACAGAGCGAGATCTCCGAGAAGTGTTCTCCAAATACGGCCCCCTGTCCAATGTCAGCATCGTGTACGACCAGCAGTCTCGCCGCTCACGAGGTTTCGCCTTCGTCTACTTCGAGAACAAAGAGGACTCCAAGGAGGTGTGTGTGTGTGTGGAGTGTGTTTCAGAGGATGAGCTGCTGCTGCTTTATATTATTTTTATATGTGCTCTTATTAAAACGGATGTACAGTTCTGTCTGTTGATCTAAATGTTTTTCTGTTACATTTTCAGGCTAAAGAGCAAGCTAATGGCATGGAGCTGGACGGCCGGCGTATCAGAGTGGATTTTTCAATCACCAAGAGACCACACACCCCCACACCTGGGATTTACATGGGACGGCCCACCTAGTGAGTGTACATTAAACGTTTCACACTGATCTAGGACAAGATCCTCAATTTAACTGTGTCATGAGAGGCAATTTTTGCAGCAGAAGTGACATCAACGCTATTTTTAATGGAACAGTTTTAATGTTGAGTGCTCTGCTGTCTGGGGTGAACAGCAATTGTTTAAAAAAATAAAAATAAAAAAATTCAACAAGCCTTTCTTTCACAAACTGACCTCATGCCCTCTGCTGAAATTATTGCTGTGATCGTGGTGCCTTCTAAATGGTAATTTGCAAGTTTTAATGACATCATTTCCTACCTTGGCTCATGCAAAGTAGAAAAGAACATGGATGCCTTCACGAAAGCATATCTCTTGTTTGCTCTGTTAGAGCACATAAGGCTCATGAAAAGACAGGCGTGGCTATTGGTACTGTTCTCCTGTTTGGAGCTCACTATAGTAGTGCAACATTTTGGACTGAAATTACAATGCAGTGGTCTATATCAAGTAGCATTAGCAACCAGCTAACATTGAGTGATAACGTTAATGTTGGTTACCTTTTGAAAACAGATTTAATAAAGTAATGTGGCTGTGTATTAATTGATCTGCAGCCGGTACTGCTACAAACTAGTTTAAAAGTAGAGAAGGGGTTCTTTACACGGTTCAGTGTGAGTAGCCATGTTGAAAGGCTAAAAAACTTCTATATAGGTGAAATTTGGCCTTTCTGCACATGCATCTGTGTTCCTAGGTGAGTCAGTTTACACCTGTATGCAGATCCTCTTCATCCCTTTCTCTCCACTTTCTCCTTTCTTCATGTGCGAACAGTGGAGGTGGCGGAGGAAGACCCAGCACATCCTCCAGTCGCTCCAGAGACTGTTACGATCGGGGCTACGACCGTGGCTATGATCGAGGATACGACCGCTATGATGATCGGGAATACTACAAATCCTACAGGTCAGTGAGTGCAGCAGCAGGGCATTAGCTTTTGTGTAGTATTCGGGAATCTTTCATATTTATTATTGTGTTCCTGATCTTGGTACAGTATGAGAATCATAATGATATTGAAGTCTGACAGACTTTGTGAGGAAATCAAATCACATGCTGTTTTTGCTGTGAAAGTCAAGTTAGGAAATTGACCATCACTAAAGCCCTGTTTAACTAAAACAGTTGATGACCAGATAATTTTTGCCCATACAAAATTATAGCTTATATTATTGGTCATCTTTCATACACTGTATGGCCATGAGTTTGTGGACGACTGACCGTCACACCCATATATGGTTCTTCCCCATATTGTTACCATAAGTTTGGTAACAATTGTATAAAATGTCTTTGAATGCTGTAACATTACAATTTCCCTTCGCTGGAACTAAGTGGCCCAAACATATTCTAGCACGACAATGCCCCTGTGCACAAAGCAAGCTTTATGAAGACATGGTTTACCAAGGTTGGAGTGGAAGATCTTGAGTGGCCTGCACAGAGCCCTGACCTCAACCCCAATGGGTGACATGGAACGCTGACTGCACCCCAGGCCATCTCTCCTGACCTTAGTAATGCTCTTGTGGCTGAATGAGCACAAATCCCAACAGCCACGCTCAAATCTAGTGGAAGGCCTTCCCAGAAGAGTGGAGGTTAAACAGTAAAGGGAGACTAAAGGACGAAATGGGATGTTCAAAAAAGCACATATGGGTGTGATGGTGAGGTGTCCAAATAATTTTGGCCTTATAGTGCATTTCAGGTCAGACTTGATGAACCAAAATGATCATGAATCATACAAGGAGGCTGTTGTCACTCTGCTTACTCTCTGTAAAAGGACCAAACATGAGTGCATATACACCTGGCTCTTCTGATTATAAATTACCCTTTAATGTTTAATGTTGTTTGCTATATGCTATGATGTCTACTAAACATCCTTAAAATTGGTATGACGTAAAAAAAAAAACGTAAACAAACATACAAGAATGTACATGTTTGGTGTTTCTACTCTTTGTCAGTCCTGTTATTCTATAAACGGGTACATTTAGATCACTGACAATCAATTGGCCAGCAAAAGGCTTTGCGGATATAGTTGGGGCAAGTCTTTGGTTAAGGCATGTGGATAGTATTTTGATATGTGAGTCATGAATAAGCAGAGGATTTTAAAAAAAAGAATTGAAAACACCAATATTCAGACTGAAAGAGGAACAGTGTTCCTTGTGTTAAACACGGGCCAAGGTTTATCAAGAATTTCTCTTGACAAATTAAAGTTGTTGTATTAAGTGTGTGTGTGCGGAGACATGTTTAAATTCATTATTGTGTGATTTGTGGTGCACGCTTTGATTGTGCAGCTTAGCATACTGTGTGTATATAGTCCTCTGCTGACCTCTGACCTTTAAACTCTGTTCATGTAGGCGCAGGTCCCCTTCACCCTACTACGGTCGTGGAGGATACAGATCCCGGTCCCGCTCGCGGTCCTACTCCCCACGTATGTACAACCAGTGTGTGTGAAGCAATGTATTTATTTAGAAGACAAGTACGTGACACTTTTAAGCTGTTGCACTCAGCTGAAACGAACATAGGAAAGAATGTGGTGAATATTCTAGAGCAAATAGTCAGCAGTGAGTCGTCTAGTCTTGAAAATGCGTGACTCACAAGATGTGTGCATTTTCCCCCCACATGCCTCTGTCACTGCTGGAATTTGTCCAAAGGTTTTATCCTAATATTAATGTCTGTCTGCTTTGACAGGACGCTACTGAGGAAGCCAGAGTTACTGTGTCTAATCAGTGGAGGGGATTCTGTGCTCATGGATGAGGAATAATGGTGGAATAGGAGTTTGATGTTTTGGTGGGGTTGTTTTGTTTTTTTTGTATCTTAAATGCCATGCATGTTTGATTTGATAGTCTTTGTTTATGATGAGCTGTGCATCTTCTACTTGTGTTAGATTGGCTACAAGCCTCTTTTGATGTTTAGCTTGAGGGAGTGTATGATGTTGTAATACACCAGTGTGTCCCAGTCAAAATCATAAAGTCCAAATAGCTGGGTAATCAGATGTAAATGCATATGTTGTCAATATCCAAGAAATAAACAGTATTTTACAACCGTCTTGTCCTCTTCCTTTGTCTTGGATTGGGCAGTAACAGTGACCACATGAGGGGTCTAATATCTGCGTATTTCATTAATGAAACTGTTGAGCAAAACATTTTATCAGGAGGTCTCAACAGTGGCATAATAAGAATGATGTGAGATAAGCTATTGTACACACACACACACACACACTTAAAGACCTCTAGGCAGCTGCATTGGTGGTTCCTAAATTTTGAGTCATGCTTTTAATTCCATACTGGATTCATGCAGTTTCCTCTAAATACCCAACTTTCAGCCCCAGAGACACTTCACACTTTTTTAAATGACCATTGGTGGTTAAATAATCCGCTTTAAGATCTTCATTAACAGCAAATAATCTGATCTGGGCAAAACAACAGGATTAAGTGTGTCGGAATCACTGTTCAGAAATGGTTTATCTATCACACCACCAGATCATATCTATGGTGGTCCCTCTACAGTACAGAGGGTGGTGACACAATGTACAATACCAACGTATGGACTACAGTCAGCAATCGTACACCTACAAAGTGTATCAAGTGTATGAATCAGCATCACACTTTTCCCCTTTGTTCCTTCTAATGGAGTTCCAGTGAAGACAAAACAGTGAGCCATCAGAGAGACCCTTCCAAAACATCCACAATTTTGTGATCACTGGAAGTCGTTAAACACGTGTGTCTGACAGCAAAAGGCAACGACTTCTGGTATCATTAGAGATGACTATCGGAATGTGACTTAAATTATAAGCATACTGTTGAGCTCGTTAAATAGTGGAATGTACAGTGCTGTGAAAAGTTATTTGCCCCATCCTGATTTCTTCTGTTTTTGTGTACATCTCATACTAAATTGTTTCAGAAATTAAAACAAAATCTAAGATAAAACAAAGGTAACCCGAGTAAACACAAAATACAGTTTTTAAATGATGTTATTTATTGAAGCAAAAAAGTTATCCAATACCAACTGGGCCTGTGTGAAAATGTATTTGCCCCCATAGTTACTAATTTCCCAAATCTATTAAACTGCATTCATAATGGGGTTCAGCTGGACTAGACACAACCTGGTCTGAACTTTTTCAACAGCATGAAGTTGGTTAAAAGGTCTTGCCCAGTAACACACTATATCAAAGTTGAAAGAGAGTCCAGAAATGATGAGGAAGGAGGTGACTGAAATACATCAGTCTGGGAAGAGTTACAAAGCTATTTCAAAGGCTCTGGGACTCCAAAGAACCACAGTAGTGAACCTTCCCAGAAGTGGCCGACCTTCCAAGAGCACAGCTACTACTCATCCAGGAAGTCACAAAAGAGCCAAGGACAACATCAAAGGACCTTCAGACCTCTCTTGCATCAATAAAGGTCATTGTTCATGACTCCATTATCAGAAAGACACTGGGCAAACATCAGCCCACATCAGCATGTGCTGGTGCGTAGCTGTGGCCTGCACTAAAAATATCTTACACAGCACTAACTTGCCATTTCTGGGTTCAACTAAATAGTTTCTTTATTATCTTTCTTTTGTCTAAGTCATGTTAGTCCTATACAGATCAAACGAGAGAGACTAGTAATGAACAATGGCTACATTTCAACTTGAAGGTACACATTTAATATGTCAGAGTGTAGAACACCACCTACTGTGATCACTATAACAAAAAACAACAACAAAGGAAAAAAATCCCAACAACCTAGTGTGCCGAGTTGTGCTCAAAATGGCTTGCTTTTCTCCCATAGACAGCTCTCTGGTCTTCATGTTGGTTTATCCTTTTTAACAACACATGCAGTCTTCACAGGTGAAACCCAGGGCTCAAACCAAGAGTAGATGTTCAGAGCTATTCATTCTTTAAGCAATCAACTTAACAGGGCACACGTGGGTAACAAGGAACATCTGTCAGGCATGTGTTCCAATATTTTTGATCACTCGGAGGCGGTGGCGGCGGCGGTGGCGGCGGCGGGGGGGGGGGTTCAAACAAAAGGTGCCATGTTGTTTAACACATCGAGATGTAAACGTCAAGAAATGAAAACTGATCTATTGTCTCGTATTTATTTTTTGATCTCAAACCCAAATGTATAGTGAAAAAAAAACAAACAATAGAATTGGCCTTGCTGTTTCGGTACTTTCAGATGGGACGCTAACTATCATCAGCTTGTTTTACTGGAGCCAAGTGTAGAAGAGTGGTGCAAGTCCACTAACACACTTTCTTCTTCCTGCTACATTTTATCCCTCCTTTTCTCCAGAAATGGGGAGCACTATACACTGTAAGCTCCTGGGCAAGTCTGGTGCTCTCCTGTAGGCTCTGTATTACGAGCTCAGCTGTGGCTGATCTTTCTCAGGCAGCCTGTATGTAGTCTGCTTCACTGAAGTGATCTAATGTAAATAGGCATCATGGCATAAAAGCTTGTTTTTAATAGGCCTACATCATGCTGTGGAGTATTCCGTAGTGCAAGATTGCATCTCCGGGCTTCCTACACTACCCAGAATGCATTACGCAAGTACGTGATACAATCATTACTGTGATGCGCTTTCCAGTTAGTGTTAAAAAAAAAAATAAAAAAAAAATAAAAAAAATATCACAGCCCACCCTCAAAGCAAGGCGGCTGTAGGCATTTAAAAAAAAAAAAATTAGGTTCACCTCCAGGATGCATTACCAGGACAGGGTTGAAACTTAAACTAAAGCATGGAACATTGTTGTGTGTGGCACTGCTGTTTTTAGTGGCAATAAAACAACAATGAGTGGCATTACAAACCAGACCCAAATAATATGTCAGTATAGAAACAAACATGATTACCATGGTAGCAGTTGTGTATGTGTATGTTTTTTTTTTTTGTTTGTTTTTTGAGGAGCTTTGTTATAGGATCCAGGTGTGTTAGGGGCGTGTCCATCAGCACGCTGCTCTTCCTGCTATGTGTGTATGTGTATGTGTGTGTGTGTGTGTGTGTGTTTTTTGTCGCTCTTCAGGTCGGGTCTGATTGAATGACTGTAATAGAAAGGCATCTGATTCTCGGCGCGCGAGCTTTTTATCCAATAGGCGGTGCTTATCCGGAGTGACGTTGGGACATTTCTTTCTCTTTTTTTTCCCCTAAAAAAACAAAAAAACAAAAAAAAAAAACAAAAAGAAAAAGAAAAAGAAACCTTTTAGTCAAGTGATTTACACAGGGAGAGAAGTTGATGCCGGGGGTCTTACCGACCGGAACCGACTCTTTCATTACTGATCATTTTTATCATTTCATTTCCTTCTCGGGATTTGGTTTCTGTCGCACCTCAACAGCCTTAAATCGCGTGTTTGTGTTTGCGTGTGTGTGTGTGTGAGAGAGAGAGAGAGAGTGTGTGTGAGCGCGTGCGTGCGTACAGTGCGTGTTTTTCTTTCTTTCTTTCCTTTTTTTTTTTTTTTTTTTTTTTTGTTACTGTTGCTGTTGTTGTTGTTGCCGCCGCTGTTAATTTCCTTTCCGTGTTTGGATCATGAATAAACTGTACGTGGGGAACCTGAGTCCCTCGGTCACAGTGGAAGACCTGAAGCGGCTGTTCGGCGAGCGCCAGCTGCCCGTCAGCGACCGGACCGTCTTACTCAAGTCCGGTTACGCTTTCGTTGATTTCCCTGATCAGAAGTGGGCCATCAAAGCCATTGAAACGCTGTCAGGTAAGCGCATGGGGTTTCTTTTTCTTTTTTTTTTTTTAAAATCATGTTAATGATGATGATGATTATTATTTTAAATTTTATTTTATTATTATTATTAAAAAAAAGAGGTGACACCTGAATACCTTTTTCATCTAACCTTTTAGAACATGAAGAGAGAATGCAGCTTAAACACACACACACACACGCAACACACACACATACACACGTATATCTATTTCTAGATCTACACATATACATATACATATAGTCTACACATGTACACACACAAGCGTGGAACGCTTGCAGGTCCAGCGCGCGCTATCACGGCAGCTATCCTCAGGCTTATCTGTTCAAATCTGACATGATGTACACTTCAGTTATCCCAGGATTTAACACCCAGACTTGAGTGCACGAGAGCAGTCTTGTGCCCTGGTTACAGTTTTGTTTTGTTTTATTGTTGTTGTTGTTTTGTTTTGTTTTTTGGTTGTTGTTTTTTTTGCCACACGTTTCTCTCGGGCTGGTCCGAGTAAAGTGCTTCGGCGCCGCGTGCATGTGCATGGCATCGCTATTTTTTCGGTCATTTTTTGTCGCGAATTTTCTGAGGCGAGCTCGCGGGGAAAAACCCCCCGGCCACGGCACGGACCCGTAGCCCCAACGCTCAGCTAGATTTCTACGAGGTGGCCTGGCCGTAGGTGACGTCCAAGTGACGGAAAGCGGCGAGAAGCGGACGGTGAGGTTTTATTAGGGGCGGCGAGGGCGAGTGTCAAAGTGAGCGGCGTGCTGCTTATTGTAGGCCCATCTAAATGAACCCAGTGCACTAATGCACTTCTGTTAAAAAAAAAAAAAAAAAAAAAAAAAAAAAGGAAAGAAACATTCCCAACCTTCCCTTAAAAAACGATGTCATTATCATAAAGCTCTCAGAAAACGTATCAAGTTTACCATATTTATTTATTTTTCAGGCTAATAGGCTAAGTTAGATTTAGGATTGGATGCACTTCTGGACTCCATGCTTCCTTCTGAAAGAGTGAATTGACGCCTAAGCGAAGCAAAGCGTGGGACACTTCTGCATGTTTTCTTTTCTTTCTTTTTTTTTTTTTTAAATAGCTTTATCCCGGAGTCTCATTTCCTCCAAACATCAATAGTACTGGGATTTAAATGGTTATAGTCCTAGTAGTCCTCTTACTGTTGTTTTTATCCCCCGCCTCACTTATAACCTCTAACCAATGCTATGAAACACTCCATTTAAAACAACAGAAATTATTCCATACCTATATACACTATGTCGCAAACTCGTATTTGTATCTAATGTTCGTGTAAAATGCAGAAATGACATGCATTATACTGAATGGCTTTATTATATCTGTTTTCCCTCCTCATAGGGAAAGCCGAGTTGCACGGAAAGGTGATCGAGGTTGATTATTCCGTTCCCAGAAAATTAAGGTACATCCGTTTTTTTTATTTTTTTATTTTTAACGTTTCTCGATGTTCACGTGCTCGTTTTCATTGTGTGCACGAGAAGGCCTGCTCGTTCTTGTTTTTGTGTCCAAAATGCTGCCATTATGTAACGGGGAAAATGTTGTTTACGATGTTGCTTTTTTACATGCATGCGGTTTAAAAAACCCCAAAGTGTTGGCAGAATTGCTTACATTCATAACCGACTAGCTTAAATTGCTTATAAGGCTTCGTAACCTAGGCTACACTGTTTATGGTTTGGAAATCTTATAGGCGAACCTACTACTACTGAGTAACACTTCCTGTGGAAGTAGCCATCTTTCACTACAATCTACACAACTGGCTTTGGCTGAGGGGATTGAAATGTAACAGAATACTTGCTTTTAATCATCAAAATCAAAAAAGTATTTTTTTTTTTTTTTTTTAATTTCCCGTACGCATGTTTGTGACTGAAAAACAAAGCTGCGTCGTTCAGCCTCAGGCCAGTATCTGAAACGTGAGATTTATTTATTTAAAAAAAATAATAAATAAAGAAAGAAACACGTCAATAAGTAACAGTAATTTCAAATCCGAACATGTCTCCGTGGTCAGAACCGCGTTTGCGAATTTATTTTTGCAAATAAAGTTTCCTAAACTCGTAGTTTGACCTTTCCGCGCACATATTAAAAAAAAATAAATAAAAAAAAACACTGCAGCCTGAACTGTGCCACGTGACCACCTTTACATTCCTCGCGCGCCCGCCCGCCCTATGGAAAACGCTGTAGGAAAACAGAACGTTGGGATTGCCATGGCGACGTCCAAAACCGCCCAGCCCACTAGCCTACTAAACAGTGTGTCAGAAATAGTACCTGTGGTAGCGACGTTGCTATAGGCTGCATACTGTTTAGTATGCTAGTTATGAGGGTTTGAACAGATGCGTGTGTGTATGTTTGTGTGTGGCCGTACCTAAGGCCTACATATTGTGCCGTTTCTTTTCTGAAAACACTTCCAACAGTGTGTAGTAATTGGAGACGGGACGCAGATAAATATGACCGTTGAAAGACAGACAGGGAATGGGTTGCCATTTTCTGGTGTAGTCAGACGAAAATCATTAGGGCCCAAGCCGAGAACTTCCTGAAGCAGAGCCAAATCAGTTCTCGGAAAACTAGCATTATGAAGCAAAGGTAAATACGCGGAGTTAGATTATACCCCGCGAAAAAAAAAAACAGACATTATTTGCAATAAAGGTCTATAATTGGGGCGTGTAGGGTAGAGCAAACAGCTATCGGAGTGTAAGGAATCGTTTTTCCATGTTTTTTAAAAAAAAAAAAAGGGGGTTAGCAGGCCTATAGCTGTGTAGAGCATGGAGGGAGGCGACGCATAGGAACACAGCGGAGAATCCATGTTGTTTAGGCAACGACGTTCTTTACGTAGTTAACAGCCTTCTGTATGTAGGCTACGCCTAACTGAGGGGGGGAAAAGAATACGCCTCGTACGTAATGTTTATTACCACAGGAGGGTATAGGGTTAGCTGATTAAACTCTTATTAACCTGAAACGACATTTTCACTGTAAATATGAATTTTGCCATTTCCTACAGTGCCCTGCTTTCACAAATAAACATTAAACACACACGAAAAAAAAAAAAAAATCCCGAACAATTTCCGAAAATCGTGCATTAATCTGATTACAATAATATAAAAACAGTGACATGTTTACTGCTTCCCGACGACATCAGGGTTAAACACGTTCGCTTGTTCTTACTATGAGGTTAAATACAGTGAAATATTGTCGTTAATATGTAGTACTTTATTTAAAGCTAAAAACTGAATTAACCAGGATTTATTTTGAAATCGCGTATTCCGTGCTATTTAAAGGTAGAGCAGATACCACTTTAGAGCAGCGACTAAATGATCATTTCTTATCATTAATAATAGATAGTAGGATATGATTGGAATAATGGAAATGCCTTTGATGGAGTCTTTGGAAGTGTTTTGATTTTCCAAAAGCTGAAAAATATTTTTTTTTTTCCTAATAATATAAAAGTATTTATAAATAGGTTACAAATAAAAATAGATATCTATAATAATATAGTGATAATATAATTATGTAGATGTCTGTTGTTTTAATGAATTATTATATATAAATGCAGTTATTACTGAAAGCTTTGGTCATTTGGTCATTTGCTGCATGTAATGTGTGATTTAAGTGGAAGGTTGCTCGCTCACCGCAGGGCTTGTTTACACCAGGAGTATATGAGTTTGTTTTTATTTTCAGGGTTACACTTTAATTCGGTAATTGCTGTTCTTGTTCTACAAGGACAAATACATGCGATTAAAGTGAAGTATCCAAATTTGTCGATCAGATTTCCTTGAGTTCATTGTGTTAATGAAACCAGGGCATAATTGTGTGCTTAGTCACTGGCCGATGGATTACTCAGTTTCAGAAATAATTGTTAGTTGTGGAATCAGAAAGGTTAGAAGAAGATTTTGCTTTTAAGCAAAGCTGTTTAGTTTGGTGTGTATAAAGCATTTTAAAATATATATATATATATATATATATATATATATATATATATATATATATAGTTTATGCATAACATATAACATTCATCTCATCAAAATGCATTTTAAAGCTAATTCTAAAGGAAGGTTTGCGATTGTGATGTGTGCATTTGCATTTCTGTTGAATGAGACTATAAATAAAATAATTAAAAAAAAAACCTTAACTTGTTGTACCTGTTTGCAGTAAGGTTTAGTTGTTCATCTTATCGCTTTAAGAAGTCATTTTGTTCCATTCTGGTAGTCTAATTTATGTATTCAACTTTTTTTGTTGTTGTTACATTTTTTATTTATTTATTTGGATTTTATTAGCCTCTTACATTTGGTTGGATTTAATCCATCTATTTAGTCATTTGCTTTGCTTTAGAAATTTAATTTGAGCTCTGGTTTGATTTAACTGCAACTGCGTCGTGCATAGGACTGAAATGTGAAATGTTTAAACCCGAGCGGGTGACAGAATCATTACGAAGACACGCAGTCGGTCATTAACGGGCCATCGTGTCCGTTCGGACACTCGGCCTCTCAAATTCTCCGAGCTCTCCGATATCTGATTGCAGTTTATTTTTATTTATCAATATGCATCTGGTGACGTAAAAACAAAAGTCGTTTAAAAAAAAAATGTAGCAGAATTCGGTGAATTGTGTAAACAAGCTAACTAGTATTATATTACGTAAACTAAAAACACATACTTCTCTTAAATACACTGTCATTTCCAACTTAACTAGCAAGGATAATTCGATTAAAAGAAAAGACTAATGTGACAATGTCTCTGTTCTTCATTATCAGTATTTTCTCCTCTTTCTTCTTGCGTAGCAGCAGCTTGGTGTGCCGCTCTCTCAATCTGGACCATTTAAAAATTTTGACGCTTTGCTATAAAATCATCACGTCACTGACTGACTCGTTCTTTGTCCCTCTCGCTTTTGTCGTGCACCAGGAAAAAATGTTGTGTGTGCGTGTGTGTGAAGTGTTTTGTCAAGGAGATTTCAGGGTTTTTTTTTTAAGGTTTTACACTTCAATTTTACTTGAAAAACTTGACAGAGAGCGAGAGAGAGAGAGAGAGACGGTGTCGGTAGAAAGAGATCGGTAGAAAGAGAGAGAGAGAGCGAGAGCAGAGAAACTATTATATGGAAGTCAGATTTGGAGAGAGACCGACAGGGGCAGTGGCAGTTGATAAGCTGGGTTAAGAAACAGTCGGCTTGGTAGAGAGAGACAGTGGATAAGCTGTTTTACAGAACGAGAGAGAGAGAGAGAGAGAGAGGGACATGAGCCACACTGTGCCGCTGTGTTCAGTGGATCCGGTCCAAGCGGCTCAGCTCCGTCTGACTGTGCCGTTTACTCTGACAGCGGGTTGCCAGAAGGCACGTGGTGTGTGGTGCGCACCCAGAGCCCGTCGCTTGCTCTCTTCGCTGTCCCACCTACGCCACGCCGGTGCCTTCTTAATAAACCCGCCGTGCCCGTTTCCACCGCTTCCAGAGCCGAACCAACACACGACCACGTGGAATGTGGAACGTGAAACGTTGTGAACGTCTTGCTTTCAGAAAACCCTTTCATCGTTCAAAATCTCGTCACTGAGCATCTATACACGGCACCGAGTTCAAGAGTTCATGCTAACGGTGACATACATTCTCTGACTGCTTACGTAGCCATCGTGAACGTCGAAGGTAGCTTTAGTCGCGTTGACAAAATGTCTTTTTCACGATACAACATATTATGTTTGAGCACACACATATACACAACACAGAACACAGCAATTTGGGGAAAACAAATACAGCATTAATGGAGGAACAGGAGAACAAGTCAAGAAAAACAAACTAACATCCAGAAAAAATCCGCTTCACGTTGCGACTGTGAACCTCTTTATCGTGATAAAATCACTGTAACACACAGCCTTGAGTGGATTATTGCTTATATAAAATAGCTGTAAAAGCAATATGATAAAATCCAGCGCTTGTTAAATGGTTAAATTTATTATGAATAAGAACTGCATTAAGCAGTTCTTCCGCCACACAATGTAGTCTGTTAACAGTATGCATTGGTTGCCAAGCAACAATTAGGGTATTCATGGATAAAACAATGGTTTAAGTGTAACTGTTGGATTGGATTAAAACCTGGTGTATTAATACAGAATTTAATTGTGGTGATGCGATCACAGGCCACAGGTTTGTGTATATCAAGGATTTTACAACTATAAATAACCTGCTACAAAAGTTTACTTCTGTCTTTTAGGTAGCATCCAAAATCCTTCCATTTAGCATCCATACACAACACAGAGTTATTGTTCTACGTTTATGGCATTTGGCAGACGCCCTTATCCAGGGCGACTTACATTTATGTCATTTCTACAACTGAGTAGTTGAGGGCCTTGCTCAAGGGCCCACAGTGGCAGCTTGGCAGTGGTGGGGTTTGAACTCACAATCTTCTGATCAGTAACCCAACTTCTTAACCACTGAGCTACCACTGACCTACAGGCAGCATCCTAGTCAAGGATGATGCTCAAGGCGACAGACAAAGCCTCTGACTGCTTTTTTAGTCATTATGAACTTTGAAAGGAAGCTTTAATTGACAATTAAATTGACATTTTTGTGATACAAGACGTGCGTCACGACACGCACAACACACAACGTAGCATTAATGAAGGAACAGGAGAACAAACGAAACATTTATATAGACATCCATTATAAACATCCATTTAGGTGCATGTTGCTATGGTTTTTATTAGACTGTGTGACATTTCTGGATGTGACTGTAATCATTATATGACCTAGATCAACCTGGCATGACAGTTTCACATTATTTAACATCCAGTTTATTTCGAATCCTCGCACGTTCGTGATCGTGCCGATTTTGCCGCTTCTACACCAGTTATCATCCAAACCTGTCACTCTGTGTGTGTGGTTTTTACTTTTTAAAAAAAAAATTATTATCGCTCATGTAAATAGCCTGAGCTGCTTGAGTTGCTGCCATGGTGATAAAATGATCTCTCTCTCTCTCTCTCTCCTCCACCCAAGCTCCATCATCACTGGGTCCCTGGTTCCTTGGTTCCATTGGAGACGTTGTGTGTAACCGGAACCTGCTAGTTCTTTATTGGCGAAAAAACCTGATTATGTCCCCACAGACGTGAACATTAGGATATGCTTTTTTTTTTTACGAGTTCTTTAGGGTAGGATAGGATAGGTTAGGATAGATACAGGTTAGTCGTGTGTGTGTGTGTGTGTGTGTCTGTGTGTGTGTGTCTGTGTGTGTGTGTGCGAGTGTGTGTAACCAGATGCAGCCATATCGGACTGGTGGTGTGAATGAGACTCCGGTTCCGTCATCTCGTGTCACCTGATTCGTTGGAATTCTGTCACCGAGTACATGGTGTATGTAGAACTGCCAGTGAGAACAGCAGATGCGTGCTTCACAGACACACACAAAAAACACACACACACACACACACACACACACACACACACACACACACACACACACAGGTCCTAAGCTAAATCTCAGATCTAAGCTAAATCGTTGTACACAAGCTTAAAGGTAAACTCAGGTCATTTTCAACCTGACCTCTGTCCACCACATCTGTAACGTGTGTGTGATTAGTACAGACAAAAACGTCGATACTTTTCCCTGTGCTGAGAAAAGAATGCGAATCCGTTTTTACTCAAACCTCACTTATAATGGAAGTCTAAGGGCAGCTGTTTAATCTCGTTAATAAATGTTTAAATACGCAGCTACTGTATTTACAAAGCTTTAATATTACTGACATGAAAGAAAGCCTTGAGTTTGATCAATTTATTGCAATGGAGCAATACAGTAAAAACAGTAATCCTGCGTGTTTCCACTTTCCTGAATGTTTGTGGGGTCCATGCACAATCACCATGCAGAACTACATTGGTAACTCCTAATTAATAATTCATAATGAACGCCCAATTCGTTAGATTTCATCTAAATGAAGAATGAAGGATTTCTATAGAAATACGTTTACTGAGAAAATTCAACATCTGCCCTTAGACTTCAGATAGTAAGTTTTGAGTAAACAACTTTTTACTTTGTTCTTTTCTCAGTACAGAGAAACATGTCGTAATTATTGTTCATGATAATCACATATTAGCTACAGATGTGCAGGATATAGATTAGGATGGAGTATTCCTTTAAGATCTGTAGGCAGATCCCTGTTACACGTTGTTGTTAGTTATGTGTTCAGAATGTCGTCAACAGTTGTGTGCCCTCTGATAACAGGTTACTGCTGTGTGTGAAATGAGCGTATCTGTGTGTGTGTGTGTGTGTGTGTTTGTGTGGTGCATAATAGGACAGCTGTGCTTGTTACTTTCCTAGTTTCACTTTTAAAAGCTTAAACGTACCTCTTGTACCATGTGTGTGTCTGTGAGAGTGACAATTTAGTCTATACATTTAACTAATTTTCATAGCGATTGTCCAGCATTTGCTTTAAACTCGTGGTCAATCTCTCAAACACATGATATCAACAAATAAAAAAGTACATGACAGTATATATATCAAGTAAAGGTATGAATCGTGATCTTCAGGGCATTGCAGATCACATCTAGATTCCTAGTATATGACACAATGCAAAAAAACACAAAAAAACCAAAAATAAAACAACAATTCAGTACACTTGAGTTCACAATTCAGTTCATAGGAAACGATTCGATTATGATTTCCAATATGATATATGATATACTGTTTATAACTGTTATAACGTAAGTGATAAGAGTAACTTGTTTCATAAACAGTCCACAACATTAAACTGCCAAAAGAAATAGTACGGGTTACTCTTTAATCCTACCACCCCGTCATTGACTGTTTCCAATAATAGCACCACATGGTATGTTTTATTCCATATGCACTACGTTAATTCCCTCCCAAATTTCCTGCTGACTGGAAACAAAACACCATCTGGCAAAAAATACAAAAAACTTGAAATGTGAGAAACATCTATTCTCTCTCTCTTTCTCTCTCTCTGAGGCGAATATCTCCATTTCAATCTTCTGTTCATATTTTTCTGAAAATTTGGAAATTACGCTGCATTCGACTTACCTCGGAAGCTGGAAGTCGGAGCTCAGAGTTACGTCATTTTCGATGACCTCCATACATTCGAGCTACAAAGTGCTGAAAAACGTTCGCCTCCATATTCATCTTTCGTTTAGAAGCTAGCTTGTCAGCTAACTGTGATGAGTGATGTATATTTACCTCCATAACACAGTGAGCTGTATAGTCAGTGTTAGCTGACTATAGCTTATTTAACAAGCCGATACTGTATGTCTGTATGTTGATTGTTGATCTAAATAGTTGGTGTAAATCAAATACTTCTATATAAAGTATAACTCCTTTAAACGTAAGAAGTGCTACTTTGTTTTCTGTTCATGCTGTGAGCAGCCATGTTGATTTGACGTCACTTGCTGAACTCGGGGTTGAGGAGACCATCCCGAATGCCTGAGTAGGAAGTCAGGAGTTGAGGGGATGTTTTCTTTGGTTTTACCTAGTACGAGCTACAACCTTAAGTTGAACGCAGCATTTGCTCCAACACTACATGGAGCAGTTGATCAGCCTCAGACATTTTCCTTTTAAAGGAAATTCACAGGGAATTAAAAGGAGTGGAGCTGGTTTATGGTGCAGTTGAGGACACACTGTTATGGGAAAAATAATCCACTTCAGGATGGTAACCTAGGGGTGCTTCTCAATCAGCTCCCTAGTTCAGTAGTCAGGGCACTGATCAGGGAGTCGGCCATTTTAAGGGCTGTTTCAGTTGCAAAATTCTTCCAGTGCACTGGAACGTTCGCTCCCTAAAAAATCCCACAATGCACCTCAAAAACCAGGGAGCATCGATGCTCATTATGTTCCCTTACTGGAAATGATGTCATATTTTCTGAAGCCTCTCAGCTCGAGAAAAAAAGTGGCGGACGAACTCTCAGTCAACAAATGTAAGTGGATTGTTATTGTTGGTGGAGCTCTCAAATGATTACTTATGTTAGCGATTTTTAACTTTATTTGATGTTCTATATACGGTTTGTTTGAGTCTAACTACTTTTAAGAGTTTTTTTTTTTTTAGTGTAAGATCCTGCTTGACGTGCCATGAAAGAAATGATTAAGCTAACAGTTTCTATGACATATAAAACTTACATATTTTTATGTTTTTAATTTTTGGTGACATTTTACAATGCAAGTACGTAGTCATCTCGCTAGAAATTGAGTCATCAGTGTCCCAACGTGTAGTGAGACAGGGTCCTTACCAGTGCCCGAACTCGATACTGATACTATACTGATTCACCACCTAGGGAGCTGATTGAGACGCACCATAAGTGTTTTCATTGCAGATGGATTTCACCTCCTAGGCAGCAGACAGCTCTAGAGTTATTATACACTGCTTATTTACTGTCTACATTTACCAAGGAAAAAACAAGCCATAATGTCCAAGTGTAATTTTAAAAACAACTGATGATACATAGTGCTCTCCGAAAAGCATTTATTATTATTATTATTATTATTATTATTATTATTATTATTATTACTATTATTACTATTATTTCGAATTGCAGTACCGATATCATATTGGTTTCTCTGTATGGCTCAGCATTTTTATTGCTCCCCTCTCTCTCTATGTCTTTCTGTGCCATATAAAGTTGCAACAGCAGCAGCGCTTCTTTCTCCTGCATCTCCTTTACTCGCTGCTGGTCAAGGCTGAATGCCATGTGCAGTTGTCTCTGCTTTAAAGCCTCCACATTTCCGCTATGAATCATTTGCCTTAGATCACATGAACGATACTGTAGCAGCCACCTGTCACCAGCATGACAATGTGGACACACGCATGTAAACACACATAAACACTTATAGGCACGCGACCTATTTTCAGCAACATATAGTATAAGTACATGTAAATCTTGTGCTTCTGTAAGTGGCGTATTTTATTATCTTTTAAATACGTTACATTGGAGTACATTGGAGATCAAAATCAATGACTAGCAAAGTTGTTCTAGTTGTTCTGGTGTTTTATACCAGAGTGACGTTGAATTCTCAAATGAGAAGGTGTTGATTAATTCTCTGTAAGTGCACAGGTCTGAATAGGTTATGGTTTCTATAGTAACAGCTGGTTCATAGGGACTTGTATGGCAGACGCTCTACATTATCAAAGAAAACATTGTTATTTCACAAAGAAAAACATATAATCCTTGCAGTTTTCTGTTAGGAGACACTTATTTAACATTTAAGGAAGGAGTCTGGAGTGTCCTGTGATTTGTTAAACTCAGTCATTTTTCCACCACAGGGAAAGTTTTCAGAACCGAGGACTTTGCGGTTTCCAGGTTCTCTGTAACTCGTCTCTCAGATGTTTCACAACATTAAATGTAACTATAAATGGTTAAAAAGTATGACGTATCATTAATTTAAAAAAAAATATATATATATATATATATATATATATATATATATATATATATATATATATATATATATATATATATATATGTGTGTGTGTGTGTGTGTGTGTGTGTGTGTGTGTGTGTGTGTATATATACATCACTGGCAAGCTGTTGTGGTATACGAGGAATAATACACTTTGGTGTGTGCTGTTGTAGGAAATAATCCACCACTCCAGCATGAATGATTTTCTTGTAACAACATGTACTGTAACAGCATGTGCCACTGTGTTTTATACCTTACTTAGCTATTAGCTTTATCAGCCTATTTGACTGGTCACTTTAATGTGATAGCTTTAATTTTTTTTAATATTCCCATGAACAAGATTGACCCATTTGGAAAGCAGAATAAGAACAGGAGCCATATTAGAAGCACAATTCATTTCACCAGACAGATGATAGTACCATAAATGTTACTATTCCACATGCACAATGCTCCTATAGTCCTATACTGGCGTTATACCCCGAAGCCATCGGCTTAAGGAGGGCTCCTGGGTTGCTATGGTAACCCCATAGCCGATGCCTGATGATATGATGTGTGTGTGTGTGTATAGGTGTAGAGTGGAAAGAGAGTGTTTGTGAGAGGCAGGTATGCGTGAAAAAGGGGGACCCTATCAGCATCACATGAATACATGGAGGGAAAACTGAAAGAGGTGGCAAGGTGTGTGTGTGTGTGTGTGTGTGTGTGTGTGTGTGTGTGTGTGTGTGTGTGTGTGTGTGAAAATGAGGAATGGAAAGAAATGATGAGACAGAGAGAAAGACAAAGGGAGGGACTGTCCTTTCTTCTTGGGCTAATGAACAGGTTTCAGGACTGGATAGGGCTGCATATGCACGGTGAGCCAGTTAAAATTCATTTAAGCATTAAAACACGCTAGGTTCCTTTACACTCGTATACCTTGAGATGAGCTGAGGAAAAAAGAGAGAAGATAGAAAATGAAATTAGCAAAAATAAAGAAATGGGAATAAAAAGCAAAGAATATAATGAAGAGGAGTGTGTGAGTGAAAGAAAGGGGTTCCTACAGTGTTCACCTACACCGTGTGTTTAAAGCACCGCTGGTGATTGGTCGGCTGAAGAAGATTCTATCACCAGGTGGAATTCAAACTGACATAAATTCACTGGAAATCTTCAATGGAAAAATTATTAAAAAATATAGTCTTAAAATATATCAAAGCAAAATCAAAAAAAAAAAAAAAGAATAATGCGTTAGCCTTAAATTAAGAGCTCATAGGGTCACGTTGACACTGCATCGACACAGTGTGAGTGTATTGAGTATATTGTGTGTGTATGTAAATTCATACATATGATGCAGTGTATAAAGTGTAATTTAGGAGTTTTCTGATCTTTTTCCAATCATCACCTGTTCAGTTTTTGGTGATCCAATGCCTACTGTAGCCTCTGATTCCTGTGGTGAGGTCTTCTGCTGTTGTAGCCCATCTCCCTCAAGGTTCAGTGTGTTCAATGTGCGCTCTGAGATGCTTTTCTGCTCACCACGGTTGTAAAGAGCAGTTATTTGCTTTACAGTAGCTGTCCTGTCAGCTCGAGCCAATCTGGCCCTTCTAGTCTGACCTCTCTCATCAACAAGGCGTTTCTACTGCACACCATTCTGTTTAAACTCCAGAGACTGTTGTGTGTGAAAATGCCAGGAGATCAGCAGTTTCACTGAGATCACAGTTTTCCCCCATTCTGATGTCTGATGTGAACATTAACTCAAGCTCTTGACCTGTATCTGCATGAGCCAATCATGTGCATTGTGCTGCTGCCACATGATTGGCTGACTGGATAATCGCATGAATGTGCAGGTGTACAACTGTTCCTATTAAAGTGGCCTGTAAGTGCGTAAGGACCTTTAAATAGGAACGTAGATATTTTTGTGCTGCCGTCGGACTGGTTTGTGGTACAGCACCTCCTGATTGTTCACTGGATTGTGGAATTTGCCAGTAGTACTGAGAGTTGAAGAAAGCTAAGCGCAATTTAATTCTACTAAAATTTGTTTTTCTTGATTAAATAAATGATGGTTAATATTATGTATCATGTTCTTGTGACTCTGGTACATTAAATCATGAGCTGTCTGTTCATAATGTGGTCACGATTATTTGGGTTCAGGGTTCTGTTTGAAGGAATACAGGCTTCTAATGTAGAATGTGAAGAAAAGCCTGTTTTTTTTTTGTTGTTGTTGTTGTTTTTTTAATTTAAATAATAAATTGCAATAAAATCTGGCTTGTTCCCAGATTGGTTGAATATAAAATAATCACAATTATCATGCAGCCCTGTTAAGGAATTATACCTATGTTGATGAAGCTGATGAAGAGTATAACCTACTAATGTGTTTATAAGATTCGCACAAAATGAATGAAAAACAAATGGCTTTTTATATACTTTTTTTTATTTATTTCTAAAATGTTCGCAATGTTGTAGAGTTACCATGGTAATTTGGGACCGTTCTAAGGCACAGCCCCAGTAGCTATTGTGTATTGTGCGCCCAAACGCTGGCAATAACCGGTAAAGAAAGAAAGAAAGACGCGAGAGATGGTCAGAGTGCGAAGGAGTGTAGGTTTCAGCCGAAGCTGTGAGGTATCAGTGGATTAAGGACACTAATCCTGGGTGGTGCTCCTCATGCTGTGGTTGTCAGCTGAGAATCAAGATTAATCAAGATTGTGGGTGTGTGTGCGTGTGTGTGTGCGTGCGCACGCATGCATGCGTGCATGTGCGTAAGACTGTGTCAGTTTACGCCTTTCTAAAATGTCAATTCTCTTTGGCCAACTGGGTAAATGAGCTTCTGTTATATGCCAACTAATAGCACAGAGCACGCATGCACACACACACACACACACACACCAGCATGCACAACTTCTTCTAAAAGTAACATTTAAATGTAAATACTTGAAAAGTTAATATCTGAATACATGTAAATATTAATGTGTCTATAATGGTATATTGCAGCTGGAAGAATGAACATCGCCAGTAGTTAGACTGTCTGTTCACACCCTTAGGCATGTGCTGTTAAAGGATAATCAACAATATAAAAAATATATATATATATAAAACATAAAAATAATCAACAATGAGATAGTGTGATGAGGCCCAGCACAAAGCAGAGTTACTTCTACCACCCCACAGTTGATTGTTTTCTAATACCAGCACGTCCTGAAGTGCTGTGAACAATATGCCGGTGCTAATGGGTTGTTTTTTTTTGTTTTTGTTTTTAAGAATGACTAGAATGATAAGAGTTAAAGAATGATACTTTTTAGCCGTTTAAAATCGCATGTAATGTTGTGGAAAGCCCAGGAAACAAATTAGTTCTTATCACTTGCGTCAAAACAGCTGTAACCAGTTATTCCCTCATCGTCCTCTTTTTTTCTCTTTGAATAAGAAAAAAAAAATGAAAAAGAAATGCAGCCTGCAAAGCCAAGAGCCGCTGTTACAGAAAAATAATCAACACCTTCTGACTAATCAGAAGCGCCGAATAAATAGTATAAATGTTAACAGTTAATTACAGTGAGTAGTTAATAAAAGTCGTGATGATGTTGTGACAGCAGAAGTTTTTCCTCCTGTCATTTTAAAGACTCGATTCTGTCAGATTTTCCTCACATTTTTTGAAGCGATACTTTTATCTTTTCAAAAATGAAATGAATGGTTCAGTAATAAACTAAATGTACAAGAAATCAAAATGTCAGTTATCAAAATTCAAAATTTCAGTTCATTTCCCAAATATACTATCCGTCAAGACATTTGGTACGTCTTCGGTTTTCCACCTGAGCCACGAAGTTGTCCAAATATTCGTTTACATACTTTTAATAACCTTAATCTACACAATCTCACTTTTAAATAAATGATTTAAAAAAAAATAATAATAATAACAGGTCCAGTCTGTATTTAGACATTTAGATTCAAAGCAGAACTATATTATCATCCACATCACGTCCAGCTTTCCAAGAAGAAGACAGAATGACAACAAATTGTGCTGAGGGGAAAAAAAGTGATTCCAGTGATCCAAGATGGCCGCCCCCATAATGTTCCAGTGTTCAGTTACACTGTGAAGTTTTGTTCGTTTTTTTTCTTCTTCTTCTTTTTTTTTTTCATAAACAACAGGAAGTCACACTGTGTCCTAAGCCACATCAGCAAGTGTGTATGCGACATCAATGAAGAACTGTATGTGAGACAGATATTTGCAGACATTAATTTAGTAATGGAAAAAGACTTGCATTACTTGCTAGCTACATTAATGTTAGAGTAGTTAACTCTTAGAGTTAGAGTTAGAGTAGTGCAAATGCAAAAGTGTGTGTGTGTGTGTGTGTGTGTTTCTTAGTAGTTTTGAATGGAAGAAGTCTGTATTAAGCAGGTATCAATAACTGGGTGTATGATATAGCATAATATTCAATCTGAGCATTGTTAAAATATTATTATTACTACAGTGCTGTGTTTCAGAGCAGGATGTCCAGGCACATATAGGCAGCATTTTTGGGCAGCGTTTGTACTCATGAGGGAGAGAGCACATAAGGACAGCTGTCTACTACAAGTATCTTGGATAAATCCCAAAGAGTGAGATGTTGCCAAGGCATGAATGATATTTGTGGCACTAGGATTTTGGAAATCTGTATTTTTTTTTTTTTTATATGAATGAAGCAAAATTTCAGTTGAATTAAATTTTAGTACTCATAATATCAAATTCACACTCATCATTGGGCCCACAATTATTTCTATTATATTAATTATTCTATTCCATTCGATTACTTTTCGATTGTCTTTATATTCTCTTATATTAATGATTGTAATCAGAAATGTAAATTTGAATGACTTATTTATTTACATGTACATGTTTGTACATCATTTCCAAACAGAAGTTCATTTTGTCGTTGAGTTCAGTTTGATTCAGTTTGATTTCCTTCAAATTTAAAATGTAAAAAAAAAAAACAACAAAACTAAAATCCAAATCCTTGCAGAATTTAAATGTCACTCAATGAATTTATTTATTTATTTATTTATTTATTTTCACAGATAAGATAATTACAGTCATTTAAAAAACAAAAAAACAAAATCATTATAATATTGTAAACCATAATAAATTATTAGTCACGTGAAAGTTAAGTAATATGCCAGGATGCAGGACGAATAATGTATAAACACTCCTTCATTCTGCAGTTAATATTGCTGCTAAACCATGTAAGAAGTGTTGCTGTTGTGTTCATGTTTGATGATTATTGGAGACAAGTATCATCTTATATAGACAAGAGTAACATATTGCTGTTATAATGTTATACATAGTGAAATAAAAAAAAATTAGAAACCGTTTAAAGGTGTGCACAAGTGTGCATTTTCATGGATGACATGAATTAATAAAGTTGAAACAATAAGGTTGTTTTTACAACAAGTTGGTGAACCTGTAATGTGTCACAGAATTATTATTATTATTATTAGTAGTAGTAGTAGTAGTAGTATAACAAAATTCAACACTCACAGACAGTCACAGAAAACTAATTTGGGGCCCCTGATATGATCAGAATTCTTATCAAACACTTTGGTATAGTTTCTTTGAGTGTTTCTGTATTATATCAGTATTGCAAAGGCCAATATTGTGATAATAATTAAGTACACAAACGACAACATACAGCCCTAATGCCTAGTAATTAATGTTTATGAGTTGTAATAATTATTCCCTTATTGATAAAACATAATCAATCGAGCTGATCATGATTATCCATTAGAACACACAGTCATGTGTTTCCATATTAATATACACTCACTCTTCACTTTATTAGGAACACCTGTACACCTGTAATCAGCCAATCATGTGGCAGCAGTGCAATGCATAAAATCATGTGTTCCTAATGAAGTGGTCGTGAATGGATATGTACTTGTTTGAGCAAAAAGAATCCATGTAGGTTTCAGTCATTCGTTTTTTTTGTTTCAGAATAGAAAAAAAAATAGCAAGAGAGCAGTTCAAAGAGTTTTTAAAAATTAAATATTACATAGAAAAATCTCTTGTATAGCTACTAGCAAGATGGATAGATTAAATATTACTGTTAGTGCCTGATGAAGTGCTAATATGGATCACTTCATGCTTTTTTAAAAGTAGCAAAAGGGTAACAGTAACAGAGTAATACATGGTGGCTGAAAAAATCAGCAGGATTTTCCAGGTGCTGCAGTTTTAAGAATAATTTTAATCACCTAAAATGTATTTCCATTTATTTTTATTGAGAGGATATCCTTTAGAATAGCATTGTTGTACTTCCAGATCGACTCGGTTCATACTGACATGTACTGCACTGGGCATTTCTTCATATTTAAATTTGTGAATATTTGATTTCTAGACTTTGTGCAGTGAACCAAGTCAAGGTTTTATTTAAAAAAAAAAAATAATAATAATTTTACATGAAAAAAAAAAAAAGAATTAATTTCCTGTTTTAGTGCATGCCAAGAAAATCAAAAATAAAATATAAAGAATATACACAGACCCAAAACACAGTTGCAAACACAAAGCTTATCAATATCAAATTACTGTGTTATCATACCTTATAATAATTACTCTCTGTCAAGGGCTTTGAACTATGAACTGTTTATAACTGAGTTGTAACACTATCTATAAAGATATGCCATTAATCATTTATATTTATTTTTATTATAGTACATTGCTTATTGTTCTGTAACCTCAGGTTTTATGAATTTCAGTTTAGTATTCACCGCTTTTGAAAGACAAATGATTTACATGTCCAGTGCTGATAAATGGCTTAAATAAGGGCACTTAATAAGAGCCCTGACCGCTGCTAATAATCCCAATCCTGTCAGATTAAGGGAAGAACCACGTGGCTTCGTCTTCAGAACAGCCGCGATGATCCTATAGCGTAATAACATAATAATATAGGTGTGTGAAACCACCTTAGCAAGCTTCAAAACCACAAACCGGTGGAATTTACCTCCTTCTCTCTCTTTCCATCTCTCCTATTCTCATGCTCGACTGGTTGTTCCGGTAGTTGTGAAGGCGTGGTCGGATCAGGTTCAGTTTGTGATCCCCTGTGCTACAGGACTGATCTCAGTTTGGCACAGATGACGATTGGGAGTTGTAGCTCATGTCTGCTTACAGCATGAATTTACTAAACTGTGTGAACGTGCGTCTGGTCTGCATCAACCCACAGCGTAAAACAGGTATCCGACTTTCACGTCTTAATACAGTGTGGTATTTTGATCCGATTTTGGGTGTGCAGTGCTAAAGGAAGCGTCTTTAAAGGAAAGCCTCGTGTTTGTTCAACTGACGTTTTATTGGATTTAAAGTACACATCATCTCTACGTCTTTATACAGCCAAATTACAGTTGTGCTATCATATTTTGTTATTTTTTTTCCGCTGATTCTAATGTGTTTTTGTTTCTATAGTAACAGCTAATTCACAGGGATTGCATGGCAGATGCTCACATAATTTAAGGTTAACTATAAAGATTATTTTAAAGTGTTGTCAAAACTGACCCACTTGTGTTTGAAACATACATTTGATCGGATTATCTGTCCGTCAGTGTTTAATAGACAGAAAGTCAAGGCTATTAGGCTGATAATTTGCTCCCATCATTGTGTTGGTTTATGAGTGTCGGGCAAATAAGAGCTCGAGGGATCTGGTTAGATTTAATAAAAAAACAAAAACAAATTGAGTGCCACTCTGAACCAAGTCATTAGCAGTTAATACAATATGAGTACCTCCACTCATATGAGCATTAAGAGGCATTATGTATACAACAAACAGATGCAACACTTCTACAGTGAAATTGTACAGTGCATACTTGGTGTGGAAATCTGTAGTCACGTCACAATTTGATTATACACTCACCGTCCACTTTATTAGGAACACCTGCACATTCAGGCAGTTATCCAATCAGCCAATCTTGTGGCAGCAGCACAATGTCTAAAATCATGCAGATACAGGTCTGTTAATGTTCGTATCAAACATCAGAATGGGAAAAAAATGTGATCTCAGATGTTACTTTGTGGCATGGTTGTTGGTGCCAGACATTTTATCCGGTTTGAGTATTTCAGAAACTACTGGCAATTTTCACACACAACACTGGAGGTGAAGGGTGTGAAATTTAAAAAACAAACAAACAAAAATAAAACATCCACTGAGCAATAGTTCTGCGGATGGAAATGCCTTGTTGATGTGAGCGGTCTGACGAGACTGGTCAGTATAGTTTGGGCTGACAGGAAGGCTACGGTAACTAAAAAAAAACACTCTTTATTACATCGATTAGGAACAAAAAATATCTTGACACGTTGAACCTTGAGGCAGATGAGCTATAATAGCAGAAGACCACACATTCACTGAAACTGGATGGTTGAAGATTGGTAAAAGACCAGGCGATGTTTTTCCAATCTTCATCTGAGATGCTTTACTGCTCACCATGGTTGTAAAGAGTGGTTATTTAAGTGGTCGGTTGATTCATTTTCCTTTATCTTGACGCAACTTGATTGATCCTACATTAAGTGTTTTTGTTTTCATCAATGTATTTCGACTAGTGCCGTCAGAATGAGCATCACTGAATAATATTTACAGATCATATTTACATATTCAAACACAAAATTCAATCCATATTCAAATGCTTAGGATGCCAAGTTCCACTTTTAAATGCCTAATGTTATTTTTAGAAAGTCGTTCATTAAACATTAGTCAAATCACCACTGTGTAGCTTGTGAAAATTTAAAAAAAAAAGCTTGTGGAAAAGGGAGCATCATAAGACCACAGCTAACTAGATGTTATTTGGGTGGTGGACCATTCTCAGTGTAGTAATGTCAACAGAAATGTTAAGCTGACATTTTTTATAAGGGGGCTAAGCACCAAAGGTGCGTAGGCAGCCTATTGTAATTCTACCTTTTCTGCTTCTTCTTCTTCTTCTTCTTCTTCTTCTGGCTAGGGTGTCTATGGCAAATATTCTATGGCAAATATACCAAATTTGGGCCAAATGCTGCCAATGCACTAGCGCCACCATCGGGTCAAATTTGGGCCTAATTTAGAAGTACGTTTATGGTCATAACTTTTGAACCGTGTGTCCAATATTTTAAAGCCAAAGGACATCCCTGGATTCCCTGGGTTGAGATTAGTTCAATGCACCCTATGATGTCAATTTCCACCTAATTAGATTTTCCACCAGCTTGGATTTTGTCAAAAACAGTTTTTTTTCACTACTCCTCCTACAAATTTTGTCCAGTTATCACCAGATTTGGCACACGCCATCTTCAGAGTAGTTATCAAAAGAATTTTGAATACTCCAAATGATTTGCCCGTAATGAGCCAACGGATCTGACAATGAAGCCGGCAAACAGGAAATGAGGCTGAATCTCAGCAACGACTTTGCACACTGACTTAAAACTTGGTAGGCAATTTCAGTATCATGACCTGAGGCTATGCAAAATTTGTGACAGCGGCATCTACTGATCAAAAGTTACAACAACATGCTAAAAATGCTTACATCGAACTGCCGTGTTTGCTACTCCTCCAAAATTTGTCCAATCTTCATCGAATTTGGCTCACATTATATTGAGACCTGTCTGAACAAAAGTTATCAAAGGAATTTTGATATTCAAAACCATTCTCCTGTAACATGCTGGCAAATGCAAAAAACAGGATGTGGGGCTGTATCTCAGCAATGCATCAACGTATTATCATGAAACTTCATATTCAGGACCACACCCCGAATGTATCCAAGATGTTTTGTGACTGTGCCACGTTGTAGTGAAGACAACCTTAATTTTTTTCCTTATATCATTTGAAGAATTTGTGCTAAATTCACAGTTCATTTTCCCTATAATTTCCTTGAGTATGCTGAAGTGAACACACACCAAAATTTTAAATTCAAGTGTACTTCCTGTTGACCATCTTGGATTTGGTCAAATACTGTTTTTTGCTACTATTCCTACAAAATATGTACAATGAACACCAAATTTGGCATACATCGTCTTCAGACCAACCTGGACGAAAGAATCTTGAAATTCCAAACGGTTTGTCTGTAGTGTGCCGACAAATCTGGTGGCAAACAGGAAGTGAGGCTGTAGCTCGGAAACGGCTTTGCACACCGACACAAATATTGGTAGGCAGCTTCAGGGCCATGCCCTGAGGCTAAGCAACAAATTTCATGACAGCACCACTTAGTGGTCAAAAGTTACAATAACATGCCAAAAATGCTTCCATCTAAGTGCCATTTCTGCTACCTTCCTCCAAATGTTGTCCAATCTTCACCAAGTTTGGCTCACATCATCTTGAGACCTATCTAAACAACTGTCTACAGCCATTCTAGCCGTTCCATGTGCTATTATACAGACAACACATGACTGACAGGGTTTAATATTAAATATCATTTTTATTTAGCAATTTTGGTGCACGTACATGGGGGGAAAAGGCCCAGGCTGATGAGAAAAAACACAAATACCTTAGATGTTTTTAAATTACAAGAAGAGAAAAAAATTTCAGGTCAGAGCAGTAGCAGTCATGTCCATAGTTCAAAGTAGCAACAGACAACACCACAGGTCACGGCAGTTGCAGCAGCAATGCCACCCTGCAGCCCATTTGTTCATCTAGACCTTTCCACCTACAGTCAGAGAATTCCATCACTGTCCGTGATCAAAACATGAGCAAATCACTGGCTCTCCTTTCCTGTGATTGCTTAGGCAACAATTATAGCATGTCTGTGAACGTGTGGCTCACCAAGTCTGGTTGCTTGGTCCCTGAAAATGCTGCTTGAAGCTTTAATTTCTGCATTAGACCGCGTCAAATTTTGACATGTTCTACTTTATATAGTTCTGAAAACCACTGGCATTCCTGAACCAAAATTAACCTTTTAATTTACATTACAAATAAAGTTTTAGCATTTTAAAATCTGGTTAACCAGACAAAAGTCACTCACAGCCTATACAAACAATCCTCATCATCTGTATAGCCTTATCCTTTGCATAATAATCACTGATTAGTCAGTAATCTGTAAGCTAAATGTCTTGTTATTAATGTCTTTATTAGGTCATTAAACATTTAGCAGAGCGTGTAATAAGCACTCTTCTCTGTTCTGATGATGTGAGGATGTACAGGAGCATCGCAGACATTTTGAAACCGAAACCGAATCGATTAGGCTTTGTCCATTTCTACATATCATGCAGCTACCCAAAAACTTGATCAAAGCATGACATTCAGTGTGAGAAAATCACACTTAGCTAGCGAGGTTTTAGACATCTTTAGAGAGGCTGACTGGTTATTAAACTGGCCTGATGTGTATTTGCAGGAAGGCTGTAAAAATATAAATGTTTGTTACATAAAACATTAATTCTGTGTCATTTTGGTAAAATGTGTTTGTTTTCATAAAGCAGAGATGTCAAAATATATTATCGACAGGAAAAACTTTGGTCAAAACCTATTTTTATTTTCATCATTTTTGGCTGTTTCCCAATTTATAGCAAATGCTCAGCAGTGAAGAACTGAAGCAGCCTGGCTGTTATTCGGAAATTATTCTAAAAACAGCACACATAAATCCTACTGTGCAGTTGAGAACATTACAGTGCATTAACAGTACTTACTGTTTTGGAGTAAAAAAACCAGTGACTTATTACTTCAGTCTCTATCTCCCTCACTCTTTCTCTCTCTCTATATATCGTTTTTTTAAAATTCTACCTCCCTCTCCTTGCACCAATTCAATTTGTGCAACTCTCTTGGACATATAGGATTTCTCCCTGAAACAGCGTTACCCGTTTCCACACAGATCTGAAATTATGACTGATATTTCTCATACAATGGGTGTGATTTGGCTTTGGCGTAACAGGAAAGTGATCTCGGATCAGCGTTAAACCAGTTTCCATGCCCAGTGAAGCGTTCTCACTTATTTGAGTAATATCAAGACTTGTTTTTTTCCGTGAGCACACTGTGCTACGCAGCAAAAAAAAAAAAAACAGCATGTATTATGGATGAGAGAAAGTAATGCAGCATGGATGAGTCATACCACGCTATGGTACAGAGTCTCACACAATTATAGTATACATTCTTTATACAGTAAATAAGTATGCATTTCTATGCATGATACCTGACTTTGCGTTAAGTAAGCAAATACCTATTTTTTAATTTGATACAGAGGATGAGTTACTGGCTGATTTTCATCACACTTTAGAGGAATTTACCTCAGGTAGGCTAATAATACTAGCAGATAGTTAAAGCTACAGTGCTGGCAGTGCTGACGTTAGCTTATTGGTTTAAGTGTTGCAAAACTTTACTGCAAATATATAGTCAGAATCTTTTTTTGTGACTGTGTGTCGTGTTTGCACCCACTTAGGCCTCGACATAGCAATTAGCAAGTCCCGACAGTGTAAACTGTTTCACAACGCTGGCTAATGCTAATAGACCTCTCAGTTTACAGAATGCTAATTCAGTATGCTTTCCTATGTCTCCTGTACGCGGCTGGTCCAAGCGCACGTTTATAATTGACCGATTGTTTTTTTAAGAGAAGCATAATGCTAATGGAATAGTCACCTTCGTCAAGCGGATGCTCATACAAATGATAATGTCGCTAGCAAAAGGCTAGGAGATGCAAATGTAGAGAGATTGTAGACTGCTGCTTTTTATGGCAGTGGAATGTTAATGGACTAGAAAGTTAATATACAAATTAGATTTTAAAGGACTTTTATTAGCTCTTCAACACTGGCTCAACTCAAATAGAAAAATCTGCATCAAAGCATTAGGACCTTTTTTTTGTATGATTTGGAGTATGACCTTCTGTCCTGCTTATGTACAAAAACTTTTGGACTGTGGCAAATTTCTTCTCATTCCATCAGGGCAAAGCAAAGGTGGTGTGTTAAATTCAGACCTTGTCAACGTCCTTCATAACACTGTAGTCTCTCAAATGGTATATAATAGATTAGCAAGCAGCCTTGTTAGGTACAGAGAAACCCAGTATCTGTCTTTTCTACCCCTTTTCTCTCAATAGTGAATTGGTCTGTAATGGATTTTGCATTTATAAAATGTATTCTGAGCTATTTTGATAAGGATTTCTTAACAGCCTTAAGTATGCTTTTTCAGGGTCTCTGTCAAAACCCAGCTAAGTTTTGTTGCTCTTCTCTTTGGAGTTCGGTTTTAATCTTGCACAGTATGAGTTTGCATTCTACTGCTTTCCGTTCCCATTCAACACGCAGACAAAAATTATTTAAGTCCACAAAAAATGCAGCATTGCTATCCAATAGATGATCTGCTAGCTTAACCTACAGTATGTCCTTTACGTTATGTACATGACCTCATGCTCTTTGTGTTCTTCTCCCTACCTGGTCAGAAGAATTTATTATTTTTATGTCAACTCAGCTCAACTTTATAGTCATAATATAAATTTGCAATGTAAATTTTCAATGTAGAGTATAATAAGATGGATAGCTCAGGTGCAGATCAACATCATAGACAGGAGAAGAGGAATATTAGAAGAATAGAAATTGAGAGGCAGTAAATAATAATACACGTATAATAATACAAGACGGTATGGCAGTCTGAATCAGGGCTATGCAGTGCAGATGTTATTAAGTAGAATTTACAGTGTAACCTGTAAAGTATCTGTGTGAATGTACCGTTACCTTTCCAGATTGGTAGTGCCAAATGGGCACAATCTCTTTGACAGTAGAATTTGGAAGCATGTTATGTGGGATGTCTTTTGTATGGGGTAGCATTACAATTTCCCATCACTGGAAATAAGGGACCAAAACCTGTTCCAGCATGACAATGCCCCTGTGCACAAAGTGAGGTCCATGAAGACATGGTTTGCCAAGGTTGGTGTGGAAGAACTCGAGTGGCCTGCACAGAATCCTGACCTCAACTCAACTCAACACTCTTGTGATGAATTGGAACGCTGACTGCATTTGTAATGGCAATAGCAAAGTAAATGGTTCAGAATGTACATAAGGTAACGGAAAGGCTTCACTTCACATAGTGGAGAGCCAGGAAGTGACCCAGAAGTGGGTGAGCGTGGCAAAGGTCGAGAGGTCAGGGAACAACAACACAAAGCCAAAAATACCACCATCTTGTTGAGAGCGCAAACAACTTGAGTTAAATCATATAAATTATCAGGGCAGTATTAGTATATAAGTTTTATGGTTAGACAGAGTCATCCCTTCCCTGTAATTTTTATATTATTTTTATTATCACAGTTAATGCATACACCTAGCTTGCTGTATGTTTGAGTTACATTATATTAGCTACCATTGTTGGCTAGGGTGAATACATTTCCAAGCAACCAAACAGGAAGATTGAGTAATCAAGCTTGATTTCACCTAGTGGTCTCGCGAATGAATAATGTGGAAATGTAATGTTGGCAAATATCTATTCAGGAGTGGATCTCAAAAGCTCTTATACAGCTTCTCATTTGTTTGTCATTACATTATCCAGAGCGTCAGAAAGCTGTGTAGGAACCTGATGGGAATGCACCACTCTGGCCTTAAGTCATGAGCAGCTCCTTTACTGTATCATCATCAGGATTTCAGAATGCGTGGCTTTTCTGCAGCAGTCCAAGAACCCTAGTGACACTATTTGGGTGGCACTCAGTGTTTAAGGAGGTAGCGGTTGGAAAATTGCGAGTTCAAATTCCGGGGCTGCCAGAGAGCCACTGTTAGTCCCATGAGCAAGACCCTTAACTGCTTGTCTGTGTACTTGGGTTGTATCCAAGCATAAGTCAAATGGAATAAATGCATCTGCCAGTTAAATAAATGTAGATGCATTTGGTCACACTTTCTTTCACCCTCAGCCTCTTTTGGTTCCTCTGCAGATTTTCTAGTCTCTTATGGGCTTATGGGCTTACGAGACAAAGCAGGAAACCGGGTTAATTCAGCTTAGAGGTGTCTCTGGAACTGAGGGTTGGGGATCCCACAGCAGGACCTTAGACAGACTTAAAGAATTGAGGAGGCCCAGGATACCTGGGTCAAGAGTTGGCCCAGAAATGGCAGGCTCCTTGTCCATATCCTGGAAGTCTCCTCTCAGTCTCTTTGGTTTCCTGCTTAAGACGTCTTTCCTGTGTAGGAAGCCTCCTTAGATGTTGAAGAGCTAAATAACACATTTCCTTAATAGAATAATCGCTTGGTAATCTATCACATCTGTCATTTATAACTGCTTCTGTGAGCCTCAAGATGAGTGCCATTTGAAATTTAAGCAAATTTGCTTCTAAGTGGCCCAATTGGATTAGGATTGGAGAGGTTTGTAAGCCTTGGCTCTACTTTCAGACGTAGACATGCTTCTTTGTCTTCATTGCACGTTTAGCTTTAGAACTTACCTTTAAAGCTTTACATTATTCCCTGGAAAGGTTCTGAATCCAATGCGACCCTGACCAGGATAAAACAGCTACTGACGATGAATCAGTGAATAAATAAAATTACATTAAAGCCCCTGTGGTTTCATTTATAACTATTTAAGCATTTACTATTTGAGAAAATGCTAGAAAAATACCATATTGGCAGAGGCAGTCATTATACAATCTGGCACAATGTGAACAGCATAGAAAAATATGTAATAAGAATAAGGAAAAGAAAGTGGAATATTTCTGCAACCTTTTGTAGCATCCAGCTACACTATATGGCCTAAAGTATGTGGACGCCTGACCATGACCCCAATATATGGGCCTTCCCCAAACTTTACCACAAAGTTGGTAAAAGTTGGCACATGACTGTCTAAAATGTCTTTGTATGCTGTAGCATTATGAGTTCCCTTCGCTGGAACTAAGAGGCCCAAACCTGTTCCAGCATGACAGCTCACCTGTATACAAAGCAAAGTTCATACAGACATGGTTTGCCAAATGCCGGTTTGGAAGCACTCAAGTGTCATGCACAGAGCCTTGACCTCAACCCCAGTGAACACCTTGAAAGTGTCGAAGGCCGTCTCACCCAACATCGTGCCTGACCTCAATAATGTTCTTGTGGGTGAATGGGCAAATCCCCACAACAACATTTCAAAATCTAGTTTTTAGTTTCAATGTTCTCGCGTTTACCAGCCTACAGTCACGCTACCAGGCTATTTAACCAGAGACTCACGCAAGAGCATTATCTCGTCATAGACCAGCCACTCCTTTTCAAATGTATGAAGCAGAACCACTTGCCATGGTGATTCATAAACTGCTGTGCTAATAATGGTAAAAATGCTAGTTAGACAGTTGCAGCTCAAGCACAAAGAGGCTGAGTGAGCCAGAAAGAAGTCACTTCGGTTTCTGTGGTTGGTTTAAAGGGAGCAGCTGATGTAAACAAATTTCTGATTATGATTCATTTATAGTGTTACATGACGTCAACTAATTCTAGTAAAGCCACGCCCAACTCAAACCCAGCCAGAAGAGAACAGCGGAAGAAAATCTGAAATCTCGCAGCTGAAAAGATGTAATTCACCACAGAATCTGTAGGCAGTAGTAGAAGGTCAGTGATGAAAATAAGCTTGAATTAAAGCTAATAATCAGTGAGTTGTTAGAATTAAGGACAGTTTAAGGTCAATATTCAATTTTTTTCCATTCTTCCAGTCTAACTCAAGCAGTCCATATAGCCAACATTTGAGTCAATGTTTGTAAATCAATAATTATGAATTATAGACAATTGCAGTTGTATATGCACTGTGGGGGGGATTTTCCAAAACTTCTTCTCTACAGAACTGCTCTACTTCCTTAGACTTTTGCTGAGTCATACCAGATCGACTCTAATCAAAAGGAGTCCACTCGGCTGTTTTCGCTCATTTGATCAATGCTTGAGTCCAGCAGTGAATAGTTCTCTGCTTCTTCTTCTACTTCTTCTCCTACCTCTTCTTCTTCTTCTTTTGTTTCTAGCAGGTGGCATTAGCACCACGTTTCTCTCTCTGTAGTCTTTCGGTGGTAGAGGAGCAGTAGTTGGCGCGCGCCTGATCTCATTAAGGTGATGTAGGCCTGTGATCTCGTTACGCCGATGATGTAATATGCTGCAGACAAAGTCTTAGGCCATTTAGGGTCAGCGTGTTGGCACGTAGTTGTGCACTTAGTCTGAAAAAATATCCTCTTATATATCAGCCAGCACGTTTCAGAAATAAAACATGCATGTGTGAGTACACTGCTGTCTTTGGTTTCTCATTTACCGAAGTACAGAAATCAAAGTTTCAGAAACAAACGCGTGTATTGTGTATTTTGACATGGTAGCCATGTTTCAGCTATTCCTCTACACCTCGGACCCACACCGAGACAAGGGAGAACCAGGGCTCGGCGCTGAATTCAAATGAATAAGGAGGAGTCGTACTTCATTCCTCTGCAAATTAAATCAACCCAGCTATGTTGACATAAAACATTGTTTCTGCATGCACTGTTGAAAAAGTCAATGTAACATAAAGTCTGATCTAATCTCGGAACCTCTCTCTTTCCGCAGGAGTCGTAAGATTCAGATCCGGAACATTCCCCCTCACCTGCAGTGGGAGGTGAGTCCCGCCGCGTCTCGTCAGCATACGAGCTTGATTTCAAAACAAGCACAAAACACAACCTGAATGATCACTATCTATTTATGGTTGACACATCCAGTTCAAAACCACCCTGTTCATTGAAATTCTGCACCTGAACATAAATTATGGCAAGCGGTAAATCATATATTATCCCATATGAAAGCTGAAAGGGGGACTGGAGATTGTAAACATCATGAATGTAGGAAGTCATGCAGTTATGTAGAGACTGTAGCTGTTATGGAGCTCAGGTTGTATTCAGACTTGGTATTAATGCGTGGGATAGAGATGAAAACCTGGTCATCTCTAGTGACCAATTGTGAGCAAAAAACTAAAAATACATCTAGTGACTCAGCTTAGAGGCAATTGTAGATAATCTTAAAACATGTGCAAAAAAAAATGCTATCATATGGACGAGCTGAAATCGTTGATTCTGAAACTGAGAGAAACTCCTTATAGCTTCATGATGGCTGGAGGATGTGATGTCTCCAGCAACATCTGGGAGATTTTTCCACCATCTTCAACTCCGGCATCAATTGGATCAATTACTTTGAGCTGCCACTGAGTCTAAACTAGCTGATCGGGATTAGTGATGTGCAACCCGTGGCTCTGAAAGTGCTCAGAGCCACAGAGCAAAGATTTTATTTATCGAACTAATCAACTAAAACTAAAACAGCTAAAAGTGTGTGTGTGTGTGTGTGTGTGTGTACATGTTTAATGTGAGGTTCTTTTTTTTCTTTATAGGTTTTAGACAGCCTGCTAGCACAGTACGGCTCGGTAGAAAACGTGGAGCAAGGTACAGTCACACAGTATATTACTATGTGTGTGTGTGTGTGTGTGTGAGTGTGTGTGTGTGTGTGTGTGTGTGTGTGTGTGTGTGTGTGTGTGTGTGTGTGTGTGAGTGTGTGTGTGTGAGTGCCTGCATTGAAAGACAGCAGTTGGGCTGAAGGGAAAATTGTTCAGGTTTGTTGTATTGCTTTAAGTGTATGTTTACTCGTGTCCTAGCTTTGTATTCGTGTGTGTGTGTGTGTGTGTGTGTGTGTGTGTGTGTGTGTGTGTGTGTGTGTGTGTGTGCTGCTGGGTGGTCTGAATCACACTGTCTGATGTTTCTAAATCATGATAATGCATGATGTCTGCATTGTAGTTGTGTGTGTGTGTGTGTGTGTGTGTGTGTGTGTGTGTGTGTGTGTGTTTTAAGGTAGATGATGCTGGACTTTTCCAAATAGGTTGTTTGATTATTTTGGCATTGCTTACGGGAGGGTGCCTCATGCGTACACACATAGTAGTGAGTTTCTTGCTCACATACACACACACACACACACACATACACACACACACACACACATTCTCTCAGACATACTTGTTTCACACAGCACCATAGAAGTATTTTGTGGACAATTTTCCAAATTGTGGACGCGTAAATTGCGGAATATCAAATCCCTTTGCATTTGCATTTCCGAAGCCTTGCACAGAAATCTGTCAATCAGTGTTGGGGGTGGGAGTATGCTATGGGGCGTGTTTGTATATGGAAGTGACGTCAGTCACAGTCGCCTTGGGGTCGTACACGGCCATAGTAAAGCATCAGCGGTTTAAAGTTTTTGTTGGGATGTAATTTTAACTGTAACAAATTGTCCATAAAACTAGTCGGTTTCCACAAGCAAGTGTTACAGCGAAAATAGACTCGGCGCCCAAACGATCGCGGCACTGCTGCTCCTGCTGTGCTCCTGCTGTGCTCCTGCTGCGTGCTGCCCGCCATCTTGGCCTGCAGTGTGAATGCTCTAACCTGTTATCGTGGGCGCCGAAAAAAATACACACTGCTTCTGCTCTGCTCACACATCCAGTGTGGAACAGACCTTAGGCTCATGGAAGTTGACTTTTAAACACAACTTTTCACCTCACAGATGTATTGTGTAGAATAAGCAGCATGTTTTGCATAGAAACTGGACCTTATTTAACAAAAAATGTGTTGAGAAGAATATCGTTTTCATTTCAAATTTTATTTGGGGATTCACTTAGTTACAAAATTTTTTTACCGAGGATAAGAATGTTGATGTAACACGTGTTGAGTTTTCAAGGGTAATTAATGGTATATCACATCAGGAATAACCACCTCGCCTGATGATAGGAGTGTATTTCTTAGATCGCAAGTGCAACAATAAAACTTTATGCGAGCAGTGTTCCTCCAAAAATCTCTGGTTTTATGGCGACAGATTTATCCTTCATTATCTTTAAATAAAGCATTGGTACAATCATCTGTACAGCACATTTTCCTTCTTGGCCATCAACTGTGATTGACGTCACTTCCAAATACAAACACGCCCCATAGTATACTCCCACCCCCAATGCCGATTGACAGGTTCATGTGCGAGGCATCGGAAAGGGATTTGATGTTCTGTTTGAATTTTGGCAGGCTCCATACACGACCCCGAGGAAGTGAAATAGCAAACGGGGTAATTGCTATTGCTATTTTGATAGTATCGTAACTCGTAAGACATGGGAAATGCAATTGCAAATGGACTTTACGTTTCCATTTGAAATTTGGCAGACACTGTACGTTGCGTCCACAACTAGGAAACGCAATTGCAAATGCTGTTTGCAATTGCTTTTGAAAATTGTCCGCAAAATACTTCCATACAGCACTTCATACTCTTTAACTGCTCTGAATTTCTCAGTTTGACTGTGTGTGTGTGTGTGTGTGTGTGTGTGTGTGTGTGTGTGTGTGTGTGTGTGTGCAGTGAAGGAGGCGTGGCCTCTGTGTCAGTCCCAGTGAAGGAGGCGTGGCCTCTGTGTCAGCCCCAGTGGAGGAGGCGTGGCCTCTGTGTCAGTCAGTCCCAGTGAAGGAGGCGTGGCCTCTGTGTCAGTCAGTCCCAGTGAAGGAGGCGTGGCCTCTGTGTCAGTCAGTCACAGTGAAGGCGGCGTGGCCTATGTTTGTGTCAGTCACAGTGAAGGAGGCATGGCCTATGTTTGTGTCTGTCACAGTGAAGGAGGCGTGGCCTATGTTTGTGTCAGTCACAGTGACGGAGGCGTGGCCTATGTTTGTGTCAGTCACAGTGAAGGAGGCGTGGCCTATGTTTGTGTCAGTCACAGTGACGGAGGCGTGGCCTCTGTTTGTGTCAGTCACAGTGAAGGAGACGTGGCCTATGCTTGTGTCAGTCACAGTGACGGAGGGGTGGCCTCTGTGTCACTCACAGTGAAGGAGGCGTGGCCTCTGTTTGTGTCAGTCACAGTGATGGAGGTGTGGCCTCTGTGTCAGTCACAGTGACAGAGGCATGGCCTCTGTTTGTGTCAGTCACAGTGACGGAGGCGTGGCCTCTGTGTCAGTCACAGTGAAGGAGGCGTGGCCTCTGTTTGTGTCAGTCACAGTGACGGACGCATGGTTTGTCGATTATGTATCAAGATGTACAATTATATATATGATGTTACTTGGATTATATAGAAATTGAGGGAGCTGATTATAGGTCAGACATGCTGGATAACTGAAATTGAGTGTGTGTGTGTGTGTGTGTGTGTGTGTGTGTGTGTGTGTGTGTGTTGAGCAAATTGTTTAGAGAGCTTGGTTTCTAGTCTCAGGGGCTTGTGTTGAATGGTCTGTGGTTCTTTGATGCCTGGGAGGTCTGTCCCCATGCAAGTGTGTGTGTGTGTGTGTGTGTGTGTGTGTGTGTGTGTGTGTCTGTGCATGTATTTTAAGTGCTCTGATTTAAAGTTTCCTGTCACCAGGCGACTGCTTGACGCTTGATAAATGCAATGTTTGCATGTAGTACAGTGTCGTCACAACCGCCCACACTCTGTCTGAATGAGTTTGTGTCCCTGTGTGTTTTTTTTTGTGTGTGTGTGTTTGTTTGTGAGTGTGTGTGATTCAGACTTTGTGGCTAAATGATGATTAAAAGTGCACCGAATAACTGAACATTTTTAGCCTGAATGTGTCTGTGTGTGTTTCTGTAGTGAATGCTGACTCAGACACAGCTGTGGTGAATGTCACATACGCATCAAAAGAGGAAGCTAAAGAGTAAGAGGCCATTCATCTCTCTTTCCATCCTTCCTTCCATCGTTTTTGTCTGTTTGTTCCTATTAGTGTATCTGTCCTTCGCGCTTTCCATCTCGCCTTTCGTCCTACATTTCGGCTGATGTGGTGGTGATGCGGTCCTTTATACAGTTTAGAGACAGAAATAAGGCAGACACACACATCTGCTTCTGATTCATTAAGTATTTATAAATCATTTAGTTGTTGGATTTTTTTTTTGCTTTCTGAATAGATAGATCTACTGTGATTTTACCGTGATACAGTTGATTTTAACAGAATGTATCGTGATGCATATCGTGTATCATAGAAATGTCTCCAAGTATCACGATCATATTTTTTGTCATTTCACACAGCCCTGGGTATGATGATGTACCTCACTAAGAAACATACATATCTTAGCTGTATATATCATAGACAAAAAAAAAAAAAAAGCGTAAAAAGATCCACATTTTTAATATTTATAATATGTTCAAGAGGTTAATTTACACCTTTATTTATATATACTATATATTTTTAACTATTTGATGTTAGAATAGTTATAAAGACTTGAGAACTTTATTGCACCCTGTACAATGTGTTTTTTTCCCCTAAACATTCAACGTGAGATTTGAATCGTATCATGTTTTATAAATTAATAATAATCACAAATATATATTTTTCTTCATATATGTAATGAATTACTATTTGAAGGAGCACTGTTTTTCATTTCATTACAACCTTCATATAAGTGTACATATTTATAGTACATCTCATTTTATTCAATGTTAATCAATCAAAAATCCTCATATAAGTGTGAGATATGCCACGTTTTTGAAGCATAAAGATCCTGTACTTTGTGTGTGTGTGTGTGTGTGTGTGTGTGTGTGTGTGTGTGTGTGTGTGTGTGTGTGTGTGTGTGTGTGTGTGTATAAATCTTAACTTCTTGAATGTGAAACGTTTGTCAGGGCCATAGAAAAGTTGACGGGCCACAGTCTGGAGAATCACTCCTTCAGCGTGTCCTACATTCTGGACGTGGAGGGCAGTGAGAACGAGAGTGACTCGGGACCCCAGGCCCAGCGTGGGGCGTCCCGAGGAGGCAGAGGGATGCGGGAGTCTGACTCCGCCCACTCCGGGGCCATGGGGGGCCTGCAGGGAGCTCACCACACACACCATGAGCTCCCGCTGAGACTCCTCGTCCCCACACAATTTGTGGGAGCCATCATTGGCAAAGAGGGTCTGACCATCAAAAACATCACCAAGCAGAGCCAGTCCAAGTGAGTACAGATGACACTTTCAGCAGGGTCCTAAAGCCTGAATACATAGAGTTTATCACCGACGAATACATTTCAAACAAAATTCCATCGTTCTTTGGAAATGTAAATAGAAGATGTGCTCTTGGTTGCTTTTAGCAATAACTTCAGGACACACTTCAGTTGTAAATGAGATTTAATTGTAAAAATACAAGCAAATGTATGGAAACTTGTCCCCACCATGTATGAGAAAATATTATGCAGATTTATCTCACAACTTTGAGTGCGATATCATGCTTCCACTTATCACTATCTTCCACCTGTAACCAAAACACAACAAAGCTTTTCAGCACTATTCTAAGATGTTCTCCCTGAGTGACCCACTGAAAAAAAATACTTCAGGAAGGTTATATTGCTTTTTTACACACTGCTGGTGTTAGGTTTTCTCCCGCTCTCGCTACGCTGCAAAGAGAAGCGTAGACTACTTCCGCATTCCAAGGAGCGCATTCCGCCTCCTGTCAGAAGGACTCTTGTTTTGTTTACCTCTGCCTTTTTGTTATTGTGTTCACGTCATGTCTCTGTCCCCGCCTCCTTGTTTTCTCATTGGTTCTAGTTCATTTGATCTGATTATGATTTTCAGGTGTCTGTGATTTGGTGTTTTGATTTCCGTGTGTTTAAATACCCCGCGCTGTTTCCGCTTCCTCGCGGTGTATTAGTTTAGCTTAGTTTAGTTTGGCCCTGTATTAGTTTAGATTCCGTAGCGTTTTTGATCCGTAGTCTTTGCTCTTAGGTCCGTAGTTCCAAGTTTGTGGTTCCCAGACCACTTCCGCGTTTCGAGTTTTTTTCCCTGTCTTTTTGGATAACTGCTTTTTCTCAGGATCTTTGTATTTTTGGATTACTGCTCAGTTTTGATGACTGCATTTGTGGATTACTGCCTTTTTGTTTGTAAATAAACTTTACTGCATTAACTGACGTCTCCCCAGCGCATGCATCCTGACTACTCTCCCCTGACTCTTCAGCCTGCAACCGGCTATACGTAACAGCTGGGTTCTGTTGTGGTTCAATTATTGGAAAGGATTAATTAATAATGTAAATATTAATAAGTAATTCTGCAAAAAAAAAAAAAAGATGTCATAGCTGTGAAATATTAGGTCCCAGCTGTGAGGTGAACAGTCACTATTGTGTGATATCAACTCGCAAATGTGAGGTAAAAAGGGACAGCTGCGTGAAAATGACTCTCAATTACAAAATTAAATAAAGTCACAAATATGAACGAAATCTATGTAATATTTTTTGCATACCTGGCGGAAGCGAGAAAGAATACACAGTAACTCAAACTAATCAAATAAAATTGTATCAATATAAAGCAGCCTTGATCCAACATACCTTTCCTACATTTACATTTTGCCATTAACATTTTAAAATAGGGACATTCTGCTGGGAAATGCTGGGAAACTATGCAACGCGTCGTGACTGTTACAAAGCACTGACACTGGAGACTGCTTCCGGAAAGGTTAAATAAATGTCCCCTAACAAAGAAATTCTCATCAACAATTATTTATTTTTCTTTGTTAAACAAGATGGTGTTTAAATCCATTTATTATTAGACTTAAATTAGGTGGCGCTTCCACCATACAAGTCCCTGTGTACGAGTTGTTATGAGAACAAGTGCATTAATATGAACTTATTCTTCATGTTACAGCCCGGAACTACTGTACATGCCGTGCTGTTATACAAAAATAATTCGCACCTCCTGACCAATCAGATTCAAGAATTCAACTGCGCTGTAGTATAAATTATTTGAATGTTTGTAATGCTTTTTTTCATGATGCTGTACACCGATCAGCCATAACATTAAAACCACTGACAGGTGAAGAGAATAACATTGATTATCTGGTTGCAATGGCACCTGTCTGGGGGTGGGATATATTAGGCAGCAGGTGAACAGTCAGTTCTCGAAGTTGATGTGTTGGAAGCAGAAAAATGGGCAAGCGTAAGGATCTTTGACAAGGGCCATATTGTGAAGGCTAGACGACTGGGTCAGAGCATCTCCAAAACAGCAGGTCTTGTGGCGTGTTTCCGGTATGCAGTGGTTGATACCTACCAAAAGTGGTCCTAGGAAGTGTCCAAGGAAGGACAACCGATGAACCGGTGCCCAAGGCTCACTGATCTTTTACATCATGTGGACGGCCGGGTGCATGTGCGTCGCTTACCTGGTGAAGAGATGAAACCAGGGTGCACTATGGGAAGAAGACAAGCCGGCAAAGGCAGTGTGATGCTCTGGGCAATGTCCTGCTAGGAAACCTTTTGTCCTGACATTCATGTGGATGCTACTTTGACACGTACCACCTACCGAAACATTGTTGCAGACCAAGTACACCCCTTCATGGCAACGGTATTCCCTAATAGCAGTGGCCTCTTTCAGGAGGATAATGTTCCCTGGCACACTGCAAAAATTGTTCAGGAATGGTTTGAGGGTTTGAGGAACATGACAAAGAGTTCAAGGTGTTGACTTGGCCTCCAGATTCCCCAGATCTCAATCTGATCGAGCATCTGTGGGATGTGCTGGACAAACAAGTCCGATCCATGGAGGCCCCACCTCTCAACTTACAGGACTTCTTGGTGCCAGATACCACAGCACACCTACATAGGTCTTGTAACATTTCAGAGCTGTTTTGGCAGCACAAGGGGGACCTACACAATATTAGGCAGGTGGTTTTAATGTTATGGCTGATCTGTGTATATAAATAAGTGGTTATTACTCCTCTACAGCTCAGGGCACAAATCTCAGCCTGAATTTCAACAGTTTTCTACAATGTTTTATTTGTTTATTTTTTTTGTTTCCTCTAATGTCTTTTGTCTCATTTGTCTCGTATTTAGTTCTCCTATTTATTCTTCTTGCATTCAAGGATTTGGGCACTGAAGCTGCCTTTTCTTGGACTGCACAGTAAATCATGTGTTAATCACCGTCACATATTTGCCTCTGCAGTGCGACAGCCTGAAAAGGCTAAAATTACCGTTTCCATTCAGTATTACGCTCGCTACATCAAAACCAAACGCTCCTGGTAATAACAGCATCACTCAACCAATAAGCTCAGGCATTTACAGAAGTGCTCGGATCACTCTATTCAGCTGTGGCTCTTTCTGATAGAGTGTTCAGTGAGAACATGGCTAAAGGCCAGTCGTTCTTGTGCTCAGGGGACAAAGGTTCTGAAGACTTTTTGGCTGTAATGGTACAGTCCTGTAATAATCAGGTCTCGGGGAACTATCGGGTGTTTTGTACATCTTACACTATCAGTGTGTATGATTTAGTTCATTCTGCTATCTCGCTCTCAGATTTTTATGCCCCTTTGTCATGTTTTTTTTTTTTTTTTTTTTTTTTTTTTTTTTTTTTTTTAAAGTCGACAGTGGGAGAAAAATTGCAGGAAGCCTGTAGGTTCATGATTAAAAACTGAAAAGAAGCACACAAAATAGGTAATCGACAAAAATAAATGCTTTCATAGCAAGAAGAGAAAAATGTCACGAAGCAATGCAGAAAACGTGAATACAGAAGTTTCTTCAATGCCAATAACTGAATGAATTTTCAAGTACTCAAGAGTTTTAATGGATTTCCATATTATGTGGGTCACTTTACACAAGTACTACAAATTCAAGATTTGAATTTCTTATACCGTATTAGTCTCTAATTTATGTAATTCAATAAGTCGATGTAATTTGTTACATTTCAGTCAAATTTGTGTGGATATCAATTAGTATCGCTTGCAGTGACATTTATATTTCAATTAAGATCTAAATGTCAAAATATTGATTTGTTTAAAAAACAAAAATACAGCCCCCAAGCCACGCAACAGAAAAGTGTTCGCTTTGAATCTCGACGATGCTAAATCCACCCATGCCTCCTCCCCCCTGTCAATCACAGCGTCACTGGCCAATCGTGGCCATCTGCGAGCTCATATATGTGGAAGAGGAAGGATAGCACTTTCCTCCGATTGTGTTACGCTGCCCTGTGATGCAGCAGGAGCAACATTTTGACAAAGTGTGGTTGGCTGGCTTCAGATGTCTCGGATGAAGCATGCATTAGCATAGAAAAAAGAACAAAAAAAGTTCAATCCCGAATTTTTTTTTTTCTGAATACTGCTAATAGCCACCGTACCAAAGAAAAGTAACCTAATTATTAGCAAAGCTAAAACTGTGTACTAATAAAATCTGGTCATTTTTTAAAATATCTTCATTGCCTGCTCCCTTTTTATTTCCTGTGGTTCCATACCCAAGCTGGCCAGAAAATGATCCAGCTGCCTGTTATTTTCAAAACTGTGTCTTATTCAGTATTTTTCTTAAAGGTCTGTACTATTTGGGAAATGACGGGAGGCTGCTGACAGACTCCTTGAAATTACTACAAATATGGACGTTTTTTGAGTGCGTTTCAAGGACCAGCTAAAGAAATTCACTTTCATAAACATGATGCTGTTATCTTGATAGTCCACTCCAGATCATTCCTGCCTTATAGCCTTATGTGTTAATTGGAATGAAATCTTTGTTTACATGGTGTTAAGATTTAACTTAAGATTTGACTCTGTCTCAGAGTGGACATCCACCGTAAGGAGAATGCCGGGGCTGCGGAGAAGCCCATCACCATCCACTCGTCTCCGGAGGGCTGCTCACATGCCTGCAGGATGATCCTGGAGGTCATGGAGAAAGAAGCCACCGACACCAAGACGTCAGTTTCACCCAGTGTTTACGCTACAGTCTAAAACTAGCTCTAGAGTTCTGTGGCAGAGAGTGTTTTTATACTCAAAACCTGGGAATTGTGCTAGATCTCATGCTGGTCCACTGCCATGTCGGTCTTTTTTGACTCTGGCTTACATTCACACTAGTAATGTGAAGCATTTCAACTCATTTTGTAAAAAAAAAAAAAAAAAAAGCCAAGAAATCAATTACTCTAAATTTAACATAAACAGCCTGACATGTGCATGAAATCATTAGTCCATGCTTAATCCCTTTATGATTACAACTGCCTGACTGAAAGGGGTTTAATCTCTCTCTCTCTCTCTCTCTCTCTCTCTATTTCTGCTTCTCTCTCTCATTTCCACTGTCATTCTCTCTCACTCTGTATCTCTTTCTCTCTCTCTCTCTTTTTGTTTTTCTGTCTTTTTATATCTGTCTGTTTTGACATATATCGACGTCTGTCTCTGTGTATATACAGTAACTCTCTCTCTCTCTGTTTGATATCTCTTTGTCTGTTTCTCTCTCTCTATTTGTTTCTTGCTGTCTCTTTTTCTGCCTCTGTCTTTTTATATATGTCTCTTCTCTCTCTCTCTCTCTCTCTCTCTCTCTCTCTCTCTCTCTCTCTCTCTCTCTCTCACTCTCTCTCATTTTTTTTTTGAGATCCCCAAGCACAAACCAATCATAACTGCCACACAGATACAAGCTTTTTAAAAAAAAATCCTCCATATGTGTATATGTGTCTACGTACATAATTAAAAATCTAACTCTCTCTCTCTCTCTCTCTCTCTCTCTCTCTCTCTCTCTCTCTCTCTCTCACACACGCACACATTTCTCACACAGTGCCGAGGAGGTTCCTCTAAAGATTTTGGCCCATAACAGTCTTGTAGGGCGGTTGATTGGTAAAGAAGGCAGGAACCTGAAAAAGATTGAGCAGGACACTGGGAGCAAGATCACCATTTCTCCGTACGTACACACTCAAGTGCACACTACACACTCTGTTCAAATCTCAGTTCAAACTTGGACCATTAAATATGCACTTCTTCTTCTTCTTCTTCTTTTATAAATAACTCAAGTGGTGTAAAATTCTGTAGTGCACACTATTGTGCATTTCACCTCATATTAGGTATGATCCTTAGGTGCTTGCGTATGATCCTTTCGTTAGCATTATTTATGAATTATTGACCCATGCTTCCCACTGCAGCCTGCAGGATTTGACCATCTACAACCCGGAGCGTACCATCACAGTGAAGGGAGGGGTGGAGGAGTGCTGTAATGCAGAGGTGGAAATTATGAAGAAGCTGAGAGAGGCCTACGAGAACGACGTAGCCGCCCTAAACGTGAGCATACCCCACAGTCCTCCAGGGCACTGGGATTAGTACTCATGCTCCATTCCATTTTAGCCCTTCACACTCACGCCTGAGCAGTGACGAGTGATGAGAACAAGTAGTTCTAATTGTTAAACTGTCAAGCTGATGTTCGGGTTAAAACAAAAGAACAGGTATAGAGCGTATTTCTGGATGAAATGTGTTGTAAACATAAAGCACAATGTGATTTCCCTCAGTGACGGCGGTGAACGACTCAAATTTTTATGATGTTGGTATAAAATAGAGAGAATTTCATATGTGGAGCTGAGGTAGCCTAAGAAATGTAAAATCAAGAGAAATATCAGTGACGAGAAAACATTTGTGTGGACAAACAAACAAATCAATCAATTAATCAGTAAATCAATGTCAATCAGAAACGTTTGAGTTTATGTCAGGAGACCCAGTTTATACCTTCTGTGGTTTTGATATAAACACATCGTGTAGCACTACTGCTAATATTCATTGGTTTGTGGATTTTGTAATTATTATGTCTACAATATCACAATCCTTACAGACATTTGTGGAATATGTGATATATATCACAGTGCCAGCAAAACAGTATTGTCTCATAAAAAGGCAGGCAAAAACATGCTACAAAATGCGGTTTTATTAAATTATTTACCAATAAAAAGGAAATGTTTGGCACAAAAATAGTGTTTAAAAAAACGCAATACTTTCTGAAAAGCCTTCTGTTACGTAGTTTGTCACAGTTTCATATTGGCATGTTGCCCAGCCCTACGATAAATAAATTAGCTCCTCATTCTTAACTGTCTGTTGGATTGCAGACTGTGAAGCCTTGCTTGCTTGTTGGCTTATTTGTTTATTTATTTATTTATTTGGTTCATTGATTGTTTGTTTGATCGTTTGTTCATTCATTCACTTGTTTCTTTCTTTTTTGTTTGTTTAATTATTTGTTTGCTCATTTGTTTTTTTCTGCTCATTCACTAAGTCATGCTGGAAGTAGCCATTATAAGATGGGTAAATTGTGGTCACAGAGGGATGGAAGTGGTCAGCAACAAAATTCAGATAGGCTGTGGCGTTCAAACGATGCTCAATTGGTATTAAAGGTCCCAAAGTGTGCCCGAGAAAACATTCTCCACACCATTACACCACCGCCAACCTGAACTGGGTGTCCACGGGTCCATGGATTCATGCAGTTGATGCCAAATTCTGACTCTGCCATCTGCATGTCACAGCAGAAGAAGTTGAGATTCATCAAACCAGGTGATGTTTTTTCCAGTCTTCAGCTGTGCCTTTTGGGTTTTTGGCTGGCAGGAGTGGACTTCTGCTCTTGTAGCCCATCCATCTCTATCCATCCATCTCAAGGTTTGATATGTTGTGAGGTCTGAGATGCGTTTCTGCTCACCACGGTTGTAAAGAGTGGTTATTTGAGTTACTGTAGCCTTTCTGTCAACTCAAGCCAGTCTGGTCATTCTCCTCTGACCTCAGGATTGGAGCAATATTTAAATTCAAATATACATTTAATATGATGTAGGTTTATAATACAGTACAATGTGGATGGAAATTAGGATTTGTGCTCATAGTAAAACTGAAATAATGACATTTTTGCTGTATAATTGGATTTTTTTTAATATAACAAAATCATGATCATTATTTTAGCCGATGCCTAGTAGTAGTCAGATGTCAAACTGGATTGAGAAAAATGTAATATAATGTTCAGAGGTTTCAATGCGGCACATTAGTGGCTTCTGAGTTCTGAGATGGTAATAATTTGAATGCAAAAACCAGCCAGTGACGTGAGGAGCAATCGTGTCAACGGTTTATTTATGTTTTATTTATTTATCCCCATGAGACTCACAGTTGTATGTGGCCAGTGAGGCGTTTAAAGGACTTTTAGCAACACTGCAAATGAGGTGTAAACAAATAAAGCCTTTTCAAATGTATGCTTGTGGCATTAAATTGGATTACCTTTAACAGAACTGAATTCAGCTGGAGTTTTTTTTTTTTTTTTTTTTTTCTTTTTTCCAGCTCTTGAAATGAAAACAAGCACTCGGAGTGGTAAAGCTCCACCACCTTGTGGAGCTCACTGGATGTTACATCTGTACTGTTTTAATGTTGTGTTTGTTGGGTGATTAGCAAGGTTGAACGTGTTAAACACTACTCCTGTGACATTAGAAACTCAGCTCCCACTTTTAGATTTGTTCCTTGTAAAATTGCTAATGGATCGTGCTCCGAGTTAATTACTTGCTCTGAGTAATATACTCCCTGATTCTCATCTCTCGTTGTTTTTGTGTCTGTAGCTGCAGACGGCACTGATCCCCGGCTTAAACCTGAACGCTTTGGGGATTTTCTCTCCTGCTCTACCTGTTCTGTCTTCAGCCACAGGGCCGCGTGGAGTCACTTCACTTCCTGCCACCTACAACCCTTTACTGGTGAGCATTAACATCTAGAATAAGTTTATTATATCGTGGAAACTAGATATCGTTGTGGTTATTGAGAGCAGGCCTATACAGAACTGGGCAATATGGATAAGACGTTATAATAGCGATATAATATCGATATCGATCACACTTTACATATACAGAGATGCTCAAATCCATTCAGTTTCCATCAGTGAGTATCATGCACCTCGTGCACAGTGTGCTAAATCAGTGCAACAGTTTATTAGGAACACCGTGTATTTCTTCAGTAGAGAAGGACACCATTTGCTCTCAGAACAGCCTCAATTCTTCATGGGATGGATTTCACAAGGTGTTAGAAATATTGCTTTGAGTCCATGTTCATGTCATTGCATCAGTAATTTTACTGCAAATCTCCCAAACATCCTAAAGGTGCTCTGTTGGACTCACATCTGGTGACTGGGGAAGTCATTGAAGTACACTGAAGTACAACTCATTGTCATAATCATGGAACCAGTCTGAGATAGCATTGTGGTCACAGAGGGATGGAAGTGGTCAGCAACAAAATTCAGATAGGCTGTGGCGTTCAAACGATGCTCAGTTGGTATTAAAGGGCCCAAAGTGTGCCCGAGAAAACATTCTCCACACCATTACACCACCACCAACCTGCACTGGGTGTCCACGGGTCCATGGATTCATGCAGTTGATGCCAAATTCTGACTCTGCCATCTGCATGTCACAGCAGAAGTTGAGATTCATCAAACCAGGTGATGTTTTTTCCAGTCTTCAGCTGTGCCTTTTGGGTTTTTGGCTGACAGGAGTGGACTTCTGCTCTTGTAGCCCATCCATCTCTATCCACCCATCTCAATGTCGTGAGGTCTGAGATGCTTTTCTGCGCACCACAGTTGTAAAGAGTGTTTATTTGAGTTACTGTAGCCTTTCTGTCAACTCATTCTCCCCTGACCTCAAGGCGTTTCCGCCTGCAGAACTGCCGCTCACTGGATGTTTTTAGTTTTTAGTTGTGTGTGAAAATCAGCAGTTTCTGAAATACTCAAACCAGCCCTCTTGGGTTTTCCTCTTCCTACGCACCATATACTGTAGCTCAGTACTGATCCCTCATTTCTTGTAAGTAACTCACAAGGAATAGCTAGGGCTAAAATGCAATATATAAAGCATATATGGAGGGAGCAATAAAAATACATAAAAATACACAGAGTGGAAATTCAGGACAATTATGGGTAATGTCAGAAGTTTTGTATTTGTATTTTATGGTTGTCATGCCAGGATATTGGTGAAAAATCTAAAATTATAACATATTTGGTGAAGGTTATACGTGGGTCCAATGCCAATACTGGACAGTTGAAGATGGGAAAAACATAACCTCAGATTTCTGGTCCTGGCTGACAGGAGTCAGCCCATCTGTCTCAAATTTCAGTGTGTTGAACTTTCTGAGATGCTATTCTGCTCACCATGACTGTAAAGAGGGGTTATTTGAGTTACAGTAGACTTGCTGTGAGCTCTAACCAGTCTGGACATTCTCCTCTATATTTACATGATATTGTATTTAGCTACATTCTGGTGATACCAGAATGTTATTATCATACATCCCTAATAATTACTCTGACATCTCAGCCCTGTTCAAAGTGGGCGAGTGGAAAATCCGGTGTTTTAATGCTTAAAGCCTTTTTTGTTACAGCCAGTAAGACCTCCCAGAGAGAAAATATTTCTCCAGTACAAATTCCTGAGCTCACAGAAATGGAATGTGTGAAGTTAACGCTGTCAATTTGTGTTTCACTAATTTTATTAGACTTTAAAAAGTACTTTTTTTTTTTCCCCACTTTTTGTACTGTTAACTGAGAACGCATTTTCTGTTACCGGGGTAGCCTTAGACCAGAGGTCGGGAACCTTTTCAGCTGGCAGAGCCATAAAAGCCAAAATAGTCATGATTTTTTTTTCTTTAAAGAGCCAGAGAAAAGTTAACATAATTATGAAAATGTTCTTATATATATCTTCTTATTATAGTTATTGTCTTTAGTATCATTGCATAATTATAAAAAGCCTGCACTTCACCTAATAGGTAGGTGGCACTTGGACGTCATTTAACCAATTATGATAGTTTCATCAAATGGTAAATCAATACAAGATGCGGTACGTAAGTAAGAGTAAATTGAACACTACTCACCATTAATGCGACTTCCAAATATGCAAATTCGTCTGTCTAATCGGACTGGAAAGAATGATACTTGTCGTCTTTTTTTTTTCTTTTAGCCATTTAACCTTTGTTTAAAAAATGAAAACAGACTGGCTGTGTAATTTTCAATAGATTTATGAATTAGACCGGGAATATACCACTCTGCTTCACACTGTCCAGTGAAATTTGAGCTTGTTGTGCCACAGGTTGGTGTATACATGACAAACGGGCATCGATTATGAATTATGTAATATTTTAAAATATGTAATATGTAGAGTTTTAATTGAATTGACGCACTATCTTTCGTGATTACTATTTTTTTTTCCTGCCGTTGAGCCATAAGCAATCACTGAAAGAGCCATATATGGCCATAGGTTCCCGACCCCTGTCTTAGAAGCTCGGGCGTTGAGGAGACACACCGAGAGAACCCTTGCCGACGAGGTTATCAAGTGTCCGTGTGCTAGGTAACGCGCCAATCTTTCGTCTGAGTCACTGTGATGTGTGTTTCAGTGAAGGAAGTGGGCCGGGAGGGTTAGTCATCGCTGAATCACTTGGTATGGTTTGGCTTTACAGGAAGATCCACTTCATTAATAGAGGATGAGTTTACTGAAGGGCATGTAGGGTCATGCTCTTTCCCTGGTGATCATGCCTGAGCAGTCACATATCACACCAAGTAAAGCTTGACTCATCAGGGTCTAATTTATTCTTCTCAAAACAACAAACACAAACAAGAATGTGAAATGTTCAGTTATGGGTATTGAGTAATACAGTTTACACCATTTTCTCAGTGGTGCAAAAGTACTGAAGACATGTTTGGTTTCTGAAGTTTGCATTTTTAGTTTTGCACTGGAGCTACAAGGCTAATTTTGTATTCTGTAAAAAACAAGTGTAATTCCTTAAATCTAATACCTACTAATACCTTTACAATGAAACTGTCAGGGGTGAGCAATGCATTATATCACAAGATCTCATCTATGGCATAATAAGAGTGATGCATGGCAAACGATTAGGCATTGTTCACATACTCGCCTGCGTATGTTATGCATATCCGGAGGATTAAAAGAGACTAGATGGCGTGTCAGAGCCAAATCATCCCTGTCCATCAGGTTATCGAGTCGAAACTAAAATGTTTACCGATTCCATGCACTGTGATGTTAAACACACTTTGTAGCTTTTAAGACTTTCTGCCGTCATTGTGATTGTTGTCATTATCTGCGTCTCAAATCGAAATCTCTGACCTTCCGTTCAAAGTATTTACTAATGTAATAAATCCAGAAGACATGGTACACAAAACAGATCTTTCAGTAAGTTTGATGGCTACAGTAGAGGTTTTTAACATTTAAAAACTAAACGTAAATAAAAAAAACCATTTAAAAAGCACTCAAGAGCTGTCTAGAATCATAGAGAAAGATATTTGAAACGTTAGTTTGTGTAGTCAGTTTCACAGTGTCACATGGTGCTATTCAGCCCCACACACACCCCACACACCCCACACACCCCACGATATACTCTGGTATTGCGCCAGTGTTACCGAACGACTGCAGGATACATGTGGCAGCCATCCTGCATGTGTGTATGCGTAGTTAAAAGCTTGATTATCATCTGCACAATTTCCTGCTGCCTTCTACAAGGCCATCTTTGCATTTTGAGGGTGGAGCCTAGTAATGCGGAATAGCAAATCGTGATTCCGGTTTTCCTAGATGGCCGCCCACATACAGTGTTCAGCTCCACGGTGAAGTTTTGTTCGTGTTTATAGATTACAGTAACTGTATCCTAAACCGCATCAGTGAATGTGGTTAAAGGCAGATATTTACAGGAATGATTCTGGGTGACATAAACCTCCACTGTTTTTCAGTTGTAATTTCAGTGCAAAACTAAAGAAGTACACATCACACACCAAACATATTTTGTCTGTTTGACTACACGTGGATTAAGAGGGAAAAAATTGTATAAATTCGATTTTTATTTTTTAACTGAACTGTTCCTTTAAGCTCCAGTAAATTCCTGTTGTTTAATTTGTATGTTTGTGATACACTAATTAGTGTGTGTGTGCGCATGTGTGTTGTCACAGGGTCAGGCATCAGCACTGGCTGGTTTGTACGGCTCTCCCCCGGCTTTACCCCTCCAACAAACTGTAAGTCTGCTCTGTTTTCCTTTCATTCCCCCCCACCCCCCTCGTTAATAGAAATTGTAATTCTTAAGAAAGCAGGAGGAGACTGATGTGGGTTTATGAGGAAACATGCAGTGGTGGTGACGGAGTTGCAGGATGGAACAAGTCTGACTGCTTTATCGTTCTTCATTTCAACACCTCACGTCTGCAGCCATTAAAATGTACCCACCAAGGCAAATAATAGAGTTACAGCATCAACACACAACGCACACAGTAGTAAAGTGTGTATGGGTGTGTTTTTATATCTTAGTGGGGACGTTTGGCTGTTTGTTTGTTTTTAACAACAACAAAAAAAGAAATCTTTTATTTAAAAATAAAAAAACTAAAAGAGATGAAAGTTTAATTAAGAGTAGGATTGAAATTTGGTTTATATAGTATTAATTCTCTAGGGGTGTGTGTTTGTGTGTGTGTGTGTGTGTGTGTGAGAGAGAGAGAGTGAGAGAGAAAGCATACAGGAAGCATGTGTATGGGTGGGTGGGTGTAAGACAACTAGATCCTGTGTGTGTGTCTGTGTGTTTTGGATTTTGGAGGTGTGTGTGGTTTTGCGAGCTCATGCTGGAATGACTGTCGTGGTATCGCTCTGTGTGTTCAGGCCTGACTCAGGTAATGCTATTACCACTGATCTCATTCAGACAAATCAAACCACTCAAAACACACACACACACACACACACACACACACACACACACACACACCTTTTATCCATCTTCCCAGATTGCATTTCTTCAGTGCTAAAGTATGTCTTTAGGGTATGATGTAAAAGTGTGTGTGTGTGTGTGTGTGTGTGTGTGTGTGTGCATGTGTGTGTGCGCCAGGCTCCGGAGCAGGAAGTGGTGTATCTTTTCATCCCTACTCAAGCAGTTGGAGCTCTAATAGGGAAGAAAGGACAGCACATCAAGGAGCTGGCACGGTTTGCCGGAGCTTCAATCAAAGTGAGATTTCAATCTGTCTATCTGTCTATCCTCAGTCAATTCCAGAATTATTGGCACCATTCAAGAGTGTGGGCAAAAATGATTATATGAAATAAATATTGTACACGTCAACTGTTTCGCACTGTTGGTACATTTCATTGTCACAGAAGCTTCTTTTTTAAATAATGTTATTATTTTCTCTTAAAATTAGCAATGTAAGACCTGTCAACTTTGGAGTACTCTGATATGAGTTACCATTCATATGAGTTACGATTAAAAAAATAAACGGTGTGACAATCCACATATGAATCTGCAATGATTCAATATTAACCCTTCTTATTAATTGTTATATGTAACATCTTTATTTTAGAATAGGAAGAAAGAAAGCATGCATGCATATTTTTCTAGTGTCTACATCTTGGCTAACACTGCACCAGTGAGCACTGTAAAAACCCTATAAATACACACATATCCAGGTTCTACACTAGAGTGATTTGTGAAAGGACCATATCAAAATATATTCACCCCCACCCCCTTAGCAAGACTTTCCAATTCCAAAAAGTATAATAATTCCATAATTCCAAAAGTATGTTTGCAACAAAAGAATACCATACCCACGGTGAAGGATGGTGGTGGCAGCATCATACTTTAGGGCTGCTTTTTGACCACGCATGAGGTTGCACACGTGTAATATCTCTTTTACGTCCTTTGCTGTTTGGAAGTGTTGCAAGAAAGAAGCCCTTTTTTCTGATAGCAACGACAGCACACATCATTGGACCGACTGTAAACCGGAATCATGTATTGTGGTCCGATGAGACCAAAATCAGTCTTGGGTCATAAACACCGTCAGAATGTCTGATGACAAAAAATGGAAATGCCCCCAAAATATACTGGTGGATAATTGATGTTTTAACTGGATGTGTTCATGAAGGTTGCCAAAACTTATGGAGTTAACTGTATACCAGTAACAGTGATGTTAAGATAAATGAAACCTGATACATTATACAAAACAATAGAGTGAAGAAGTACAAATATATAGTTTTAGGTAGTTTGATGAAAGAAGGAAAATGGTCTAAATTATAAACCAGGGCTTACACAAGTAAAAAAAAACCAACAAAAAAACCAACTGCATCTCAAAGACTTGAGAATCAGTGATGCTCTAAAGACAATTTGGACACTGTGTGTTGGAAATCTGGTGTAAAATATTCAATGTTTTTGCATGCCATACTTAAGGATTACATGTGAATTGAATGAAGGCCGCCTTAATGCTGATCAGACAAATGTGATGCCTGTCCTAATGGGTGTGGCTTAATATTCTAATGAGCATCTGTGCTTAGAATATTTGGCATCCCTTAGTCTGAGATTCGCAGCCTGCTACATCACCACTGTTCCATTTTCTGTAAACTTCCTCAGCTAGTTTTACATAACATTGAAATAAAGACAGCATTTTTAATATACAGGTGCATCTCAATAAATTAGAATGTCGTGGAAAAGTTCATTTATTTCAGTAATTCAACTCAAATTGTGAAACTCGTGTATTAAATAAATTCAGTGCACACAGACTGAAGTAGTTTAAGTCTTTGGTTCTTTTAATTATGATGATTTTGGCTCACATTTAACAAAAACCCACCAATTCACTATCTCAACAAATTAGAATACTTCATAAGACCAATAAAAAAAAATTTTTTAGTGAATTGTTGGCCTTCTGGAAAGTATGTTCATTTACTGTACATGTACTCAGTACTTGGTAGGGGCTCCTTTTGCTTTAATTACTGCCTCAATTCGGCGTGGCATGGAGGTGATCAGTTTGTGGCACTGCTGAGGTGGTATGGAAGCCCAGGTTTCTTTGACAGTGGCCTTCAGCTCATCTGCATTTTTTGGTCTCTTGTTTCTCATTTTCCTCTTGACAATACCCCATAGATTCTCTGTGGGGTTCAGGTGTGGTGAGTTTGCTGGCCAGTCAAGCACACCGACACCGTGGTCATTTAACCAACTTTTGGTGCTTTTAGCAGTGTGGGCAGGTGCCAAATCCTGCTGGAAAATGAAATCAGCATCTTCAAAAAGCTGGTCAGCAGAAGGAAGCATGAAGTGCTCCAAAATTTCTTGGTAAACAAGTGCAGTGACTTTGGTTTTCAAAAAACACAATGGACCAACACCAGCAGATGACTTTGCACCCCAAATCATCACAGACGGTGGAAACTTAACACTGGACTTCAAGCAACTTGGGCTATGAGCTTCTCCACCCTTCCTCCAGACTTTAGGACCTTGGTTTCCAAATGAAATACAAAACTTGCTCTCATCTGAAAAGAGGACTTTGGACCATTGGGCAACAGTCCAGTTCTTCTTCTCCTTAGCCCAGGTAAGACGCCTCTGACGTTGTCTGTGGTTCAGGAGTGGCTTAACAAGAGGAATACGACAACTGTAGCCAAATTCCTTGACACGTCTGTGTGTGGTGGCTCTTGATGCCTTGACCCCAGCCTCAGTCCATTCCTTGTGAAGTTCACTCAAATTCTTGAATCGATTTTGCTTGACAATCCTCATAAGGCTGCGGTTCTCTCGGTTGGTTGTGCATCTTTTTCTTCCACAATTTTTCCTTCCACTCAACTTTCTGTTAACATGCTTGGATACAGCACTCTGTGAACAGCCAGCTTCTTTGGCAATGAATGTTTGTGGCTTACCTAGTGAACCAAACTGAGAGACCATTTTGAAGGCTCAGGAAACCTTTGCAGGTGTTTTGAGTTGATTAGCTGATTGGCATGTCACCATATTCTAATTTGTTGAGATAGTGAATTGGTGGGTTTTTGTTAAATGTGAGCCAAAATCATCACAATTAAAAGAACCAAAGACTTAAACTACGTCAGTCTGTGTGCATTGAATTTATTTAATACACGAGTTTCACAATTTGAGTTGAATTACTGAAATAAACGAACTTTTCCACGACATTCTAATTTATTGAGATGCACCTGTACAGTTCAATATCGTACAGTATATTTGAGGTTTCACGATGGATCATGGCTGCTTTGCTCCTCAGTAACAGGGTGGATGTAAACAGTGCCTCTTTGAACGTTTGAGGATTGTGTGAGCCCCAAACCAAAGGGTGAATGTCTGATGTTGTTCAATGTTGTGCGATTGCAGATCGCTCCATCAGACAGTCCTGATGCCCCGGAGAGGATGGTCATCATCACTGGCCCTCCTGAAGCCCAGTTTAAGGTCAGCTGCACAATCAGACTCTGTTTATACATGTTCTACTTCTACATATAAGAACCCAGTGCCTTACACAGTCCTGTCATGTCCTTCTCTAACACCTGGTATGAATCAAAGCCTCAATTATTAGATGATCTTGAATCATCTGTTGAAACTGTTGCTCTAAATTCTTCCTGACATCTCTCTCTCTCTCTCTCGCTCTCGCTCTCTCTCTCTCTCGCTCTCGCTCTCTCTCTCTCTCTCTGTCCATGATTGTAGGCTCAGGGTCGGATATACAGAAAGCTGAAGGAGGAGAACTTTTTCACTGCTAAGGAGGAAGTGAAGCTGGAGACACACATCAAAGTCCCTGCTGCTGCCGCTGGTCGAGTCATAGGCAAAGGCGGGAAAACGGTGTGTCTCAGTGTGTGGCGATAGTGCTGTGAAATTTCTTTAACAATTGCTTTATATTCAAATGCATTGAGCCTTTTATTTACACCTGCCGCACCTATCACATGGTGTAAAGGTGTTGAAAACAAAAAGGGTTTTTTCCCCCCAATTTGGTCACATGCCAATTCCCACCCACCGACCGACTCTCAGAGACAAGCCAGCCAGACGCATCTTTTCAAACCGCTGCTCATGCTGTGTCACGGGGCTCTGTAACACACTCTGAGGAAAACGATTCGCCCTCTTCCGCATACATGAGCCCACAGACGCTTTGAATAACTAGCCTCACTTTTTTATTCTTTTAATACACATTTTATTCTTTTAATATTTAATTAAAATAGAAAAAGATACAAACTTTTAAATTAATTAATTATTAAACTGATACAGGGGGGCACGGTGGCTTAGCGGTTAGCACGTTTGCCTCGCACCCCTTGGGTTGGGGGCTCGAATTCCACCTCTGCCCTGTGTGCACAGAGTTTGCATGTTCTCCCTGTGCTTCAGGGGTTTCCTTCCCCAGTCCAAAGACACGCACTGTAGGCTGATTGCCATATCCAAATTGTCTCCGATGTGTGCGATTGTGCCCTGCGATGGGTTGGCACCCCATCCAGGATGTCCCCCGCCTTGTCGCCCGAGTTCCCTGGGACAGGCTCCAGGCTCCCTATGACCCTGTGTAGGATAAACGGTACAGAAAATGGATGGATGGAAGATAGATAGACAATTTAAACATGTGAATTAATGCATACCGTAATTATTTGTTGTGCTTATTCAGATTCCTTTTCTGTATCAAGCCACAAGGTTTATTAATCCATGAGTCTGGTGTTTTAATTGACTTACGTTAGGTGACTAAAAGTAGATCGTAAAGATTTGAAAGTGATCGTTTTGCCTTTACATAAATAGAATAGATATAAATAAATAAATGAAAGCGATTGTTTTGCCTTTAAACATACTGCCACACAGCAACATGATTTTGTACTATTTTTTTTATTATTAGTATTGATGTGTAATTTCCTTACACTAATAATGATGGTAGTATTTTATTTACTTTGTTGTTCTGTGCAGGTGAACGAACTGCAGAATCTCACCAGCGCTGAGGTCATCGTCCCGAGGGACCAAACGCCTGACGAGAACGACGAGGTGTTTGTGAAAATCATCGGCCATTTTTTTGCTAGTCAGGTAAGCGCACGATTCTCTTAACTTCAGCTGATGTAGTGACAATCTGACCCGCATAAACCGAGCTCCAGATTCCTATTACTGATCATGAAAGTGATCACTATTAGCAAGACTTATTATTATTATTATTATTATTATTATTATTATTATTATTATTCAAAACATTATTCGATTGCAAAATCTGGTTGTGTTTGAAGCCGTCGTAAAATTACACTCAACAGACTACATTGTGATGGAATAATTGTGAAATATTGTGAAAATGATTATTACTCAGAGAAAATATTTATCGAACAATGGGTTTTATCATAGTGTTTTTGATCCCTGTGATTTCATCATGAGTAAGGGAGGTCTAGGCTCTCTGTTCTTAGGCATGATGCAGAACACACTTACCTGTAATAAAATGACTGTAACTCACACCCTCTTGTTGCGTATTGCATTATATTATATTTAGGTTATCTCTCTCTTTTTCTTTTTTTTTTTTTTTTTGCACTCGATTGTTTGTCATGTACCATAATTACCCAATTAGAGCGTTCAGAGTTTCTTTTTCAGTTAGATCTAGATTGTTTTCAATAAAATATCCACTGGCATTTATCAATCTCTTAGATTTTCTAAGTTTAGAGAAAATATGTTTAATATAGAGTGTTCAAAAATGTGTAATTACAAATTGTAAACAAAGTCCTGCGTGGTGTTGATTCGCAGACTGCGCAGAGGAAGATCAGGGAAATCATCCAACAAGTCAAACAGCAGCAGCAGAAAAACCAGCAGGGGGCAGCGACACCATCGCAGCACACCAAGTGACCAGCAGGGGGCAGCCAGCAAGCAGCAGCAGCCTATGAATGTAGCTCCTCCGAGCGCAACCCAAATCGAGTAAAATGGCGCAAGAGAAGGAAAAAAACAAGCGGGAGGGAAACACACGAGAAGGTAAAGCAACAAGATCGAAACCAAAGAACCTTATAAGACCTGAGCGAGCCTCACTCCGAGAGCAAAAACAACCCTGTGAGCACTCCGAACATCCAGACGAGCGCGCCTGCAGGTGACTGAACGTGTGGAGATGCTGTGTAACGGTACGCTGGGTTGGATCTGTCCTCTGAGAAGCACACTTTATTAGCGAAGCGGAAATCCGGCTGCCTGTGAGACGATCTTACCAGCAAACATCGTGCTTCTCTCCACACGGGAGTGGAAGCGGCAGCCATAAGCACATTCAGGCTGAGTGCGAGCACACTGTGTAAATGTAGCCTGATTAGCATTTAACAACGTGGACTGTTGAGCGAGTGACACATAACTACCTAAGGGAGTTTTGAGTAAAGACGAGTCGGTGTGTAACAGTGTTCATCGATTAGAAGACCTTAATGTGCTTTCTTTCGAGTTGTCTGTAGCCTTAGATAGTTTTACTTTAAAAACAAACCAACAAAAAAAATCCAAGGACACCTAAGGCAAATTTTCCAACTCATTTAGCGTGTGGCAAAGCGGTTAGCATGTCCCGATCACACTCTGAAATTTCCTTAGCATAGATGCTAATATTGCACTTTTTAGTGTTTGCTAATCAGGCCTTAAATGTGAATAAATAGTCCGAATTTAGTTTAGTTGTTTTAAAGCTTAGCACAAGATTCTTAGTTTCCCGTTTAATAGCTTCCGTGCTAACCCGCTTCTGCCGTCTTGCTTTTCTTTTCGTCCCTGTGTTTCTTTCCTAATTTTTTTCCAAGCTCATCTGACCAAGATGAAAGTCTACTGAGCTCTCCTGGCCTACAAAATTATGAGGGAGGGGAAAAAAAAACAAAAAAAAAACAACAAACAAAAGAGTTTAATATGATTATGATTGTGAAATCTCCCATCAGCCTCATTTTATTGCGAATGTTGTTTTGGGAGAGCCAGAATGGCCTCACTCATCCTGAATACATGTTCTGTACGAGAGTCAACAAAAGCACTTAAAATATTTTAGCGTGAAAAAAAAAAAAAAAAAGTGAACAGCAAAAGTCTGGTGAAGTGTAAGTGCAATAAGTAGAGGCTGCCTACAAGCTGCATTCGGGACACTTAATCACGTCCTGAACAGGCGCCTGATAACTAGTGAATGTATACAGTGTTTCTACCTGCCTTCTGCAGCACACAGCGTCCTGTCTTTCTTTCTGTCTTTCTTCCTGTCTGTATGTCTGTCTTTCTTTCTTCCTTTTATTTAATTTTTTTCATCTTATCTCGTATTTGTCTTCTTTCTTTTTGTATCTTTTAATTTCTTTCTTCTCTTTTTTCATTTCTATTTGTTATCTTTTGTATTCCCCCCTTTACTTTAATGTCTTTTCTTTCTTTCTTTCTTTCTTTCTTTCTTTCCTTTCTTTCTTTCTTTCTTTTTTCTTATTCATCTTTTATTTTTTCTCTTTTATTTCTCTTTTATTTTCCCTTTCTTTTTCCATTTTTATTTATGTTTATCTTGTCATCTTTAATTCCTTTCTTTCTTTCGCTCTTTCTTTCTTTCTTTGCTTAATTTTTTCATCTTTTCATCTTTTTCTCTTTTTTCTATTTTTGTTGTCTTTATTTCTCTTTGTTTATGCATTTCTATCGTTCTTCATTTTCTTTATTTTTAATTTTCTGTTTTTTTTTTCTTTTTTCCCCTTTATCTTTCTTTCTTGGTTTCTTTTCTTTCCTTTTCATCTTTTAAAATGTCCTTTCTTTTTCCTTTGTTTTGTTAATTCATCATTTTTCTTTCTTTCTTTTTTTTTTGTCTTTGTTCTTTCTTTTTTTCTCTTCTCTTTGTGTCCTGCGTTCATGGCATGTGGATTGTCTTCTGGTCATCTTTGCCGTTACCTGGCTTGTACGAAAGTTTGTGCTTGTTCTTGTGTGTCCTGAACCTAAAGAAAGAAGAATATCTGAGGATTTAAAAAAAAAAAAAAAAAAAAAAAAAAAAAAAAGAGGTAAATCCTACAATCATGCAAGGTGAATGTGGGACGTTTATGGCTTGTCTGTTTTTTAAGTTATGTGACAAATGCTGCCCTTTAAAATTCATAATGATGATGGTTTTAAAAGCCATCAAAGATGCTGACTTTTCTGAAAATAATTGACGTTGAGACAGTTGACATCGGTATCATCTTGTTGTCTGAAATTTCCAGAGCAGTGATAAAGAGAAGGTGGTGTATGAGCGGTTAGCGTGATATATCACTACACTGATGAGGTGCTGATCAACCTGTTAAACACAAAGTATAGCAGTTTATTTATGGATACGTGAAAAAAAAAAGAAAACAAGCAGTGCTAATACGATTGTCTGCGCAGGTCGAAAAGCTAACCTTCACGTAAACCAGTACGAGAAATAACCTTCTACCTCAAGAACAAGGTACCTCAGTCCAATTTCTTTCTACATATTTTGTATAAACCTCGTAAAGCTCACGAGCGATTTTTTTTAATTTTCTAAATAAAAAGAAGAGCGATTTAAAAAAAAAAAAAAACTAAGAGAGAATTAGTAAAGATGGTGTATACCACCACCAGGCTTTTTCTTGGGAAAGGGGCGTGTGTGCCTCGGATCAGAAGCTGTACCTTATTGGATCTTAAAGAGTTCCTTGTTGAGGTTGATATAACTAACGCTAGCACAACTGACTACCTGGACAGATGAGATTAATACCGGTCTTGCATTAGGTTAGATTCCCCCCCCCCCCCAAAGTATTTTGTTTAACATACAGATTTAACGTTAAAATAGAAATCAGATGCCAGATATGCGACGTGCTGTAAGTGTCAGTAGTAAGAAACGATATGTAGCTGAAAAATTCAGACTGCTTGCTAGGTACAATTTTTTTTTTTTTTTTGCAGTGTAATTCTGTAGCGAAGTCTTGCCACTCTGAATGGGTGCAGTATATCATTAACACATCTGTTCTGAATAGCCGCTAACACCAATCTGTGTGGTTTTAGGATTTTTTTTTTTCTAGTTTAATGCTGTTACATGCTGTTTGATTTCCATCTGTAATGCAGAGTTGATCACTATCTAACCTGGTTGTCGTTTTATTTACAGTTTCGTTGCTTTTTTGACATACTTTAGCGGAAGTGGACTGCACTGCAGCTGGTCCGAACTCTCGTGTTTTTTGTGCTTCTGGTGTTGTTTTTCCACGTTTCTCTGTATCAGGTTATTTCTACCTGTACTGTGAACGGTTTGGCCTTTAGACATGTCAGACCTGTGAAAGCACTGGATTAAACAGTGCTTATTAACACAAATACATTTTTAGAGCACACATAAGCTTCTACTAACTTTTCCATTTAGGTTTTATTTTCTTTTGCTTTGTAGCTAAGCCACACGGGCCACCAGCTTGGACATGAGCAATAAAGAGACACTTTAAAACAATGCTGTATCTGTGTATGTCATTCTTTCAGTAAAGCTTGATCGGGAAGAAATAATAGTCCGCAGTTTTCTGCGGACGCAACCCAGAGCTAGCCGAAATTGAGTCAAGAACGAGCGTTAAAGGGGTCAACGTCAATGTCCAGTCCAAACGAAAGGGAGTTCAAATTGAGACCAAAAACCATCAAATACTTTTCAAGAACAAGTTTTAACTTCAACTACTTGGCTTCATGTATCCAAGACAATACAAACATTATCTTTTACTCTCAATACAATATTTAGCGAGACCAGTGACCACAAAACTGGGACAAGTCCATGTACAAATGCCAATAAATCCGAGACGAGTCCAAGTAAATACAGAAAACGTCTGTGGACCCGAGTCCTACAGCCCTATTCAGTAACCAAAAAAAGCTGTGAATTTTTGTCTTCGAGAGAGAGAGAGAGAGAGAGAGAGAGAGAAACGAGAGGCTGGTGAGGGAACAACTGTTTATAGCTGCTATAACATAAGGGATAACAGGATCTAACTTGTTTCACAGACGTTCCAGGCATTAAACTATAAACGATTAGTGCGATGTTATGTTCACTAATAAATGATAAAAATTGTCAGCAAATTACTGAAGAGGAATAAAAAACTTTGGGATGCTGTAGGAAAACATTCAACATCGGGCTGCGTTACACAACCCCATCGTCGATTATTTTCCTATAACAGTATGCGTCACCGTGTTTTATTCTTTACGTTAGCTACTGTTTTTTGTAGTCAATGAGGTTTATGGACAACCAAAGCATGGGACCGGGCAGCACACTGGAGCTTTCACAACCCTGAAAGAATCAAGGTTACATATACAGTATAATCTTCTGTTTTAATCAGTTCAAATATCAAGATCATGAAGTGAGAAATTTTTTTTAAAAGAGTTTCTTTAATGACCTCAGAGTCGAGTCTTATCCTTGAAGGATTTACGACACAAAAAATCACATTATAGAAATATCTCATTTGTTTCTCATGAGAACAAAACACATTTGTAACATTAATACTGTCCCGTAACGATAGACATTCTTGTAATAGATTTCTCCGGTACGATCATTTTGCTAACACAGTTTTTAGCTTTATTTTAAAATATAAATTAAGACAATGAACTTAAAGTTCTTTAAGACAAAGTGAGTCAGGTGAACGAGAATACAAACTATACATGAAATTCAACCAAAGCATAATGTGAAACTAAAAAAATGAATGAATGTACAGTACATCATGCTAAAAAATGAATAATACATAAAAATACATGCATATTGTGCCACACTGAGGCAGAGAGTCCTAAAAAAAGGCAGCATTCATGGAAAAAAGCATGTTAAAAAGGCAAAAATATTAGTATTAACTGTACTGTGCTAGCCTCTGGGGTTATTTATATTATGTATATTTTACATTCTGTATATCTAATGCTCAGGGTATTAAACTGCCTCATTGGGTACTCACCAATTACTGAACTCACCCTGACTCTTTATCCTTTATAAATTTCTTTATAAATCTTTATAAATACAATGAAAGACCAAAAGGTGATCATGAGTAAGAACACGTTTGAAGGATTAATCAAACTGAATTCTTTGTATAAATACATTCTCTAGTATTTTACAAGCAGCCATAAATAATTTTACAAAGCAACAATAAATACTGCACTATCAAACGTGTAAACTTTCTACAGCACCTGAGACACAATTTACTGTACAAACCCATCTTTTGCAACACTGCATAGGCTTTTATAAGGATTAAAGGAATAGTTTGGCAGAAAATGTACATTATTTTCCATTTTCCCCAAATGTAGTCAATCAGTCAAGACATGTTTGTTGTTTTCTCACATCAGACACCAAAAGAGTCTGATCAACTGCATTTGGGGGAAAATTGGTAAAAAATAAAAAAATAAAAAATGTATTCCCTTAAGGGTAGCAAGGGTAAAGGCACATCAAACAGGCATGTTAGTTACACATCCTATATACACAAAAAAAAACCCTCTTAAAACAGCTACGTGATCAGATTCTAAGACGATGTATATTGCTACGAAGTGTGTGTGTGTGTGTGTTTAAGACATTATACATCTCCTGTTTGGCACAGAATGTATTTTAAATGATATTAAATACAGTTTCCATTAAAAACCCTGCACTAAGCTTCCTACATTCTTCGTCCTGCTGAACCACAGCACTGCAGAGTTTAGTGATTTCCCTGCTCCACACCTGAGTCTGCTTGTGACCAGAGGTAATTATTGAACATCAGCTCAGTTTTATATCCAAACACCGATGTATTGCTACTGTTGCTACTCCACTAATATTGGCACCCTTGGTAAATATGAGCAAAGAAGGCTGTGAAAAAGTATCTTTACTGTTTAATCTTTTGATAGTTTGTTAAAAAAAAAAATTAAAAACTTTGTTAAATATACAGTAGGTGTGCAACAATTATTGGCACCCTTTTAGCCAATACTTTGTGCTACCTCCCTTTGCCAAGATAACAGTTCTGAGTCTTCTCCTATAATGCCTGATGAGGTTGGAGAATACATGGCAAGTGATCTGAGACCATTCCTCCATACAGAACCTCTCCAGATCCTTCAAATTTCTCCAATATTAGTGGAGGGCACTGTATGTGTATATATACAACGTTCTGTTCAGTTCCTGTCTTTGTCACTCTCCATCACCACTGTAAGACTGTTCACTGCTGAACTATCAGGATTATTGGGGGACGAAGACAGGGAACTGGATAAAAACCTGGCAGAAGAGAGTATATTAGGAACCCTTTCTCCTATAGGCAGATGTGATTGGGCATGTCTGTCATCCACTACACTGATCAGCCGTAACATTAAAACCACTGACAGGTGAAGTGAATAACATTGATTATCTTGTTACAATGGCACCTGGCAAGGGGTGGGATATATTAGGCAGCAAGTGAACAGTCATTTCTCAAAGTTCATGTGTTGAAAGCAGAAAAATGAGCAAGCGTAAGGATCTGAGTGACTTTGACAAGTGCCAAATTGTGTTGGCTAGACAATAAATAATAAGCTGGGGTTTTTTTTTAGCAGTAAATGCATGGTCTATTAAGTATTTACTGTATGTGGACCATGGTTATGATGTATATATAGTAAGATGTTGGTTTTGCTGTGTGGCAGAGTAGCTTTTCCAGCAGCCTTCACTTAAGTGACTTACTGAACGTTCGAAATGGTAATCTGCTATAAAGTGGCTACTGCTAAACATTTACATGAAAATAACTGCTGTGACGATACTGGACTTAAACATTAGTCTGAATAAAGCAGTGCTTCTAGGAATCACCTCCTGTTCAGTGCTGTGCTCCTGCAGATCCCTGATCTACTGCAGGTCATCTGGTTTTGAGATGGTTGATCTCTTTGAGCTGTTTGCTCTGGCCATTGGGCTTTATGCCATCCAGTTTGAGGTGCGATTGACTATAGCGGCGGATGATGGCGCCGGGCAGCAGGGCCGCACATGCTATGAGCAGCAGCTGCAGTAGAGTTCCCCAAGAGAAGATGTCGTCCAGTGATGTGATCTCTGACAAGATGGCTCCCGTCCTCACGCAGATGAAGTTGTAGGGGATCAGACCTGGAAAAAGATTCAGCGGTATATGATTATGAAACAGTAGCCATTTGAAAGCAGGATGTAATATGTATAACTACTGGTATTTGGGAAATGATATACCCAAAAATTAGCATTAGATGTACAGTGGGGTCCAAACATCTAAGACCACAACTGAAAATACTTCCATTTTGCATTCTTTTCTAACTGAATACAAATTTTTTCAGTACAAATTATGTTATCAGCAACAGCTTCAGTAGAACCTTGGAAGTATTTACATCATTTTCAGAATTTTGTAGTATTTAGTATGTCCTATTTTTTGCTTTAATGACTCGAGTTGGCATGGACTCGTCAAGTTTGTGTAAAACCTGATGATCCATGTTAGATCAAATCCATCCAGTGTCGCCTAAACACAGGCTTCAGTGGAAGACTCAAGGAAAATCTGACCTTTTTGTACACAGGAGTTAACATGGTCAATATTACAAATTTGCTTAAATTTAAATAGTGCAGAGAAAAAGGATCTAGTGAGCGGATTTTCTCAGGGCGGAAATGCCTTGTTCTGACTTCCTTTTCTGGTCACCATGGCTGTTAAGAGTGGTTATTCAAGTTACCACAGATTTTCTGTTGACTCAAACCAGTTTGGCCATTCTCCTCCAACCTCTCTCATCAACAAGGCATTTCTGCCTGCAGAACTATCCCTCACTGGATGTTTTTTTTTTTTTTTTTTTTTTTGCACCATTCTGTGTAAACTCTAGAGACTGTTGTGTGCGAAAATCCCAGAAGATAAGCAGATTCTGAAATACTCAAACCAGCCCATCTGGCACCAACAACCATGCCATAGTCAAGTTGTTTTTCTCCACATTCTGATGTTTCACGTGAACATAAACTGAAGCTCTTGACCTGTATCTGCTGCCACATGTTTGGCTGATTGCATAACTGCATGAATGAGCAGGTGTACAGTTGTTCCTATTATAATTATTTATGCATATGTGTATTACTTTTCAGCATTTTCTTTTCAGAATGTGAATATAACATACCTTCATTATATGCATCATGTGCATAAGGATTAGAAAATTCTATTTAAAAGGGCAGTGTGTCTGAATTATCTTTTTGGCATTATTGCTTAGGGTTATTGGCCACAAACTTAAACTTAACCTGGTTAGGCTATACCAGTATTTTGATGCTAATAGCAAATGATATAGTATTTACAATATAACATTTAGCTTCCATGCAGCTTCAACATCATTAAAATTCATAATCACATTGCTCTTATTCAGCATTTATGGCTGAGAACTGCTTGTGCATGGCCGGTTACTATCACTCACCAATAAGGACAGAGAAGAAGAACATGGGGATGGGGATGCTCAGGATGGGAGAGGTTACATTCAAGAACCAGTTGGGTGTCATGGGAAAGAAGCGCAGGAAAAGCAGGAAGAAGAATAGACTACTCCTGTTTTCCTCCACCTGAGACATTTATATACAGAGAGAGAGAGAGAGAGAGAGAGAGAGAGAAGCATGAGAATCTAGCATTCATCTTCTGCTGATAGAATTCTATTCAGCCACAGTGTAAATGCGGTAAACCATTTGAAAGCCTTTCAGTGCAATAAAAGCACATGCTGATTAGCACAGCTAAGGCAATTTTGTGGTAATGGAAATCCTCTTATATTCTATTCTATTCTCCACAATTTACTTCACTACAGCAGATCTGTGAGGAAAGATCGCCGCCTAGTGAACACAAAAATGACATTTTTATATGTTGTTTCTAATTTGTTCAGGAATCAAACCAGGAAACTTATTCATTCATTCATTCATCTTCAAGAAACATTTTATCCTGGTCAGGTCATAGTTGATGTGGAGCCTGTCTCAAAAACACACAAGGCAGGAGAATTCACTTTGGATGGGATATCAGTGAATGGCAGGGTGTCACACATATTCACTCACACCTAGGGGCAATTTAGCATAGCCAATCCATATACCTGCATGTTTTTGGACAGGAGGAAACTGGAGGACCTGGAGGAAACCCTCATGAACATGTGAAACCCAAGCTTGGAATTGAACCAGTGTTCCTGCAGCTGTGAGGTGGCACCACCATGCCTAATGTACCACCATGCCTAATGTACCATTTTATCTGACACTTCAATACTTTGGTGAGCTAATATAATATTTCTATTTTGCCTGTTTAAAAAATGAGCTGTACATGGACACAACAAATCACTAGTTATTGGTTTTGATAGCTAGCTGAACGTGGGAAAGCATTTGTGTTTTGGGGGGGAAGCACTGAAAAAAGGATCAGAAAAATAAAAGATTAGAGGAGTGAAAGAAGTGGCATACAGAAAGAGCCAGAGCCAGATATACAGACAAACAAACAAAATTACAAATATAACTTAAATATGTACCAACGCACTCTTCACGTTAGATTTATTTACCCTATTTCCAATATCCAATTTCAAATATTAAGCTCATTATTTGAATGTGTACAGTAATATATGGGCTATTTATTGAAGTCATAGAGCTTTTTATTCCTGAAATTTCCATCAACAGATCGTTAGGTCCAAGTTGACATTGTTTATAGGTGTGGATTAAACCAATTTAGGTCAAGTTACCAGTCAACAGTGCTAAAAACTATAAGAACTCAGTAATAAATAGAATAAATTTGATAATGGTGGGTTGTGATTTCCAACGCTGTAACAAAATCAGAAAACCACAGACACCTTGACCACTGCTCTAGTGACCCACTACCCATTGATGTATCTTCACACCTATTTGGTGTCATTCTCACCTTCCTCTGTAACATGGCCACTTTCTCAGGGAAGAGACGGATGACGTGCCGTTTGCCAAATGTGCGGGACAGCAGGTAGCAGTTAGTGGAGCCCACTGTTGTGAGAGTGGTGGCAATGAGGAGGCCGTACCAGGGGCCAAACAGCGCCCCCGCCAGCATGTTCTGGAATTAAAATATCCACAGTAACGTTTTTTTTTGTTACTTTGTACAATTTAGCTTTATTTAATTTCATCTGGAGTCTAAATGCTGATCTAATGATATTAGGCATTTGAAATTATAATCATCAGCTCATTTTAAAAATATCTTTGAACATGGCAGTTTAAACAATTAAAGGAGTTATTCCACAGTTGGGGTGGCAGTTGTGTCCCACTGATATTACATTTAGCTTGAGGTTAACTCTGAAACTGCTTGGAGTTGCCAATGAGGAAGTATTTATTTAAATAGTCAAACCCTGAAATGTTTAAATGGAGATATAGGCTAAAACCTGGTACAAGACTAAAACTGATTTATAATGCAGAATCACCAATGACCAGTTTCTTTTTAGGTATAAGATTGCTGTTCTACTAACCAGGAAGGAAGAACCAGGAATAGCGAAGGACTGCTTGTAGAGGTAGGCACTGGAGAACAGCACGAACACATAACCTGTGTGTTGCCGCTTATAAAACTTGAGCAGCTCGGCCAGATCTCGCAACTCCTCCAGGTCTGATGGGAATTGCAACCTGATGGGAAATCATCAACAGAAAGACAGAGAGAAATCATAAACAGAATGGTTAAGCTTAAAATACTGAACAGCACCACTTCGCACACTTTGGCCAAATTTTAGGAACATCTTGATTTCTTGATAACCTGATGGAGAATATTTTATTTGAAACCAAACTAATCGACTGCATTAAGTCAGTCTTGTCATAAACACTTCCTGTTTACATGCCTATTGGCCTCATTCTTGCTTAAGCTCTATCTTGGTTGCTGTGCTCCTTTTGTGCTTCTTCTTTTCCTTGATCTTGTTCCTCAGCTGTGGGTTTTGTGGTTTAGCTCTGTCTACCAGTTTTTGAGTACTAGCTTCATCGGTGTTGACCATTTCTGATTTTGTCTTGACCTCTATAATGCATGGTGACCATAAAAGTTGAATGACTTAATATTAAAACTTTATACACTCACCGGCCCCTTAGTATATATGGACAGAAAAGGATTGGAAAAAACTTAGGTTTGGTCTTTTCCCAATCTTTAACTGCCCAGTTTCAGTGCACCTGGGACCACTGTAGCCTCAGATTCCTGTTCTTGTCCGACAGGAGTGGATCCCAATGTGCTTTTCTAGTCAGCATTTGATGCGTTTTGTGTTCTGAGATGCTTTTCTTCTCACCATGGTTGTAAAGAGTGGTTATTTCAGTTACCGTCGTCTTCCTGTCAGCTCAAACCAGTCTAGTCACACTCCTCTCACCTCTCTCATCAACAAGAACTGACGCACACTAGATATTTTTTTCTCTCTCTCACAATTCTGTGTAAACACTAGAGATTGTTTTGTGTGAAAATCCCAGGAGATCAGCTGTTTCTGAAATACTCAAACAAGCCCATCTGGCACCAACAACCACACCATGGTCAAGTTTTTCCCCCCATTCTGATGTTTGATGTGAATATTAACTGAAGATCTTGACCTGTATCTGCATGGTTTTGTGCATTGCGCTGCTGCCACGTGATTGGCTGATTGTATAATTGCATGACTGAGCTTGAACTGTTCCTATTAAAGTATCTTTACTAGTACACAGTGTAACCTAGAGGATATGAAAGTCTGTCACGTGACCTAAGATCTCTGTTAAACCCTTAGACCTTTATAGTACATAATTCACTCAGCACTGTGCTGTTCTCTGACAGGGTTGAAGAATAGAGGAAATTAAGATCTAAAATAAGATTTCTGGCTTGGGGAAAGCAAAGGAAAATGCGCAAACCTGTGATTACCGGACATCTGGACATGTAGGAAATAGCAACGTCTGAGAAATATGTGAAGTCAGCATTGGTGAGAGAGGGAGAGGGATGAAACATGACACAACTGTGAGACTGAAATAGCATGGTGCCCTCTCTGCTGTGTGAGTATGAGCGTGTACTCGTGAGCCTGGCACTAACAAACACCTCCTGAAACATAAGACTCAAATCAAGTATGTGTTTCCATGCCATGCCCACAATGCACTGGGCCTCACCACACTCTCATTGGCTAATAAACAATGTCCCATACTGGCATTGGTTACTCGAGCACTGTTATCGTTATGCCAAAATATGGCGAAAGCAGAGGATTTAATTTCGCTTATGCCGTACGCAGGATGACTAAAGTGTAACGTAATAAGTGGCACTTGTGCAGTGACTGAAACAAGTACGAGCAAACACAACTCTGAGAACCAAGATCCATTTTAAGTTTATTGCACAATACCATACAGATTATATTTTATATATATATATATATATATATATATATATATATATATATATATATATATATATATATATATATATATATATATATATATATATATAATCCCTTTACACACACATATACTAAGACATGTTCACACACATAACTCATAATCTAATGGGAAATTCCCTGAACTATAGATAAGGATGGTGTGTGTATCTTGCACTTTTGCACCTTTGGTAAGCAGAGACTGTGGCACGACCAGCTGCTCGTTCTGCAAGAAATTATCTTGGCCTTTCCAAAACTCTTTCTCTGTTTCACAACACCCTGCCATGTCCTCACTCTCTCCTGATTCTACACCATTAGTGGCCTTCTAATTATCACTCACACCTGTTTCTGTCTGCACTTTCATCAAAGATTTGACATTTAAGCAAATAAATTATTAGCAGTGTATGTGTTTGAACATAATATGTAAATAGTAAAACAAGATAGAGTGTTCTGTTACAGGAAAATAATGGGGTAATGTGATTATTTTCCATTAACAGCATGTCCTGAAGTGTTTTATTCTGCCTATTCTACAGCAATTTGCCAATGAAATGATGAATGAATGCTCCTGATTTAAATGCAGGTCCAGTTGGTCAGTTTGCCCTGATTACTGCCCCAATAAATCTAAAAAAAAAAAAAAATAGACCTGGACCTCTGTTTCAAGATTCTTCGTCTTCCTGAAGAACACAACACTGTGTAATTTACTAATTTTACCAGGCATATCAGAACAGTGAAAATACCAAACTGACCTGAGAAAAGTGCTGAGAGCCTACAGGATCTGTGTACATGCAGGTTGTACTAATCAATTCCAGTTTAGACATGAAATAGGCCTTGATCTTTTACTCAATGTGAAGTCAGTACTAGTGTCAGCCTCAGATGCGCTGCCAAACCTCCGCCTGGGGTGGCAGCCAGGGACCCCTCTAGATATGAAACAAATTCCATGGACCCCATTTCACATTATGAACCATTCAAATATTAGGCAAATATTGGTGGTATATAATTTTTCATTCCTGGACATTCCACTGACAGAACACAATAGGTCCAATTTGACATTGTTTATAGGCTTGCTTGTTTTTCATTCATTAAGGTTTGGATTAAACCCATTTCATTCAATTGACCAGTCAAAAAAGAACTCGATAATAACAACAAATTTGGTAGAAATAGGTTGTGAGTTCTACTGACTATGGTATGCTTCACAGAACCTTCACTGAAAACCATTGGCAAAGAGAGTATGATATCTATTGTATTCTGAGCAATCTGACTGGGTGCATTTCCATGTATACATTCTACAATATACTTGTTTTATATGTTTACTACCCAAATGTACCAGACTCTCTAGCACAATCTAGAAGTCTAGAAGTCATCCAGACAAATCCTATTTGCAATTACTTATTCATTATATTTTAGTTGCATTACTCTATTTAGCACAAACTTTCTCTATCTGTAAGTTTTAGTCATTTTGTAAGTCGATCCTAAGTCTCGAAAAAGGGTGCACTCGATACTCACAACTGACTGTTGTTGCCCCCGCTGCCAGATCTCCAGGCCTCCACAGTTGTGACCTCATACTGTACCTAACTTTTGCTCTCACTTTCTCTCACCCAATGCTTAACCTTTATTTTCCATTCAGCCAGTGCACACACAAAAACCCACACACCAATCAGTATAATGTTGACTGATAAACAACCCCAGTGACATGCCTGTTTATGTTCCCAACAGTCCACTCTATAAACAGGTAAATATTGGGTCCATAATATGATGTGGAGTGTTTCTGCAGGAAGGTGGCATTAAAAGCTTTGGTCAAAATTCATGTCAACTGGGAAATGTTGGAAATGTGGTCACAAGTGATAAATAGCCATTCATTCATCTTTACTTAACCACTTTACCCTGTCCAGGCTCACAGTGGATCCCAGGAACTGGGTATGAGGCAGGGATCCACCCTGGGTAGGTTGGTATTATAAGTTTGTAAAGATTTTTTAACTACCAATTGTTGTAGGAATATTGCACCAACAATCAAGAAACTAATGGGCAGCATGGTCGTGCAATGGGAAGCATTGCCGCCTCAAAGCCCCAGGGTCCCTGGTTCGATCCTGAGTTTTGGTTAGTCAGCGTGCTGTTCTCTCAGAGTCTATGGGTTTCCTCCATGTTCTCCAGGATTCATTCCAAAAACCTTTGTGCGGTGTCCTGTGATGGATTGGTGTCCCATCCAGCATATATTCCCGCCTCACGCCCAGTGTTCCTGAGATTGGGCTGACCAGGATAAAATGCTTACTGAAGATGAATAAATGAAGAGACTTAGAGGAGAGAAGTGTTTCAAAACAAGCATAATCTTAAGGATAGGACAAGCTCATTCCTCTAACTCGTGATCATTCCATCCATTCATCCATCCATTTTCCATACCGCTTATCCTACACAGGGTCGCGGGGAGCCTGGAGCGTATCCCAGGGAACTCAGGGCACAAGGTGGGGACACCCTGGATGAAGTGCCAACCTATCGCAGGGCGCAATCGCACACACACACATTCACACACACATTCACACACTACGGACAATGTGGAAATGCCAATCAGCCTACAACGCATGTCTTTGGACTGGGGGAGGAAACCGGAGTACCCAGAGGAGATCACGGGGAGAACATGCAAACTCTATGCGCCATGATCATTCCTCTAGAGCCTAATCCTAAAAACATTTGCCCTACACACACACAATAATCAACCCCAGTGTGACCCCACCACCATCAGAGCATCTCAAACATACTTCAGTCATGGCTGCACTCGCACAATTTGCAACTGGATAAATTGTAAACAAATAAAGATTAATTTGGCATAATGTGATTGTATTATATTTCTAGGTGTATTCATACACACACACATATATATATATATATATATATATATATATATATATATATATATATATATATATATATATATATATATATATATATATATATATAAGACTGAGCATTAAATTGTATATCATACTGTAGCCTATAGTGTGTAAAATTACTACACCACTATAGATTATAGACTACTGTAGATTATAGACGATTTATTAGACTAATTACAGCTTTTTAATCATCTGGATCTGTTTTATCTTTAGAGAGATAAAAGACACACAGAGGCACAATTAGTAATCGTGCAAACTGTAATTGTAATTTGGATGAAATAAGGTTATTGTGTGTGGCGGACCGGCTCACCGGAGCTCCTCTTCATGTGCACTGCTGTCCTCCTCACGCGCTCCCGGTTCGGCTGCGGGGCCGTGATGTTGCGCGCGAGGCGGCCCGGGTGGCAGAAAAGCCGATAGCACATAGAGGTAGAACGTGGCCGCGGCCACCACCGCAAACAAACCCCAAATCGAGCGCATGATCCCGCACAGAACCTCCCTGACCAGTAACGAGTGTCCTGCCTGCGCGCGACCCCGCAGATTTAAGGTCAGCTCGAGTCACGGCTCCCGGTCCGCCCTCGAGCTTTAGACGTACGTGGAACTACAGCGAGACGGCATGTAAACCGGTGGGGAAACTCCAGACGGGGCAACACCAGTCACATGCACACAAATATGAGCCTGGTGACAGCTGGAGAGTTCACCTCAGCCTTATACGGGCTACAGTCACATACACAAACTTTCAAGTCAGTAAAAAAAAAGTGTTTCTTCCATAACACAAGCACGTCTTTGTATAACATTAATATTATACACTCACCATCCACTTTCTTAGGAATTCCGGTATACCTGCACATTCATGCAATTGTCCAATCAGCCAATTACATGGCAGTGCAATTTTCACATCAAACATCTCAGTGACTTTGACCATGGCATGGTTGTTGGTGCCACATGGGCTGGTTTGGTTTGAGTATTTCAGAAACTGCTGATCTCTTGGGATATTCTCCTCTATCTCTAGAGTCTCTAGAGTTTATGCAGATTTGTGCAAAAAAACAACAACAAACAAACAAAACATAAATCATCCAGTAAGCAGTAGTTCTTTGGGCTGAAACACCTTGTTGATGCCGTACTTTATAACCATGCCGAGCAGAAAAGCATCTCAGAACAAACAGTACTTTGGGTTCCTCTCCTGTCGGCCAAAAACAGGAATCTGATGCTACACATGGACACAGGCGCCCAGAAACTGAGTATCTTCAGCTGCCCTGGTTGGGTGAGCCTGTGCCCATTGTAGCCTCAGATTCCTGTTCTTGGCTTGTTTGTGGCACCCAGTCTGGTCTTTTGCTGGTTTGTGATCAATCCACCTAAAGGTTCGATGTGTTTCAATGTGTGTTCTGCTTTTTTGTAGGCTATTGCACCAAATTAGTGTTTGATAGGCTACTACAAGAGAATTCTCTTCTTGCAAAAAATGTAGCAAAATATAACATATTTGGTGTTTATGGCCACTTGATTTTTATTTTTATTTTTTAGCATATTAATATAGACAACATAGATATTGCACACTTGTGTGTTTTAAAGGTGCAACAGCCATTTACATTTTTTTTACTAGCTCACCTGGAAAATGTGTACTTGAATTCATTACTTAGTCTTCAGTAAGTGCTTTATCATGGTCAGGGTCACAGTGGATCTGGAGTCTATCCCAGGAACACTGAGCATGAGGCTGGAATACACCATGGTCTGGGCTGGACAGTTTGTCTGTGTACACGAGCCTCCTGTCAGCCTTTTCATAGACACGCCCCTAACACCTCTTCACACCACCCCTGTTTCAGTCTGTTCAGAAAAGAAAATATGGTGGAGTCCGGTAAGTGTCCATAGCACGGAGATTCTCTGACAGTGAGCAAAAACTATGACATGCTACCCTTTTTGTTAAGATTGATTGAAAAAACAAAAAAACAAACAAACCACATTTTCACTGACTTTTGGTAATGTGGGACACGTTTTCATATGTTTAGCTCTTTATTTTCGTCCTCAGTTACAGTGCTGTGAAAAAGTATTTTTAAAAGGATTTCTTCTGTTTTTGTGTATATCTCATAGCAATAGTTTTAGATCTTCAAACAAAATACAACGTAAAACAAAGGCAATCTGAGTATCCAACACCTATCACCCAGGTTAAAAATGAATTGCCCCCTTAAACTTAAAATCTGGTTGTGCCATCTTTAGCAACCAACTGCTAACCAAATGCTTCTGATAACTGGTAAGGTCCTGCCACAGCATCTCAATTGGTTCAAGTCAGGACTTTGACTAGGTCACTCCAAAACAATAATTTAGCTTTTTTTGAGCCATTCAGAGGTAGACTTACTCCTGTGCTTTGGATCATTGTCTTGCTGCATAATCCAGTTGCATTTGAGTTTCAACTTACGGGCTGAAGACCGGACATTCTCCTTTAGGATTTTCTGATGGAGAGCAGAATTCATGTTTCCCTCAATTATTGCAAGTTGCCCAGGCTCTGAAGCAGCAAAGCAGCCCCACACCATCACACTTCCACCACCATGCTTAACCGTAGGTATGATGTTCTTTTTGTGGAATTCGGTGTTTGGTTTACTGCAGATGTAACGGGACCCCTGTCTTCCAAGCAGATCCACTTTTGACTCATCAGTCCACAGAACATTGTCCTAAAAGGTTTGAGGATCATCTAGGTGTGTTGGCAAAATTCAGACGAGCCTTAATGTTCTTCTGGGTTAGTGGTGGCTTTCGCCTCGCCACTCTTCCATGGATGCCATTTTTGCCCAGTGTCTTTTTGATAGTGGAATCATGAACAGTGACCTTTATTGATGTAAGAGAGGCCTGTAGGTCCTTTGATGTTGTCCTTGGCTCTTTTGTGACTTCCTGGATAAGCAGTTGGTGTGCTCTTGGAGGACTTTTGGAAGGTCGGCCACTTCTGGGAAGGTTTACTTCTGTGCCGAGTTTCCCATTTGGAGATAAAGGCTCTCATTGTGGTCCTTTGGAGACCCAGAGCCTTTGAAATAGCTTTGTAACCCTTCCCAGACTGATGTATTGCAATCACCTTCTTCCTCATCATTTCTGAAATTTCTTTCAATTTTGGCATAGTGTGTTACTGGGTAAGAATTTTAACCAACTTCATGCCATTAAAAAAGTTCTATTTAAGTGTTGATTTGATTGAACAGGGTTTGCATTAAGCCTGGTTGCGTCTAGTCCAGCTGAACCCCATTATGAATGCAGTTTCATAGATTTGGGGAATTAGTAACTACAGGGGCAAATACATTTTCACACAGACCCAGTTGGTATTGGATAACGTTTTTGCTTCAATAAATAACATTATCTTTTAAAAACTGTATTTTGTGTTTACTCTGGTGGCCTTTGTTTTATCTTAGATTTTATTTTAATATCTGAAACAATTCAGTATGAAATATACACAAAAACAGAAGAAATCAGGATGGAGCAAATACTTTTTTTTGCTATAGGCGTAAATGACATTCTTTAATCCATTTCTTAGCGCAATAACAAGAACAGGGTTTCGAAAATCTTTAATATTTTTCAAATTCGTACCCAATAGGTTTATTCATATTAATAATTCAATCTGAACAGATTCTGAAGTAATCACAGTAGAAAACCACCACCATGTAATGTTTTATAATTTATTTCTTGTAGTAGCAGCAGGATTAAAAAAAAAAAACAACTAAACATTGACACCAATCTCTAAAATAAAAAAAAAAAAGAACTCAGAACACTAAAAACCTCTGCATGCTCAGTAGTGAGCCTAAGAAACCTTTTACATTTCCCTGTCTACCCAGTTCCTCTGCTTCTTAAATGCTTCATAAAAACACCATGTATCAATGCATGATTTTTATGATTATTAATTATTATTATTATTATAATTATTATTATTATTGTTGTTGTTGTTGTTGTTGTTGTTGTTGTTGTTGTTATTGTTATTATTATTATTACCTCTAAAAAATATTATTATTAACATTTTGCAGATTCTAAAAAGGTGTATGTTAACTTATGACCTCAGCTGTATTTTAGTGGATTTAAACAAATGTTTGTTTGATAAACTGGAATAGTTTTATTAATTATTATTACAGTTGGCCATTTGATTAAATTGTTTGTCAGTACCCATAAGGGGTGATGAAATTTTATATCATCCTTTTCACTTTTCCCCTTTAGTCTCTGTTTCAGTTTGGAGATCAGAGGTGACATCTCCCTTCAGTAGTTTCATTCTGGCAGTTCCCCAGACAATTTCATTTCGCTCTGTGTGTTTTAGGTGAACTCTAAGCAAGTACTTTCATGCTTTATCGGCATCTACTGGCGTGATGTTGTACTGTTGTATCAGCATACAGGGAATAGTAATAGTCCTAGCTCTGAAAATAATTTTATATTATATTCTGAAAAATATCTTGTGGGTGAAATTGGGCAGTTTTTCATAAGCATAAGTTGGCAATTACATGGAAATACCAAATGGACACAATAAGTGTTTGAAAATCCCTGCTGAAAAAAACAAACAAACAAACAAACAAACAAACAAAAAAATATAGGAACCCTCATGGAATTTGTAATGGTTTTAATGGTTATAATGTGAATTGTAATGGTTTTAATGGAATCTCTAATGGTCCCTGTGGGTCTCTACTGATAATTTGTCACCTTCTATTGGTGGCATGTTATGTCTAGTGGATACCATTAAGGACCAATAATGGTAATGGTTTTAATGGTTAGCTGATGGTTTGTAATGGTATTTGTAGTGGAAACTATTTGAATTTCTGTGATGGTTTTTGTTGTTTTGTTTTGTTTTCAGCAGGGATGGGCCTAATATAATGATTCAAATTAAATCACATAACAGATGTTGTGACTGGCATTACATTTAGATATAAGCCTGCTAGGAGACATCTACGTTCATAGTTTAGGTTGGAAGCTGAGTGGAAGCAAAAATAATAACTGGCTTAACAAAGCTGGTTTTGCATTTTCTCTGCTCAGGAGAAACAGCACCTCCAGAGAGATTATAAGAACTGATTCACTTCTCTAAAATAGGTTTGCGTCTAATAGATGGTTAGAAGAATATCTGTGTGGGGGTTTATTTGCACCATTTTTGTATAATTAACTTTATTTAATTAATTCATTAATTATATATAGAAATGATATAATCTACTTTTACTTAAGCAACACACAAATAAACAAAAACCATTGCTATTTCTGTTTTTGTAAAAAAAATAAATTAAATTATACAATACAATAAATAAATTTACAATTAAATAAATTGTATAGTTAATTTATTATTATTTATAATTATTACGTAACATTAACGATATGTAATACTAATTATATTATATGAATTCGTATAAAAAAACCCTAATTCATATTAAAAATAAACAAATAAATAATCGGGGGTTTAAAACTGGTTTGACAGAACGAACCGGAAGTGACGCACGGATGTCCACCAAGCAAGGCTGCTTCACTTCCGGGAAAAACAAGGATGTAACGGCGAGTGCGGCTGTTTATCAGCGTGAATAATTTTATGTTGTGTGTTTGTTTTTGTTTTTAATTCTGTGTGAGATCAGATTCAGCTGGACGCTTTTATAATGTCCGAGTCTCCGGATACTCGCAGTCTGATGTCAGCCTCCTCACAGCTCAATTTAATGGAAATAGATGCTGTAAGTGTCTTTTCCTTCCTCTCTCTCATCTGATCCTGCAGTTGTCGTTTTTATTATTTTCTTAATTAATTTATTTTTCGTATATGTTTACAATAAATTCATATGTTTACAGTCCCGCTTTACAGGCTCGTATGGAAGTCTGTGGATCCTTAGATAGAACTGTACAGTAGTTTCCTTCAGTCAGAGTCAGAATTAGGGTCAGTGTTCTCAGAAATGTGAAATAATCTTACACTGGATTTGACTTGACATTGGAATAAAATAGTAGATGGAAAGACAACATGGACCCTGAACATGCAGCAGTCACCCAAACCTTCTTTCTGTTTCATTTCTGAAATATTTTCTGAACAGTTCTCTAACAGTGTGTGCAGCTTTATTCAGTATTTCAGCATTACAGCAGTGCATCAGTGAGCAGTGATGGAGTACTGTGATGCCGAGAGATCTTTTATTCTTGGTTGTGAGTTTGTTGAGGAAGAAAGAAAACTCCCGTGTCTTGTCATTCTGTACAAATGTAAATCCTCGTCTCTGCATCTCTTTGCAATTTCTAATGCGGCTTTCTGATTCTTACTGCTTTGCATCTTGTGGTATGGCCTCTATATTTCTGCTTTTGAACTCTTCTTCGAACGGTGGATTGTGATACCTTCACCCCTGCCCTGTGGAGGTTGTTGGTGATGATCACAACGTTTCCGTCATCAGCTGTTGTTGTTTTCCTTGGCCGACCTGTTCCATGTCTGTTGCTCAATACACCAGCGGTTTCTTTCTTTTTCAGAACATTCCAAATTGTTGTATTGGCTATGCCCAAAGTTTGTGTAATGCCTCTGACTGATTTCCCTTCTTTCTTCAGCATCAAACTGGCTTACTTTTCTCCCATAGACAGCTCTCTGATCTTCATGATGGTTTATCCTTTTTAACAAAAAAAAAAAAAAAAAAATGCAGTCTTCACAGGTGAAACTGAAGGCTAAAACCAAGAGTAGATGTTCAGAGCTATTTACTGTTTAAACAATCAATCTAACAAGAAACACCTGTCAGTTGCGTGTTCCAATATTTTTGCTCACCTTCCAATTGGGTGGTCGGATACAAAACATGCTACGTTCGGTGTCATTTAACACGTATACAGTGGTGCCTGAAAGTTTGTGAACCCTTTAGGATTTTCTATATTTCTGCATAAATATGACCTAAACATCATCAGATTTTCACACAAGTCGTAATAGTAGATAAAAGGAACCCAATTAAACAGATGAGACAAAAATATTATACTTGGTCATTTATTTATTGAAGAAAATGATCCAATATTACATATCTGTGAGTGGCAAAAGTATGTGAACATCTAGGATTAGCACTTAAGTTTTCAATCAATGAGATGACAATTAGGTGTATGTGAGCACCCTGTTTTATTTAAAGAACAGGGCTCTATCAAAGTCTGATCTTCACAACACATGTTTGTGGAAGTGTATCATGGCACGAACAAATGAGATTTCTGAGGAGCTCAGAAAAAGAGTTGTTGATGCTCATCAGGCTGGAAAATGTTATAAAACCATCTCTAAAGAGTTTGGACTCCACCAATGCACAGTCAGACAGATTGTGTACAAATGGAGGAAATTCAAGACCATCGTTACCCTTCTTAAGAGTGGTTGACTTACACAGATCACTCCAAGAGCAAGACATGTAATAGTCCATGAGGTCACAAAGGAACCCAGGGTAACTTCTAAGCAACTAAAGGCCTCTCTCACATGTTCCTGATTCCACCAGCAGGAGAACACTGAACAACAGTGGTGTGCATGGTAAAGTCTGCAGTTTGCTAAAGATCACGTGGACAAGCCAGAATGCTATTGGCAAAATGATTTGTGGACAGATGAGACCAAAATAGAACTTTTTGGTTTAAATGAGAAGCATTATGTTTGGAGAAAGGAAAACACCGCATTCTAGCATAAGAACCTTATCCCATCTGTGAAACATGGTGGAGGTAGTGTCATGGTTTGGGCCTGGTTTGCTGTATCTGGGCAGGACGACTTGCCATCATTGATGGAACAATGAATTCTGAATTATACCAGTAAATTCTAAAGGAAAATGTCAGGACATGAACTGAATCTCAAGAGAAAGTGGGCCATGCAGCAAGACAACGACAGTAAGTTAATGTTTTGGAATTTCCAAGTCAAAACCCTGACCTTAATCCATTAGAAATATTGTGGAAGGACCTGAAGCAAGCAGTTCATGTGAGGAAACCCACAAACATCCCAGAGTTGAAGCTGTTCTGTACTGAGGAACGGGCTACAATTCCTCCAAGCCGATGTGCAGGACTGATCAACAGTTACTGGAAATGTTTAGTTGCTGTTATTGTTGCACAAAGGGGTCACACTAGATACTGAAAGCAAAGGTTCACATACTTTTGCCACTCACAGATAGTCCCAATAAAATGGCTTCTTAGCTGTGATTTGATCCCGTTGACGTATTTCCTTCTGAAACCTTCCTTATCATTTTCCTGGAAGTGCTGAATTATAAAATTAAAATGAGGATATCAAACTTTTTTGTATTATTATTTTTTTTTTTCAGATTTAGTATCCTGTTAATGTCTTTAACACTAAGGGGCAGGTACAGAAAGCTCCAAAACACCAGTTCTGATCTCAGCGGTACTTGAATGGAAAAGAGTAGTTTTGAGTTTGGTTGTGTGGAAGTTAAAGGCTTCTCCTGTATTACCCTAATTAGTCGACTGAGGATGACATTAAAAAATTTTTTTTTGGTCTCACATTGCAGATTGACGACAAAGAGTTCGACATCCCTCAAGTTGACACGCCACCGACTTTAGAGAGTATTCTGAATGAGGTGAGTGATTTCACGGGTCTGTACAGGTGTAGGGATACTGAGATCACCGTGAAATAGTTGTAGCGTTAACGTTAAACCTGTGTAGATGATGAAATTATGAGCGACAAATAAAATTCTCACCAGTTATAAAGTCCCCATGAAGTCAAAATGGAAGCTTTGTGGCTTTTAGTATGAATGTGTTAGCCTTAAGGTTATCTATAAGCTAGTACGCTCCAAAACAAAGAAAACTTTAGATAGTTAGATAGCATTTAGATAGATAAGATGTATGCATTCAAAATGTACAATCTCTCTCTACCACCAGTACGGATCAGGAATTTTGATGACCTCATTCTGCACTTTAGCTTCTCGTTCTCATTTTCTGTCCAATCAAATGCTCTCTGGAATCTGAAGCGTCCCGCCCCAAACATTATAAAAATCCAGTACTAACTGTCAAGTACGGCTTAGCCCGGGCTGTGAGGTAAGCTAAACGCTATTGGCTATTTAAAAAGGGGGTGGAACCACTCAATATGTCCCGCCCTGACTTCCTGTTTCAGTGGAAAAACTCATCGAAGAACTGATTCATCTGAGATAGCACAGACTTGTCTAATCACATAAGGGCATCTTAATGAGCTCATTAACGAGTTGATGATTTAATTTAAGTGGACTAAAGCAGCCATGTGACTCTCAGGTATAAGAGTGGAGAACATTGGTGTAAATAGCTTGTTTCTCATGATATTGTTACTGTCGTGTGTGTGTGTGTGTGTGTGTAGCCTGAAGATGAGGATGAACCCTTCGTCCTGGAGGACACGTGCCTTTTGAACACAGAGAACATGGATGCGCATTCCTGTGAGACTTCTTCCCTCGCCAGCTCAGACAGTGGAGACCGTGCACACCTAAAGAGGTGAAACACACACACACACACACACACACACACACACACACACACATACACAAAAAACATTATTTGACTGACTGTCATGTAGGGATGGGCGATATTGACTTGTGTTTATTGCGATAACGATATCAGTGACGATATAAATATAGTACCATTCACCGCTGTTTTTGCTACAAGTGATAGCTGCATGCACTTTTGAGAGCCTCAGAAACACAAACATTGATCGAAAAGTAAAACTCACCCATCATCAGATAGGCTCCTAAAATATACCAATTACATAAAAGAATAAAAAAAACAGTAAAAATCCAAACACCGGGCTCCTCGCTTAGCGATAAATCCTCCTCAGCTTCACGTCCGCCTTCCGCCATACTTGTTTTCGCTCTGCATGTGAGCTGTGAATGGGTCGCAGACCGTCGCTCGCAGAAATACGTCATCAACTAGGCTTTATCGTTATTATCGCAGGAAGAATAATTCTTATTGTGGGGAGAATTTCTACTGGTATATCGCAAACGATAAGATATCGCCCATCCCTACTGTCATGTCCTGCCATTAGGACATGGAATATATTCTAATGACATGAATATGTAAAGGTGACTTTACAGTAGGGAGTGAGAGATTAGTTCTAAAACTGATCACGTGTGTGTGTGTGTGTGTTTGCAGGAGAAGGAAGGCGGTAGAGACTAATGCAACCGTCCACGGCTCAGTTCTGAGACACAACGTGCTGAAAGGCATCTCGGCTCAGATCGTCTCCGCTGCGGTGAGCGTCTCCATTAATTTCTTCTCATGATTTTAGTTTCTCACTGTCTGCTGTAGCTTCTGTACTGAGCTTACTATAGACTGCAATAAAGAAAAAGAAACATTGTTTTCAGTTATTAGGTTTCAGATTTTAAGCTGGTTTAAAGTGGGCGGGGCTGTGTCGGCAGTAGGTGAAGTCATTTGGAGTGACAGATGCAGAGGCCATGCCTCCTTAACCATTTGGATCCATTTCATGCCCATTTTCAAACATCTTTTGCCTGACACACACACACACACACACACACACACACACACACACACACACACACACACACACACACACACACACACGCTGTTCAGAATCTCTGCACTCGAATTATAAATATTAAGAATGGTGCTGATTCTGATTGGTCTGTTTTTACACCTGTATTCAAAAACAACAAAAAAACAAAAACTTTTTTTTCATCTTTTATGGTTTTAAAAAAAAAAAAATTTATTTATTTTTATATTTCTTTCCAGGACAAAGTTGATGCAGGCTTACCAACAGCGATCGTAAGCATTCCTGATTCAGACCATATTCCAATCTTTTGTGTTTTACACGATTCAGCACTTCCTCTTCTTGAGTGTGTGTGTGTGTGTGTGTGTGTGTGTGTGTGTGTGTGTGTGTGTGTGTGTGTGAATCTGCTGCTTGTGTTTTCAGACTGTGTCCAGTGTTATCGCCGTGGGAACATCGCATGGCCTCGCTCTGGTGTTTGGTAAGCATCAGTACAATATCTTTAATTGCCCATGGCTTTATACTGATTTATTTATTATAGCATTATTCTCAAACCCACAATGTCATCACAAAGCATAAACACGAAAGCTTACAAAGCAAAGGCAAGCAGTAGGTTACACAACTGTCAGTAACGGTGTTCGGTTTGTCTGTTTTCATTTTATGTGAGCCCAAAATAGGGCATGCATTTATTGTATTGTTTTCCTGACCTGTCATCTCACAATCAAGAACTCGGGTAGATGAAAAAGCTGTTTTATTTGGGAAATTGAACCGAAAGAATAGACTGGTAGGTGCAGCTCGATCAGAATATGGCATCTAAAGACATTCTCAATCATATGGAACGGTGAGATATTGAGTAATCCATGTTCCAGTCATTTTGTTGTGAAACAAACCACACCGAAACAATCCCAGGAAGCTAGTTATCTCATGTTAACTCTAACAAATCTCTAAAGTTAAACATATGCATCTACAGTGCCTTTCATAAGTATTCACCCCCTTGCACTTTTCCCTCGTTTTATAGTGTTGCAGCTTAGAAAGGAAAAGCTTCAAAGGGGTGAATATTTATGAAAGGCATGAAAATCATGAGAAAGATCATTTTGGGATTTTGCGGCAGAAGCGTGGCCTATCTAGATTGCAATATAGTTTTGAGTTTTATTGCAGAATTTGCCTTTAAATCATCTGAAATTTATATTTGCACCAAAATTTGGATGCGAAATTGGCGACGTGGTGGGGTAGAGGGTATTGTTGCGGCTTCACAGTTCCTGGTCCCCGTGGATTTCCTGTGTGTTTTCCAGTTTCCTCCCACCTCCCAAAAACATTCCATTAGGTGAAAGGTTATGCTATGTTAAATTACCCCTAGGAGGAGTGTGAGAAAGAATGTGTGTGCATGGGAGGAAAATTCAAACCTTAAAATAAGATTTAAATGATTTTATGTCCCTTAATGTTTTTTTTTTTCTTTAATATTGTATAATTGTGTGCTAGTTACATTATAAGCTAATATATAACAAACTGTACGGTATATAATAACCTGTTGTGGACTGTCTTTCTGATTCGCCGTGTCCTGGGTGGAATGATCAGGAAAAGGTAAAGTAAAACCCACTGTGGTGTTGTGTGGAAGCAGCAGCCAGTCTGTCCTGTCCATAAGCTTAATGACGACTGTGGATTTGCAGCATGCTACATCATGGCTGTCTGTGGTTTTTTTATTTTTTTTATTTTTTATTATTATTTTTTTTTAAACAGTTTGACCACAGGAGGTTCTTTTGCTAACGGCATGATCTCTGGTTGTCTGCTGGCTGCTGGATGAACTTCTTGTTCGTTATCTGGACACAACACTTTGTTGCAAGCATGTTTCTCTTCGGAGGTTTCAACAGCTTCTTTTCTGTCACCCTTCTTCTCCTGCAAGCTTGGATAACATGCTGAGACTTGTCATATAGCTCGTTATATATCGTTTAAAAATCTCTGAAACTTTGCACAGAGCTCTGCATTATGAGTATTATGGGATATTACAGATCAGAACCAGGCACTGAGGCTGTGCTTGGGTACCACGGCGACGGGGGCGGAGTACGGCGCAGTGTCAGCTCTCAGTATTAACCATGACTGCACGCGTCTGCTTTGTGGCTTCGCTAAAGGACAGGTGCGACAAAACACACACACACACACACACACACACACTCAAACTCATGCTTTGAAGAGTCTTGAGTGTTTCCCCTTATTGTCAAATCAAGTTAATTTTTTTAAATGTAAGCCTTTTCTTTTAGGTTACATTAACTACAGTTAACTGGTGCCTGTTCCTATTTTTCTGCTCCCTGTTCCATGTCTTAATGTCCACTGTCTTTTTATTCAGATCACCATGTGGGATTTGGCTAATGGGAAGCTCCTGCGCACCATCACCGATGCCCACCCACCCGGCACGGCCATTTTGCACGTCAAGGTAGACATTACTTGACCGTCTGGTGTACATGCACATGGAACATTTCTACAATTGCTAAAAAAATATATATATATATACGTGAAAGAAATGTGAGCCTCCTTTTTTCTCTTTCTCTGTCACTTTTTTTCAGTTCACAGATCTGCCGACGCTCGCCGTGTGTAACGACAGCGGCGGGTCTGTCTTTGAACTCTCGTTCAGGTGAGAGCGCAATAACCAGCTGGAATTTTGAATACAGGAGAGCACATGTTTAAGACTTTAAATTAGCAACCAACAAACAGGTATTAAAAGAAGAACAGGTGGACCGCGGTGTGGATGTGGACCCTATAAAGTATTTTAGTGAATTGAGCTATGCATTTGAAAAAAATACAGTAGCACAGCCAATCAACGTATGAAAAAATCTGCCTGTGGTTGAGCTACTCTAAATTTCTAAACATGAATTAGATCACCTTAGTTGTGTCTTATCCAATCAAATGCATTCATGTAAATTATTTATCTGAAGGCAGCTCATCGGACCAGAGTCTAGCTCAGAGGGTTTTCACAGACTTTCGAAAGTCATTTTGAATACAAAATGTTTCAATACAAATGGACAGAGAAGTGTGTTTATTCTCGCCGTGTCACATTTAACGCAGATGTGTTTAATCTGTTCAGAGTTCGTGGCGCTAGTTAAAAGTAGTAACATGAAACGCCACTATGAAACAGAACGAAACCACTTTGAATCGTCTTATCTATAGCTATAAATGAATCATTAATGGTTAAGCATTAAAAGGTAACTTGTGTCGCCATTCAGTCATGTTAATTAGTAAGCAGGGAATCTTATGTGACTGAACCAGTAAAAATTTTACCCCTACAGTAGAAGATTAGCTGTGTTTATTTTTGTATACTGTAGTCCAATTTTGGCTGCGGTACATTCTGAAGTAATCATGACTACACCCTTCACTACACCTTGTCTACACTCTTCACACTGAGATGTCCATCAGTCCAACAAAGAACACATTGATTAAGTAGCAAAAACTTTGCTACACTGCCAGTTAATTTAGCCTGAACTAAGCTAAAAGTAAGCTGTTTTAAAACAAACACAAAAGCTGTTGCTTGTAATCATGTGTAATTGTGCAAACATTAAGCTAAATGAGTATAAAATAAGTTTTATGTTAAAATACTTTTCATGTATTGTGCCAGCGATATCAGAGACACAGAATGCTGGCTAACACAGCTGAGGGGAATTTCCCACCATAATTTTTACCTCAGGTATCGATGAAAACATGGAACCGGTCCACTTTATTGTTTAATGTGGAAGTGAATAACCGGTTGTGTTTTTGTCTGTGGGACTTTCCTAGCTAGCAACAACTGTATGAGGTGCTTAAGAATTAGCTGGTGAGGCTTAATTAGTAGCAAAGCCAGTTAGCTTACTTGGCTAATCAACAGATGTAGCTAATATCAACCAACTGCTAAGATGGCTATCTGGCTAGTTAGCTAGAGAGCATAGAAACTGTTTGAAGTAATCCTTGTCTGTATCAGTTGTCATTCTGGGACAAGAAAAAACTCAAACTCTAGTAGCAGTTAGCTCACAGAGACTTTTCTACACAGCTTAAAAAAAAAAAAGTGATGTACAATCGCTTCAGAGGCTTTTTTTTAATGCCACCCTGGCCTGAGTACACAAACAAAAGCAGTTTATCCTCAAAACCAAAGCTAATAGTAAATAAATATTTAATACTATTTAAAATGGCTTGTGTTCTGTGTCACTAGCTAAAATAATTGACTTGAGGTTTCCACAAAATGTCTCAAACCAGCCAACCCTGTGTGTGAAATGGTGCTCCATATTAGCTTTATACGCATATTAGCTGTGTTGTTTGGGTACTTTATGTGTCTGAAAAGAATAAGTGCACAATTTATGTGTAAGACAAGGTGCACTGGGAATATCTGATTATAGCAAAAGGAACAGTTACATGAGATTATTGTATTGGGTTCATAGTTGTGCTATACTTTATAAAATACCTACAATGCCAGAATTTAAAGCTAGATATGATTCCCAAGTCTGCTTGAATAGCACTGGGGTCTCTCTCTCTCTCTCTCTCTCTCTCTCTCTCTCATCATTTCATAAAGATGCAAGTGCAGTTGCAAATTGCAATTGTTGCAGTATGAAATAACACCTTTGGCCAGCATGAGGCAGTAGAGCCTTATTTTCCAGAGATCTCCTCCCGTATTAGGAAAATGTCCATAGATCTTAGCGTTTTACCATTTTACCACATAGTCGTGACATTTAGACATCTGTGCTACCCGTATTGTTTGTATTGTAATCAATTTTGAATCAATACGATGAGAATCAAATCAGCTCAGATATGTAATTACTACGGGAACTTGTTTATTGTGCATTTCTTGATTTCTTCATTTCTTGAAGTTATATCTGCTGTAAGATTGGACAGTGAGCAATGATGGACAATCTGCCTTAATTTCTGTTTTAGATTATATGCAGCTGCTTCTGAATCATCTCTCTGTCCTGTATAACATGGGCGTGTGTGTGTGTGTGTGTGTGTGTGGCTGCTGAGTGATGGAACAGCCGCTAGTCATTTACCGATCAGTGCTATCACACAGAGTAATGGGTTTGACTGCAGACTGCTGAAAGCCTTGATGATTTTATTTGTCCTCTCACTCTCATTTTGTCTCACTCCCTCTCTTCTCTTTTTTTTCTACCTCTCTCTTTCTCAGCAGGAGAGTGATGGGGATGAGGACATGTGAGTCTCGGTGTTTGTTCAGCGGCAGTAAGGGGGAGGTGTGCTGCGTTGAGCCGCTGCATGCAGCCCCTGAGCTTAAAGACCATCCCATCACTCATTACTGCCTGCTGGCCATGGCCTCACTCACCAAGGTCTCACACACACACACACTCACACACACTCACACACACTTATTCTCCCTGCCATACTTCCACACATTCTCACTGTACTACATATTAGGTATGTCATATTTATTTATTTTTTTAAAAAAAGTTGCATTCAAATATTAATTACATGAAATATTAAATATGAATGAACATCAGCAGTAGAGTTACACTGTGTTCATATCGCACAAACTCACTGAAGATGGTTTGCGATCGCAAAAATTAACGGAAAATCAAGAAAACTCCGCAGTATTCGGAGGAGCTTGCGATTTTTCGAAATTACCGCAGATTTTCCGCAGATTTGGGCCAAGACGCGTCATGTGACGTCATCTAAATTCATCATAATGTTGATGACGTTCATCATAATGTTCTGCCACGTAAACATTACGAGAAATGAACTAGGTGATGGAGCACGCATGAAGCACCTGCTGATATTTCATTTCTCATTCTGTGTAACTCATTAAACACTCAGATACGCTCACACACACCTTCTTCGATTTCTCCTTCACATTAACACCTGCATTGGCTGAGAACACTGTTAATGAACAGTACTCTCTCTCTCTCTCTCTCTCTCTCTCTCTCTCTCTCTCTCTCTCTCTCTCAGATCCTAGTGATTGGACTGAAGCCGTCTCTCAAGGTCTGGATGACTTTTCCATACGGCAAGGTATTGTGCAGAATCATCATCATCATTAGTGTGTGTGTGTGTGAATCAGATGTGAAATCTGCACAGAAAGACAGCACATTTATTTCACCTTTTTACCTAATTGCCACTTTCTATCGCTTTCTTTCTCTCCATCTTTTCCTTTTTTTTTTTTTTTTTTTTTTTTTTTTTTTGCACTTTCTGTCTTTTTCTTTCTGTCAGACGAAGCCACCCTAGAGCACAATATGTGCTGACACTTTTCTCATTCTCTCTGCATCATCGTCTCTCTCGGCTGTAGAGCTTCACAGAGAGGCGTAATTATTTTCCTCAATAGGTCTTTTTTTTTCTCTTTCGTTCTTTCCCGCCATTAGACTGCCAGCGACAGAGAGCGTCGCGTGAAGCTGCGGTGCTTGATCTGAACGCTTATGTCTGCCGGTATTGGAATGATAAGTGGCGTCCAGTCAGACTGGAGTCCTTCATTTCCTCAGAGCCTGGCTAACACTGATTGTCCCTGAAGAAAAAAAAAAAAAGAGCTTTGTTCACTTCACTTCCCGCATGTCGCCTGTGCATTTGCATATATCTCTGTGGTTTTGTGATTGGCTCATGGGTGTGAGGGTTACGTTTTTATCTCTTGTTTTCTTTCTCCGTACTTTTGTGTGACAGTCGGTTGTCTTTTTTTTGTTGTTGTTGTTGCTGTTGTTGTGAGCGCAGACAGACCCTGCCAGCGTGCCCCAGTTGGCATGGCAGTTTGTAGCTGCTCAGAAAGCAGTGAACCCCATCCTTGCCTTCTGTAGAGGAGACACTGTCCACTTCCTGCTGGTAAGAATAATGAGCATTACATTTTATACACTCAGGAAGAAATAACAGATTCTAAGATACAGAAGGTTTCAGTAGAGATTCGCAGTGTATCAGTGCACAGAATTTCAGTATCGGATTCATTTTTAATGGTTTTGTCATCCTTCGACGTGTCCTCAAGCAGGAGTAATTCACAATGGATTTCTATTCATTGTATAGGTATGCTCACTACATAGGGTATAATATAACAATGTTGTAAAACCCGTGTAGTCCATTAGATAGCAGGTTGAACACCTTCAGAGATTCACATAGTGATAGACATCGACAAACGTTAATACATGCTATCACTGAAAATGTAGCACATTCATAGTGGATTTGATTGGTGTGCACGTGTGTGTGTGTGTGTGTGTGTGTGTGTAGGTGAAGAAGGACGAATCTGGAACTGTCCATGTCATCAAACAGCGACAGCTCCAACTCAACTGTGACCTTATCAGTTTGACAGTGAGTACATCCCTCCCGGCCTTCACCTCTGTGATCAAATTCACACATTAAACACATCTTGCGCACACACACACACACACACAAGTGAAACTGTTCCAACATTGCGCTGTGAACGATCCTGTTTCGTTTATAAATCAGAAGCCTTCACCAGCCAACACAGTCACAGTCACAAAGTTTTCAAAATGTTATATAGTAACAGTATGTAATTTTTATACACATTTTATGGAGATGCAACCTAAAATAACATAAACAGTCATTTAAATTACAAGAGCAAACAAACTAGGCAACAAATTAACAACAAAAAGCTCTTTTTCTGTATTTGTTGAACCTGTGAGGTCTTATTCTGTCTCCCTCAGTGGCTGAATCCTCGCACGCTGGTCTTGATGGACAGCGGAGAGAAGCTGCATGTGGTGGATCGGCCCAGTCAGGAGGAGCTGGAAACTCTGGACCTGGCCGAGGTGCAGCTTGTCTACAGCAGCAGTCATTTTAAATCGCTTGCTACAGGGGGCAACGTCAGCCAGGCCTTGGTGAGTAGCACCCATATGGTGACACGTTTTATCTGCTCTGTATTTAATTAGGGCTGTAATAAGGACATCTGAAATGATTATACCTTAAGCTGTAGCAGTGTTTAAAATATTGAAAGCCAAACTTAAAGACAAAATGCGATTTGATACGATGTAATGCTGTGTGACCCAGAGGTCATGTCTTTTACACTGGTACTGACAAATGCACCACTTGCTACAATTCAACTTAAGTAATCTAGAACTTCTTACCTACGATCAGCACTCTCTTTTTCTATATCATTGTGGTTGCACCATACAATACACATCTTGATACATGATCGACAGGCCATGCCTCCTTCAATGAGACTGACAAACACAGAGGCCATGCCTTCTTCAATGAGACTGACAGACACAGAGGCCACGCCTCCTTCAATGAGACTGACAAACACAGAGGCCATGCCTCCTTCAATGAGACTGACAGACACAGAGGCCACGCCTCCTTCACTGGGACTGACAGACACAGAATCCACACCTCCTTCACTTGGACTGACAGACACAGAGGCCACGCCTCCTTCACTGGGACTGACAGACACAGAGGCCACGCCTCCTTCACTGGGACTGACAGACACAGAGGCCACGCCTCCTTCACTGGGACTGACAGACACAGAGGCCACGCCTCCTTCACTGGGACTGACAGACACAGAGGCCACGCCTCCTTCACTGGGACTGACAGACACAGAGGCCACGCCTCCTTCACTGGGACTGACAGACACAGAGGCCACGCCTCCTTCACTGGGACTGACAGACACAGAGGCCACGTCTCCTTCACTGGGACTGACAGACACAGAGGCCACGTCTCCTTCACTGGGACTGACAGACACAGAGGCCACGCCTCCTTCACTGAGAATGACAGAGGCCACGCCTCCTTCCCTGAGAATGACAGAGGCCACGCCTCCTTCCCTGAGAATGACAGAGGCCACGCCTCCTTCCCTGAGAATGACACAGAGGCCACACCTCCTTTACTGAGAATGACACAGAGGCCACACATCCTTCAATGAGAATGACACAGAGGCCACACCTCCTTCACTGGGACTGACTGACACAGAGGTCACGCCTCCTTTACTTGGACTGACAAATGCAGAGGCCACACCTACTTTGCTTTGCTTAAGTTATGTTGACAATGGTAATACAGATATATTGGTATCTTGGTTTTGACATTAATTAAGTGTGGACAAGAGCGATACACAAATACACTCAACTGGGTAGTTGGGAATCCGATTTTGGATGGAATCTGTGGTAAATGAATGGCTGTATCATCATGTATAAACAAAATGTGCTCTCTTCATTCTGCAGGCTTTAGTGGGAGAGAAGGCGTGCTATCAGTCTGTGTGCAGCTACGGAGGCCAGATCGTCTACCTGGGGACTAAAGTATGGCTGTAGAAAAAAGACCCTGATAATCACTTTCAACTTTTAGTTGTGAGGGTGTAGGTCTTTAACACTGACACTCATTAAGTGCCTTTTTCGTTTCTTAACATTTTGTTTATGATGTTGTTTTCTATGAGAAGGCTGTGGACAGATTGCGTGTGAGTAGTAGTAGGTAGAAAATCCAAGTTAATGAAGGGGAAGGCTGTGGTTTCTGGCTGACTCCTCCATCACGTCTCGCTGAGCTTTTGGCACACGCCACTGCAATTATGCTAATTCGACAGCACGCATAATGTGAATCGTGTGAATATTCATCAAGGTCTGCTCGCCGTTCCCCCCTCCGTGAACTGCCAGTTACCTGAGAGGGAGTGAAACAGGGATGGAGAGAAGGAGTGTTTCTTGTTAAAGTGTCAGTGGGTCACTGTAATCAGAATGTACAGTGTAGAAAACGTAGACAGGCACTCGTATTGTGTCATAATTGCTCAATTCTTTATCACAGTTTGCAATATTATCACCCAGTTGTATTTAAGCTACTCCATTGACCCTGACTGAGGAATAACATTCAAGTGTTCATGTTTTTCGATCTTTGGTGACGGTGAACAGAGCGCTTGCAATGCGTCTTCCAATTTGTCCTCCAAATTGTCCTCCCTATATAGGCACCCTCGTCCTAAATAACACAGGAACACATGGGCCATAACGATATTGTATTGTGCATGTCGAATACCACAATATGTTTTAGAATTGTTTATCAAGACATGCCTAAATGTTGCTTGGTTGGTTTGCACAGGTATATTGGCAGGCGCTTAGTACAACATTTTCCTTTACTATTAATGCTTAGATTTAATTACGCGAAATGTCATGAATATTTTGTATAATTAATCACTAAATATAATTGAATATAAAAAAATTAATTATAGAGTGAGTTCAAAAAACTGTAATTGTTTCTAATTATTTAAATTTTTTTATTAATTTTAAGTCTCAAACAATCAAAACAGGGTGTCCCAAAGTCTCTATAAATAGGGGACTATGTTTGCCAGCACCACGTCGGTTGTGCCTTCGTCAGTGGATGCTCGTGGATGTCCACTTCTCAGTTCCACTCTTGATAATAAGTTCGGCAACAGTGTTATGTGTGATATGTTTGCCATGTTTCCCGTTAAAATCCATTGCAACCTTGCGACAGCTTCCCGATCCAGCCATGAGAATGATTTCAGTACGTCAAAGGCATTCTTAAAGGCTGTCTGAAAAAATATATATTATATAAACTAAGACTATAGTTATAGAAAATATATGTAATATATTTGACTATAGACAAATTTTGGAAAAGTGTTAAGAAGTGTTCACTTCCCCTATGTATGGAGACTTTTGGGATACCTTGTAGAATAAATTAAAAGCAATTTTATATTGCCATGTCATTTATTTAATGTTCTTTATCGTTTCTTACCTCCTATTTTTATTTCCAGCAATTTAGACATTGATCTATATTGAGCTAGCGTACAAACCTCAAGAAGTGTATTCACATCCCAAAGAAATGGCACAAAGCATGAAAAAGTCATTCAGAAATATTTGATTGTTTCAATAGTATATATTTGACCATTTTTTGTTACCTGTGATAGTAAACTAAAATGTAAAAGTTGTAATTAAATGTAATTATATGTCTGGCTGGTTTCAACACTTTAAAAAAAAAAAAAAATAGAGTAAGAGTATGCACACATTTGCTCTGAGCTATAGCAGCCTTCCAACTGGAACACAATCTTATTATGTCATGTCTTAATAATGTTTGTTTTGTCTCATGCAGTCTGTCCATGTTCTGACCCTGAGAAACTGGAGAGAGGTACGTGTTGTTTGTTTAGGGGGGGTTTGTCTCTCTTTGTAGTTTGTAGTTCTGTACTAATTCACCAGTTCCTTTGCAGCGCGTTGACCATTTATTGAAGCAGGAGAAGTTTACGGAGGCGCTCTCTTTAGCCTGGTCTTTCCATGAAGGCACAGCCAAAGCAGTATTGGGTGAGTTAACATTCATTTTTCAATCGTGGACGGCTGTCACTCAAAGCGGTGGTCTTGGAATGCTGTAGAGATGTGTGCCAGGATAGTCAGGTACTCCTAGGCCAGTGGTTCTCAAACGTTTTACTGTTCATGGACACAAACAGTAGGGATTCATTTTACAAGCAAATTATTTTAAAAAAATAAAAATAAAAAATTAGGCACATTGTTTAAATGTGACGATTACATTTTGGCTATTCATCGGAGCCAAAGAATTTCTAAACTTTCAACCCATATAGTGCATTTTGATTTAATTTGTCATTAGTTTTCTGTTTACATTATTTATAGGTATAATAACTTCTATAACAGTTGGTCTATGATTTCCACTACTGTACAAAATTAGAAAACTGCAGACCCCCTGACTACGCTTCATGGACCCCACTTTGAGAACCATGGCTCTTTTTTTGGTGCCTCATTTGGATATTACAACTCTCACACTGTGCTCTTTCCGTTTTGATGGACATCCCAGGTCTGTTCGGCGACCCTGCCAAGCGGAAGGGAGTGGTGTCTGACAAGGTAACACCCGCCATAACGTATAAACGCCGCAGGTTCTGAAAGCACTAATTAGCCATGAAAAATTTGAGCGACTGAATGACGGGCTTCCAACTGACTCAGTCTGCTAAGTTTTAAAAGCATCCAAGACCTGTTTTTTTTGCTTGTTAACGCCCTTCAAGGATGTTCGTTATTGGGCGAAGGGTGAGAGCCGGAGCAGATGGGAACTGGCATCAGGAGAAAACTCACTCAAACCCATGCACGGATAAATGAAGTTTCTCCAATTTAATGAAATGTCATTAAAATACCATTAAAAGAATGTCTCAGAAACTACAAAAAAAAAACCTGTGCAGGAGCATCACTACACAGTTATCTTAATTGAAAGGATTTATGAATATGTATAATTATGCATGAATATGCAATTTGGACACCCCATGACAGTCCCCCTGCCATGTCAGACAGCTAGCTAGTTAGCTAACTCCTGGGAAACTAGCTCACGTCGACACAAATGAGATTTCAGTTTCTGAGTCTTGACATCTGTGCATCTTCATTTTCTCAGCGATTTTGTTTGACAGCATATTAACCTGTTAAATATACCGTTACCATAACGATCACAGGTTTGTTCAGGATTTTTGTTCAGTAGCTTTAAGTACGTTGGCTAGCTAGCACACACGTTCTGTGGCTTCAGGATTCCAGTGTGACTGGTTGAAACTGTTGAGCTGATGTTGTAATATTACAAAATGAGATTATAAATAGCCCCGCCCCAGGAAAAAGATATGAACAGTGATGGGGGAAAATGTCAAAGTACAGGATTTCCGCAGGTCCTTAACGTGACTGCATGTGTCTGAAATTGCACTGTAAAAAATTTACGGTGTCCTTTGTTAATCATCTTCAGGCCCTTTCTTTTTTCTTTTTTTTTCTTTTTTATAAACACCAGAAGCAACAAGTTACACACATCACTGTGATCGCTCTGCAATGCTTTTCAGTATACCCCAAATTCCATCTGTTGACCGTTTGTTCAGTCCACACTGCACAAGTGCACTTCATTTTGACCAAGAAATCTAACACAGATGTACAACATTGACAATGGACCATTGGGGAACATTTCTTTACAAACACTTTGCTTTGAAACTAAAGGCCGTGCAATCAATACATCTTTGTAGATTAAAATAATTTTAAATGAATTTCACAGACTGTCAAAAGTGTGATTGTGAGATCTTAACGAACATCTAAAGAATTTACATTTCATTTAAAAATGTACAGAAGGTACTCCGACTCTCGCTTGTAGTTAGGACAAGGTTTTAAGGACGATTGAAAAGTGAGTTTTATATTTGGTGTGTCACCACTGCAAATTTGGTCTTAATGTACAAGTGAGATTAAGAAGTCTTAAATTTAGCGTTAGATTTAATATGACTGTATCAAGCAGACACCAGGTTAAATATGTGTTATGAAATTTGACTTAAACACCAATATATACTATCCGAATCCTGTCATATAATGAGCGTTTGTGAGCTTAGGGTTGTGCATGCAAGTTCATTGCATCAATCTGTGTGAAACAGAAGGAAACCTGTGTCTCTCGTCTTGTCGCAGATGGTGGAGATCTTGTTCCAGTATGTAGACCGCTCACTAAAGAAGTGTCCCGAGCAGGGCAAGATCCAGCTGCTGGAGCAACACTTCCAGGTAGATGATGTTATGGTGGCTTTTGTATCACCTTATCGTACCTCATCTTTCTTTTTTTTTTTTTATAGCTAGCTATTTATATTTATCTACTATCTACTTACTTATCTACTGCTGTGTACATGAGCTTACGCTTTTATGGGAAAATTCCTGTTTTTGGGTCCTAAGATGTACATAATTTTCCCTTGGCCCTAAAAGTTAGTCAGCTGAAACATGTTTAGTGTTTGAAGTTTGCTTCTTTAGTCTTACTTTGTACCACCACTGTAGATGGTTTATATCGCTTCCGGTTTAACATAATAGAAAATCAGGTGCACAAGATGATTTAAGATGTTTTCAGTCCTCCAGCTGATTGTGAAAGTGTGTGGTGATTTTTTTTTTTTTTTAAGCGGATGACTCAAAGCAATACCATGTAAACACCTAAACACCGTTCACTGGATTTGAATGATTTCGTTTATTGGATATGTTAAGTGGCTTATTCAGTGTTTCAGCACTGTTGTTATTTTTCATCCTTGTCCTTGATAACCTCAGTATTAGTGTAATTCATTTAATTTTTCTTTGAAAGATTACTAGGAAAATGTTATATTCTTTTCATACATACATATATATGTATATACAGTACTGTGCAAAAGTTTTAGGCACCCTATTTTTTTTTTTTTTCTGTACAAACTTTGTTATAGATTTTTTATTCTATGACTTCTACATTATCAAGTCAGTACAAAAAACATTTTAGATTCCCAAACATACTAGAATAAAATTAAATGTTGCAGAAAAATGTTTGCATGTCATTAAAGAAAGCAGCATATTATGTAAGAGACACTTTTCAGGCAAAAAACACAATGAAGGCTGCTGGGTTTTGCTGCAAAATTAAGAAGCGAGTGCGAAAGTCAAAGTCTCCAGAAGAACTGTGGCTGGTTCTGCAAGATGCTCAATAAAACTTACCAGCTCATTTCCTTATAAAACTGCACACATTGTACCGGAGACTACTATTTTTATTTTTATTTTTATTTTTTTGTCACACCAGATATTGACTTTATTTCATTTACTACTGTTTACTGCTCTTTACGGTAATTATTTTAAAAATGTAGAAACATTTAATTTCATTATTTTGAAGGCATCTTTGCTCTACAGCATTTCTTTGCATGTGCCTAAAACTTACACACAGTACTGAATATATTCAGCGCAACCCTATGCCACTGTTTTACTCAATTTTACCCGCTGTTCTAACCTAGTTTATATTTAATTTTTTATGTTATGGCTGTGTCTAAGATGCTACGTGGCCACAAAATGTTTAAATGATCATGTCATTGTTCAGTATCTCAAATAGACTTGTTTATATACTTGTTTCTGACACTGTATGACACACTATATCTTTAAACGTTGACAAAAGTACATTGACACAGCTTCATCTCCAAGCCAAATCACTTTTTCTGCATCCCGGTTCACCTACTTACACTATGCACTAAAAGTATGTACTATTTTTGTGAAGAAAAATACATACTTTTGAGTGTGTAGCAAAAGAGTGTAACTACTGGGATGTACTAACGCGCCATGTAACGGAAGAGAATGTTGTTGCCTAGTTACGCACACTGTCACTGTAAACAACCTCCTCGTTGCATTTCAGCTTTTCTCCATTCATTATTCCTTATATGATTTGTACTTTATCAATTTATCAGGGTACCTTTTGGGATACTCATTTCAACATACTGCGATTTGGGACACACTAATTCTAATCTCAGATACTACATCGTATTTACTAATTCTTTTATTCTGAGCACACGATTTGTTATCAAGTATGAGACTCAGAAAGGGGGCGTGGCCTAAAGTTTGAAGGCAGAATTGTACATTAGAAATGATACCAAAGTCATTTGTATATTTATCTTTTGATATGGAAGGACAAAATGGTATTACATCCAATGCGAAGCTAAAGATGCAAACTCTATATCATGTTTAAATAGCAAATATCATGTTTTGGCTGTTTGGGAAATTTCATTTTGCTTTGAAGCTTATGGTTTATCATTAATGAGCGCCAGTCATGAACCAGAACCAGCAGTGACCAAGTAATGTCAGCTCTTCCCTCACCCTACACACTCTTTCTCTCTCTGTCTCTTTAGGACATGATTCCTGTCATGGTGGATTACTGTCTGCTTCTGCAGAGGACGTAAGTCATGCATCCAGCACTGAAAACACCCTACAGCTCTCCCACACACACACACACCCACACACACACGGACTCATAACACTGAGTGTGCAAGTCATAGAAGATTTATATAGGTCAGATTTATGCAGCACAAAAGCAGCATTACCTTCAACTCCAATTTTAAGACGTTACAAATGAGAATTACAAAGGTTTCATACATTTATATGCCCAGGAAATTACTAAAACATGGCCCAAGAACTTGTCTACACCTTTACCCTTATTAAAAACAGCAGGACCTATGAATATGAATGAATATGTAAATAAGACACACCCTGTTTCCCATATCTGAGTTGCTATTTGCATTATCACATGCTCTGCTGATTTATTTCACAGCAGCCCAAAGTGTCATAATATAACATTACCATACCAACCATGATTTTGTTCACCGATAACATTTGCGAAGTTATCTAGCTAGCTTGCTAACCTATCAACTAGGTTCTGGGCATTAAAGCTTCACTGTCATGCAGTAATTTGCATATCGACAATAATGGGACCCAAGCTTCATTTGTGACATCACAACCCGAGTTTATATATGATCCTTCTTGAGTCCTTTGTTTTTGTAACCAAAGTAGCTGCTGTTTTAAATTGGAAAAAAAAAAGTTCATTTAGAGCAACGTTAGCAAATTTGAACACCAGTCTGTATAAACATTTCAAGAGGAGTTAAAATTCCCCCATTTAAAAAAATCTTGTTTTTGAGGTGAGGATTATTTTGAGCAGCTCTTTCCTCCTGTCATGTCACGTGAATTTCATCTGTCTGTTCCCCATCTGTATGTTCGTGTGTGTGTGTGTGTGTGTGTGTGTGTGTGTGTGTGTGTGTGTATTTGTAGTAATCATTGTCGCAGGCTAAAATTAGACAGTGAGCAGAAGGTTATAGAAAGTCTGTATGAGGTTTTTTTTTTTTTTTTTTTTAAGCAGAAGTGGTGCAGTTCTGAGCCTTAATAAACAGCAGAGATCTTTAGCACTTGTCAGTTAGTCGTGTGTGAATTGTTAGCAAAGTGTGTGTGTATATGCACATGCGCATATCTATGTCTGTAACTCAGCACCTCATGGGGTCTGTTCAAGTGAAGAAGAAGAACAAGGAAGAACCGATTTCCTTTAAGCACCACACGCCCCCAGTGAGTCCTCTGGGCACTTTCTGACACCTCGTTGCTTTAATTGCTTCTCTTGAACTGATGGGATGTTCAGCTCTTGACACAGTGCTTCTATTATCCACCCATCTCTAGCTGTTCTCAGATCAGCCTTTTTTCAATTTGGCCCATGAGGATATTTAAAGAGCTCTCCAAATGTGAGACTACTTCAGTCTGTGGGTCCTCAGCTTGGTTTGGGGGTCAAGACAATCGTCCCTTTCTTAAGGCCATTGAAAGTCACTATTTATTAAGAATAAATGTGATTTTTATATGTTTAAGACACATTTTAAACCTTTTTAAAACGTTTGCATTGCTGTCCTGCCTACTTTGTTAACAGATGCTAAGAATCCTGTAGCTGTATCCAGCTCACATCTAAAGTGAATGATTTCCAGCCAGTTTGAGTGTCACGTCTCGTATGAATGAAAGGTTAAACAGATAACTATTTCTAAAAATATAGTAAAAATGTGTTTAGGACAATTGATCACATGACTGTTGCCGAACTCTGCTCCAGCTTTAAGACACACAGAAACATACAGCTACACAAATCATGAACATAGTGGATATGTCTCAAGAGTTATAGCAGAACTGTCACCTATAATTTTATTTATTTTTATTTCAGTATAAAGGTCAGTTCACTCAACTGTTTTCTGAAAGTGTTTTCTGTCCAAAGATATTAGTGTTTACCTTTACCTGAACCCACAAAGGGATTCAGCCTTTATGGTCTTCTATCTCACAAAAACATATGAGGCACTTCAGCTAGATATTAAACATATGCGAATATTGAATCTTCATATCACAGAAACTGCCCAGTGGTTTACAGGATTATACTGAAACTTCATTTCTCAGTTGGTGCGGCAGGTCTGTGTCATTCAACACATTCAACACATCAATCTGGTTAACAGAATACTTGCATTTCATCCTTAAGGAGGGATGGTGCTGTTCTTATGCCTTTCTGAATTAAACACTAGAATATTTATGATATTGAAGATAACCAAGTGGTGCCCAATATATATGTTGTATAATACACATTAAATATTATATTACACAAAATCACATATACAGTCATGTGAAAAAATAAGTACACCTCATGGAAATTGTTGTTTTTCTTTGACATATTTGGACAAGCCTCTTTGAAGTGCCTATTAATAACGGTGATACACTCTATCAAATGACACATAAAATTGACATTTTGAAGTAATTTTCACATTTTAAATTAACAAAAAACAGACCAGTCACATGGAAAAAGTAAGTACACCCCTACATTTATCACACCTTCAAATCAATAAAATTATGGTGTTCAAGATTGGCTGCCAGTGATTAGAACCTGCTTAGGGAGTGCAGGTGCAACCTGTCTTATTTAAACCTCTCCCATCTAGTGTCTGGTGTTCCCTTTGTTATTGAGGTGTGTGGTGTCATCATCAAGATCTAAAGAGTTCTGTAAGGTCTTCAGAAAAAAAAAGGTTGTGGATGCCTAGGAGTCTGACAAGGGATTTAAAAAGAAATTATTTGAAATACATCATACTGCCAATTTGTCCAGGACTGGCCGTCCCAGCAAATTCAGCCGAAGGGCAGACTGTCTGATGTAAAAAGAAGTCTCCAAGAACCCCACAATTTCATCACAGGATCTGCTAGTAATACTTGCAACTGTTGGTGTCAAAGTACATGCTTCTACAATCAGAAAGACAAATCTGACCTGCATGGGAGGCGTGCCAGGAAAAAGCCTTTGCAAGACTAGAGTTTGCCAATTAGCATGTAGACACAGACCAGGCCTTTTGGAATAATGTGCTCTGCACAGACGAATCAAAGATAGAGTTGTTTGGCCACAGTAACAGCAGACATGTTTGGCGCAGACCAAAGACAGCTTTTCGGGAGAAGCACCTCATACCAACTGTGAAGCATGATGGTGGAAATGTTATGGTTTGGGGTTGCTTCACTGCCTCAGGGACTGGATAGCTTGCATTCATTGATTCAGTTATGAATTCTGCATCATATCAAAGAGTGCTTGAAGATAATGTGAGGCCATCTGTCCGAAAGATGAAGTTGAACCGAAAGTGGACCTTTCAACAGGATAATGATCCTAGGCACACTAGCAAATCCAGCAAGGTATGGCAAAAAGAAGAGGTGGAGGGTTATGGAATGGCCTAGTCAAAGCCCAGATTTGAATCCCATTGAACTGAACATGTTGTAGGGGGAAGTAAGTAAAGTAAGTAAAGGGGAAGTACATGCAAGAAAACCTTTAAACATCTTTCAACTGAAAGAATATTGCATGGAAGAGTGGTCAAAAATTCCAGCAAGCCTGGTGGACAATTATGCAAAACGCCTACAAGACGTTATTTCTGCTAAAGGGGGCAGTACTAGCTTCTGAGGTCAAGGGTGTACTTACTTTTTTCACAGAAGAATATCACATCTATTGATATTTTTGTTGAATAAATGATTGAAAAAGCTAATTTCCCTTGTGGTTTTGTTCAAGTATATCAACTTTATTAATAGGCACTGTTTCAAAGATGATCAAATGTTTGCTTGTCCAAATATGTCAAAAAAGCCAACAATTTTCATGGGGTGTACTTATTTTTTCACATGAATGTACATGTATAAAAATACATACTAGACATTGTTTCTGTGAAAACAGCTGAAAAGGTGAACACTCGTTACCATTTAAGTAGTCAAAGCTAGGAGAAACTATGTTGTTTGGACATGTAATATGAACATTGACAGTAAGCTAGCTAATGAATGACAATAACAATCTAGCTAGCAAACAGACATGAAGTCTTTCATATGGACAATATAGAGGCAGAGTAAATGTAGAAATGTGACAAAAGTTAGTGAACCACTGAAACTAGGCTCGAATGTCACTTTAACTGCACTTAGCATCAACCACAAACATGAACATCTTGCGGTTCTGCCAACAATCTGGATCAAGATTTCCCTCAGATGTGTTGGGTATAATATATAAAAAGGGCTCTGTGTGACCTAGAATTCCACTTTAATTAAACTTCATGCCAACTGCATCCGTTGTTTCTGCCATGTTGAAAAACATAAACATTCCCTCACAACTTGTGAATTTGAAGCAATAAATGCTAATTATAGTTAGCCATTCATGTGGAATCTTCACAGAATGGAAGTAGCTAATGATTTAGCTAGCTAACATGTCGTTGTTTATGGCTATTTTGTGGCTTTATGGGCATTTAAAGTCACAGCGACAGTGAAAACTAGACAAAACTATCTGGAATAGTAACATTTCCCTCAGATGTGTTGGTAAATATCTACGAAAAGGCATAGGATGATTCAAATTGCAACGTAAATACACTTGGCATGGTAATGTTGTTTGGTAACTCATAGACTCTGATCTGTCGGAGAAGTTTGACATCTGAATGTATGACTATTACAGGAGTGATGCAATGTGTGCAAATCTTCATATAGTGTTGTGATGGTATTTGTAGTACATTAGTCTGACGGGAGAAAACTCTCTCTCTCACTCACTCACACAGACACACACACACACACACACACACACACACACACACACACACACACAGTATCTGGAGGCTAAGCTCATACAGATACATTCGTTAATGTCCTGAACATCAGCTTGAGTTTAAGAAGAGTGGAAATTCTCCCTCACATTTCATTATCATCCCCCTCCCTCATCCCTCTCCATCTGTCCCTGTTTCATCTGCATTTTGGTGATAGCTAGTAACACTTTAGCACACACACTTCGTTTCCCTTATACGCTGATCTGCTGTGAAAATGAGGTCTTGGCTGCTAGGGCTTGTCTTGGTTTCACAGCCCGATCCCAGTATGTGTTAAATTTTCTCACTAGGGAGAATCATGTTTGTCATGTAAACACCTTGTGTGTGTAATTAGATGCAATTGTTCCTCATGTTCTCTCATGCCTTATCTGTATTGGTGAAAGGTGGAGCACAGTAATGAGAATACTGAAAAAATACAGGGATGTTTTTTCTATACAGTTATAGGTATTAGAATAGGGAGACTGACCCTGGATCAGTGCTCTTTGAGTTCAGTACATGTATAATCAATGTGTAGGGCTATGACTAGGGATGTGTATACACATTTTTTAAACGTATAGTATGTCAGTGAGAATTTATTTTGTGTTGTTGTGAATAAAACATAAAAACAGTAAGGCCCTGATTGACTAAGATCCCAAATAAAGACCAGACCATCATTTGTGCAATCTAATAAATAGTCTCAGTTTCAGATGCTCCACCCGTGTGAGACAGAGTATCTGATATCTTTTGTACACATTTTTATGGCCACAGCCTTCAGAATGTTGAAGGTTGCACTCAGTAGTGAATAAATAAGACAGTCTCCCATGTTTTCTGGTTGGCCACGGGATAGGTCTGTGGTTAATGTGAGTCACGTTGCCCTCGGTCACGTTTATTGACAAAATTATCAGATTCTAGTGAAACTAGAGGTCTGGCTTATGAGACTAGAGGATATCTTGATGATTTTTTTTTTTCATGTGCTGTGGCAAGTTTGGATCTGAGAGAGACTCCCAGAAGAATAAATTAGACGTCAAGTATTATACTTACAGTGAGGCAAATACGGTAGGAACACAACATAAGACTGTAGACAGGGTGTGTGTCTGTTTAAAGGGTAAATGTAAAAATAATGTACAGTAGCACCCGCATATCCGCATGGGATAGGTTCCAAGCCCCCCCAGCTGATGCCTGAAACTGTGGATAGTAGTAAACACTATATACTGTTCATTCCTACGATAAAGTATAATTTGTAGGCAAGTAAATATATTGGAACACGTGACTGACAGGTGTTTCTTGTTGTCCAGCTGTCTCCTGTTAGATTGATTGTTTAAACAAGAAATAGCTCTGAACATCTACTCTTGGTTTTAGCCTTCAGTTTTGCCTGTGAAGACGGCATTTGTTGTTAAAAAGGATAAGCCAACATGAAGATCAGAGAGCTGTCTAAGGGAGAAAAGCAAGCCATTTTGAAGCTGAGAAAAGAGGGAAAATCAGTCATTGCACAAACATTGGGCATAGCCAATACGACAATTTGGAATGTCTTGAAAAAGAAAGAAACCGCTGGTGTATTGAGCAACAGACACTGAATGGGTCAACAGCTGATGACAGAAACATTGTGAGAGCTGGAAGTAGAAGTCTGGAAGTAGACGTTCGCATGTGTCAGTGGATTTATTATCAGAGTGAGGTGAGATTATTTGCTGTGTGTGTGTGTGTGTGTGTGTGTGTGTGTGTGTGTGTGTGTGTGTGTGTGTGTGTGTGTGTGTGTGTGTGTGTTTAAGTGACAGTCGGTAGACAATAATCGGGGTTTGTACTTTGATCAGGTAGCACGGCATGAGCAGCATGTGACTCAATGATTTTTTTAACCAGTACTGAGCACTGATAGAAGTTGTTTCATAGCACAAATCAAAGGCAGATCATTTTATTTCTATGTCGCTTTTAACAAAAGACATTATCACAGAGTAGCATTAAAGAAATCTGGATGTAGATCCCTAATGAGCAAACCATAGATAACAGTGAGACGACATGAGGAAGAAGCCTTGAGAGGATCCAGACTCAAAAGAGAACCCATCATCTTCTGAATGACAGTGGATAGTAGGATTAGGTGTGGAAGAGTAAATTTGGAATGTCTTGAAAAAGAAAGAAACCGCTGGTGTATTGAGCCACAGACACCAAATGGGTCGGCCAAGGAAAACAGCAACAGCTGATGACAGATACATTGTGAGAGCTGTGAAGAAAAACCCCAAAACAACAGTCAGTGACATCACCAACAACCTCCACAGGGCAGGGGTGAAGGTATCACAATCCACTGTTTGAAGAAGACTTTGAGAGCAGAAATATAGAGGCCATACCACAAGATGCAATCCATTCATCAGCATTAAGAATTGGAAAGCCAGATTGGAATTCTCAAAGAAATACATAGATGAGCCACAAAATTTCTGGAACAAAGATTAACCTCTACCAAAGTGATGGAAATTCCAAAGTGTGGAGAAAGAAAGGATCTGCTCATGATCCAAAACATACCAGCTCATCTGTACATGGTGAAGGTAGTGTCATGGCTTGGACTTGCATGGCTGCTTCTGGAACAGGCTCACTAATCTTTACTGATGATGTAACTCATGATGGTAGCAGCAGAATGAATTCAGAAGTTTACATGAATATTTTGTCTGCCAATTTACAGAGAAATGCATCCAAATTAATCAAGATGAACTTTATCATGCAACAAGACAATGACCCAAAACACACTGCCAACTCGACAAAGGGGGGAAAATGGAAGGTTTTTTGGCCAAGTCAGTTTCCAGACCTTAACCCAATTGAGCAGCATTTCACCTCTTGTAGAGGAGACTGAAGAGAGAAACCCCCCCAAAACAAACACCAACTGAAAGAAAGTGCGGTACAGCCACTTGACTTGACTACAAGACTGTAAAAGAAGAATGTAACCGTTTGGTGATGTCAGTGGGTCGCTGGCTTGATGCAGTTCTTGCAAGCAAGGGATATGCAACCAGATATTATTATAAATGTTATTTACTTCAAGACTTATCTGTTCCTATACTTTTGCTCATCTAAAAATTGAGCAGTCTCATACAAAAGGTTCTATGTTTTATGTTGTTTAACACATCTAGATGTAAATACCAGGAAATAAAAGGTGAAATCTTAAACTCACGTCTCATTTCCATCTTTTGGTCTCAAACCCAAATGTCTTTGGTGTATAGCACAAACAAATCAATTGGCCTTGCTGTTCCAATAGTTTCGGATGGGACCGTTACATCTCCTCAGAGCAGTGTGTGTAACTGCTGAAGTCATCGCTGTTGTCTTGGTCTGTGTCTGGAAGTAGAAGTTTGATGCTTGGAGTTTGCTGGTCTCAAACTGTTCGCATGTCTCAGTGGATTTATTATCAGCCTCAACCCCTGGTCTTGTAGAGCTTTCTGTCTCTTTGTCTTTCTCTCTCTCTTTCTCTCGTTCATTATATCCTTCTTTCCTCGTTCCTTGTTATCTCTGTCCACTCTCTTATCTTTTCCTTAACATGTGTATTTTAAAGAAAAGTCATTCACTGAGGTTCAGAGTGTTATGGTAGCCTAATTCCATGTTGCTTTTCCCTCCTTTACTTCTGTTTCTTAGAGATTTTGTTGAAACAAGGGAATGACATCGCGCAATATTTTTAAGCCTTGGAATTGCTCTTTGCTCAGAAATGCTGTATAGCCTTAAAAGAACAGCTTTTGACCACTCACACACATTTACACATTTGTCAGTAGGAAAAACACTACTTATGCCAGGTGTGCAGTGTTTTTATATATGTATGCTGAATTGCCAGTTTATTAGGTACAGCTGTCTGGCAACTTAGTCTATGCAGTATTCATTCCCTTTTAACCCTATAATTTAGGGAATCTCAAAAATGACACATTCACATAACCAGGTGAGCTATCAAACTATAACTAAATACAAATAAATGATTATAGAGTGGGGAAAAAGGACTAATAAAACCAATAAAATGATTTCCTAAAGTAGCAGAAATTCAACATATCGTTATATTACGTTATCGTTAGATTTTGCATGAACGAATTTCTATATGAAGTAGCGCTTCATCCCACAGCATGGCCAAACACTCCCTTTAGGAGTTCCCTATGTCCGGGGTTCACAAACTAGGGGTCGTGACTCCATGTCGGGTCACTCGATTTACAAAGGGGGTCGTGAGAGAGACTCACAATCTCATTTTTTGTTTTACAAATTAACATTATGAACATTGCTGATTTCAAAATGTGTTTTTTTGCTACTATTTTGAAATGGTACTGCAAGTTATGTTCAAATTAATAGGGTACATACTATTTTAGACTTTTTTTGCTATTCTGACGCTGCAGTAGTGTAGGAGTTCAACAATAATTTCAAATTTGGACAAATCTACCTCTGCTGGTTCATCAACGACATCAAGTGACTCTGACTCAGTGGAACAACAGTAGTGAAGAAAACTTACATGAAAATATACTCCAATATTTACTGAATATGGAATTAAAAGTGTGATGGTAACTAATGAGGACAAACCAAAATGCCAAGGCCTGCAGTAAGAGAAAATGTATAATATCCAATTTGGGGTCATTTGGCCCCAAGTTTTGGAAGCCCTGCCCAAATAGCTAAAGTGGCATTTGGAATACAGACTTGCCATCTTAAATGGCAAAAAAATAGAAATAAAATTTAGCTCTAGAATAATTTTCACCCACACTATTTTTACTTAACCTTATGGTTTTTTTTTTCTGAATACACCCCTAGTTTTCTTACACCACGTTTGTTTGTGACATAAAGAGCGACTTTTTTTAATTTTTATTTATTTATTTATTTATTTATTTATTTATTTATTTATTTGTCATTTGGCTCTGTGTCTTATTCAGAAGTCTGAAACTGACAGTAAAATTTACTCTGACTGACAGAAGCGACTCAGTCTGGTTAGTTCTGTGGCATTATGGTCTGTCTGCAGTTTACAAGTTAAAGACCTTAATGTAGATCAGAAAAGGTTAATGGTTTCCCAGAAGGCTATAGATCACTTCCTTTTCATGTCAGAGTGCCTCATCTGTCCTGTATGTCAGGTGCTCGATGAACATCACCTCAGCCGAAATGCTTTTCACTCAACCTCAGGTTTGTGTGCTTATCATATTAAATACTGCACTAATACCATAAGAGTTCCAGGGTTAATCTTTGCTCATGGTTTGTGTAGAGTATCTAAAGTATAATGCGCATAACAGAGTTAGGTGAGATTATCTGCAGTGCGTGTGTTTGAGTGACAGTCGGTAGACAATAATCGGGGTTTGTACTTTGATCAGGTAGCACGGCATGAGCCGCATGTGACTCAATGATTTTTTTAACCAGTACTGAGCACTGATAGAAGTTGTTTCATAGCACAAATCAAAGGCAGATCATTTTATTTCTATGTCGCTTTTAACAAAAGACATTATCACAGAGTAGCGTTAAAGAAATCTGGATGTAGATCCCTAATGAGCAAACCATAGGTGACAGTGAGACGACATGAGGAAGAAGCCTTGAGAGGAACCAGACTCAAAAGAGAACCCATCATCTTCTGAATGACACTGGATAGGTGTGCAAGAGTAAAGATAAACAGTGCTACAGTACGTGTGCTTAAAGCATGTTCAGTAAGAGATTGTAAGAGTCAGAGTTTTTACATACAAATCTACAGTAACTAGGTGAGAAGCAAGAGTTTCCACCCAGTAGTTGATTATTTTCCAATAGCAACTTCCCACATGGAAAACACAAATTTATGAATTCCAGTTGAATGCACCATGTGGTCTGAGGCTAATGTTCTGTTTTTTTTTTTTCCAGAGACCTGCTGTTTAACCAGATCTACCCGAGGCTGGTTGAGAACTCAGTGGCTAAGGGCGTCTTCTTGGAGAGTCTCGAGCCGTACATTCTGAGCGAGCGGATTGGCTGCCTGACCGCGCCCGTCATGAGGGACCTCCTCAGTTACTTCCAAGAAAATGGTATGATGGAGAGTGTGGAGGGCTGCCTGGTGCACATGGACATCACCAACCTGGATATACAGCAGGTAGGTCTGACCTCAGGGTTCTTGACTGAGTGTGTTTGGGTGTGTGAATAGATACGCTGGATAAATATTTCCCTCCTCCACATCCGTCTCTGTTTGTTTGTATATATGTAATCAAACCAGCTTTGTTTGTGTAATCAGCACCTGCGCCTCTTTACCCGTCTTATCAATCCCACATCTGAAACAATTATCACAGATGCAGGGGGATGATACACCCACAGAAGCCAGTCAAATTGTGTAAAAAATATTAGCACTTTGATTGCTGTGTTGTTTTCTGGGTGAATACAAAAGTAATCCCAAATTTTGTTTACTAATTGAATAATTGCAGATCCAGACCCTATTTTAAATAGTTTTCATATTTAGAAATATTTTTATTTTAGATGTAAGGTGCATGTTTAATTGGTTAGGGTTTCTTGATTTTGGCACAGGTATTGATGTGTTATTATTAGTATATATAGTATTAGGGGTTTAACGATACACTCCAGTCATGATTCGATTCACAATACTGGCTTTGTTATTTTGATTCGATTCTCAGAATACTTTGAACAAAATTTGTATGAAGAAAAATTATGACTGGAAAGACCCCTTGTTTAGATAAGAATTCTAAACAAAGCAAAACAATGCACATATTTGTCTGTATAAAACAAAATAAATCAAACAGATATCATTTAATATCATAATCAAAACATACTACAAATTGTTAAAAATAAATAAATGTATAAATTCTCTCAAAAATTTTGATTGAATATACAAAGTATAAACAAAGTGTCAGATCCAGGGACTTTGTAAATGATCGACTGAAACATAATGAGCTCTGTAGCAGAATTAGAGCTCCAAAGTCGGCTAAAATGGCACATTTCCACAGCCTCTGGTGGTGTTTGAAAGCTACTGAGGAGCTCTTTTTAACCATTATAACGTGGTCATGCAACCATGTAACGCATAATGTGCGTTGGCCATTGCAATCCGGAGCTATCGGGCTATCGGTCTTTACAAGTGCAGATTTCGCAGGTTCTGCATGAAAGAACGTGATCATGTGACCAGCGTATTCTCTATATATTTTAATTCTATGAGATGTGCACATTGGGACCCCCTGTGTTCAAACAGTGCAACTGCATTACATGAATAAATAATAGAATGCTGGTGTCCATGATGTGAATCACACATTTCCATGATGCACATCACATTTTTGCATCACGATGCATCATGTCACAATGTATTATTCACCCCTATATAGTATTAGTATAGTATTAGAAACTAGACAGTTTTTTTCTTTCCATGTCCCAAGTTCTGTATTTAGAGTTTCACGCTTGAAGTCCCACATCACGAACCTCGCATCCTGAGTTTTGCAGCTCAAATTTTGTGTTCCAAGTATCACCTTTCAAATTAAAATCAAAATTTTCCCGCCCCACACTCACTTTGTTCCCTTCAGTCTTATTTAATTCAGTGTGTGGAATTCCACGTCCTGAATTCTGTATCTGGAGTCCCAGCTTCGAAGTTCCATATCTCGCATCCTGAGTTTTGTGTCCCATGTTCTGCGTCCCGACTAATGCATTTGTTCTGCATCCCGAGTTCCAAGTTTCACCTTTTCTCTCGCTGCACTCAAACCCTGCTGCCCTTTCCTGTTTAAGCGCTAACGTTTATTGTGTGGTGTGTGAATGTGTGTGTAGGTGGTGCAGATGTGTTGGGATAACCAGCTCTACGATGCCATGATGTACGTGTTCAACAGTGGCATGAACGATTATATCAGCCCCATGGAGGTAACACACACACACAATACTCATAACATTAGTACAGCTTTTAGCATGAACTCAAATTGTAATGTATTAACAAAGATCTCAGGTCAGTGAAATAATAGTGTTATTCCCATTAGTGGGTGAGCGAAGAACATTTTGTCACAAATACAGATTTTAGGATTTGACAGTACATTATTATCTGGTCTAAATGTTTGGGATACAAGTAATTATAATCTCAAATATAATCTGCCTGGATAAATACTTAATCACATCCACAATTAGTAATGCCTTATTGCCTTATGTTAATAGATTAGACACCTGGACTTAAGAAAGAGGTGAAACATGACACTACTTTTTTGTCCCCTTAGCATAATAATTTTTGTTATATATAAAAATGAATAAAACATAAAAAACAAGCCACTTACTGCAATAAACAACCTTCAATTTCAGTTTGCTTTCTGTGTGTTTTGAAGCTTATGCTGGACATTTTTATCTTTTACAACCCAGACTAGCACATGACAATGCAATCTTCAGAAAGTTTCAATCTTTATGATAATTTTTTGTGATATGTTTATATGAATTTTTATATAAAATATGGTTTCTGTGTTGAAAGGGAACAAAAATGCCTTGATTTAAATGGCTATGTCCTTAAGCAGTTTTATTTAACTGTTGTTGCACTAACTGATTATCACATATGCGCGTTTACTAACATTGATTTACCAGCGAAGTTTGAACACCCTGCTGTTAGCAGAAGTTATCGTTACGTTCAACCACAAATAACCATAAAAAAAACGTGACATCTACTGTCTTTCCGTAGCTATACAACAAAAAAGACTTCTCTGATTGCCTGGCTTATTTTCTACTAGCTTGACACCGCAAGTGCTCAGCGCCCCCTGGTGTCCTGCAGTATGCTCGTTAGTATCACGTTCAAGAAAGCAGTTTTTCTATGTAATATCTGGAGACGTCATCATTGTGAATTTCAGCAATTGCGGTCTTGTGGTATGTTCTAATTGGTCGATTTTATTGGGTGAACTGTGGGTGAACGTTCAGCGAGAGAGAGAGAGAGAGAAAGACGAAAGGGAGATGGAGACAGAGGGAGGGGGAAAGCGAGATAGAGGGAGCGAGAGATTTAAATGTGTGAGTGGTGTAAATTAGATTATGTGTCCAGACGTTTCTGGTGTAGGGCAGCTTTTCTTTTTAGATGAGTTTGGCAGTTTCCTCAGGTATGATAGAGAATAAACAGTGCGCTGATAGATTTGCTTGGAACGTTTGAGTGTGTGTGTGTGTGTGTGTGTGTGTGTGTGTGTGTGTGTGTGTGTGTGTGTGTGTGTGGGTGTGTGTAAGTGGGTCTGTGATGAAGTAGTGAATGCACTATTAGCTCAAGAGGAAGATGAAAGCACTGTAGAGATCCTCTGAAGCGCTAGATGAAAGAGAATTGATATTGGAGAATAATTTGTATCCGCACGCACACACACACACACACACACACACACCTGCCTGCGACATGTTTTGACACAGGTGGGGTGATATATATATATATATATATATATATATATATATATATATATATATATACATACATACATACATATATATATATATATACACATACATACATATATAGTACTGTGCAAAAGTTTAAGGCACCCTATTGTTTTTAGTACAAACTTTGTTATAGATTTTTTATTTTATGACTTCTACATCAAGTCAGTACAAAAAAAAAAAAAAAAAATTTAGTTTTCTAACACACAATTAAATGTTACAGAAAAATGTCATTAAAGAAAGCAGCATATTACGTACGAATGTTTTTTTACGACAAAAAACACAATGAAGGCTGCTGGGTTTTGCTGCAGAAATAAGAAGCGAGTGCGAAAGTCAAAGTCTCCAGAAGAACTGTGGCTGGAGATGCTCAATAAAACTTACCAGCTCATTTCCTTATAAAACTGCACACATTGTACCAGAGACTACGATTTTTATTTTTATTTTTATTTTTTTGTCACACCAGATATTGACTTTTTCATTTACTACTGTTTACTGCTCTTTACGGTAATTATTTTTAAAATGTAGAAACATTTAATTTCATTATTTTGAAGGCATCTTTGCTCTACAGCATTTCTTTGCATGTGCCTAAAACTTTCACACAGTACTGTATATATATATACACATGTTGGTTGTGCTCTGGGACACACTTTTTGTTTGAAATTAATGTTTCTTTCCCTCACTTCCTGCTTTCAGAAACTTTTTCAGGTGATTGGTACTCCTCTGCGAGAAGGCAAACCTCTCACAGGTAGATCTGCTTCCCACAATCCTCTGCGCTTCCATTAGTTAGCTCATGACTCTAGTAAATGACACTTGTTTACTAATACCAAGAATATGAATCCCAGAGATGACACTCCTGTAACAGTCTGAGATCTGCTACCTGCTTGCTTTTAGCTTTAGTGCTAACAGTTTTCAGCTTCACACGCCATCACATGTAGAAATTACCTCAGATGTTTGCGAGCCAGCACTAGGAATCCTCTCAGTAGATTAGCAGTAACCGTCTACTATTAATTTGTGTTCAGCTATGTTTGCTAGCTAGCAATAACCCAGACAACTTGATAGCAGATTGTTACTGCTAATTTACTGAGGAGTTTCCTACTGCTAGCTCACAAACATCTGAGGTAAATTAGCTCATGACTGTGGTAATTAATGGTTGTTTGCTAATACCAAGAAAACAAACCCAGAGACAACACTTTTTGTGCTATGTGCTTGCTTTTTGGTTTAATGCTAACATTCAGCTTCAGCTTCACAATTCATGTAACATGTCGCTAATATAATTTACAGATGTTTGTGAGCCAGCAATAGGAAAATCCTGAGTAAATATGTAGCATTTATCTGCTATTAAGTTGTGTTCAGCTGACTAGAGGGTTATTGCTAGCTCAGGGTTATTGCTAGCAAGCTAACCTAGCTAAAATGGAGCCTCCGCTTGATGAGTGTCAAAGCAAATTTGCACATTAAGCACGGCTTGTAACAAATGAGTCAATGTTTTAATGTTTTATTGGTACATTTATTTGTACCCTTTCTCCCACTTTCATTTACAATTAGATTTTAACGCACTATTTACTTTGTTTGCTAAAGCTAGCTAGCTATACTTTAACTTATTGAATCTGGATAGTGTTACGATAAGGAGCTGTGAGTGCAATATGCTAGCTACCAAGCTTAAAGCACCATAAAATAAGGTTTTAAATAGCTAGCTGGCTAGTGTTACACTTAGTGACTGTCACTGGAGGTTAATAAATAATAGCCAAATAGCGAGCTAGCTTGCTGGTTAGTTTCTATGACTTTGTAAATAGGAAATAAAGGCATCAATCTCCATAACCCAGATAGCATAACTGTAAAACTCACCACAGCAGGTATTTTAATGCTTCTTTCTACTTGTGTTTGTCCATTTTGGACCTGAATTTGGACTTGAGAAGGTAAGAGCACAAACCGAGACATGTTTTATATGCATTTGTTTGTCTGTAGGTTTATTTGTGCACATTTCTCTTCACAGATGAACAGGTGGTCATGGGAAATAAACTGCTTGTCTACATTAGGTGAGCGTGTGTGCGCACACACACACACACACACACACACACACACACACACACACACACACACACACACACACACACACACACGCGCGCAATTATGTCAAGTCATGTTTATTCTGGTTCTCTCTCGGTTTCAGTTGTTGTCTAGCAGGACGAGCCTATCCTTTAGGGGACATCCCAGAAGACCTTGTGCCACAAGTTAAAAATCAGGTGTGTGTGTGTGTGTGTGTGTGTGTGTGTGTGTGTGTGTGTGTGTGTGTGTGTGTGTGTGTGTGTAAGTAAAATATTGGTGTGAAGGTAATTTGTATGCTAGCATGGGTCACGTAGTTAAAATGAGAAGGATAACAGCATCCAAACTACACAAGTAAGGAATAAGCCATGAGAGGCATGCTGTTATAGGAAAATAATCAACGACGGGGTGGTGTGATCCTGTTAACATGCCAAAGTTGATTCTTTTCCTATAACAGCATGTCCTGAAGTGTGTTATTCCTCTTATACCACAGCAATTTGCTAACAGTTACAATGTACAATTTATTCATGACCGACACGTCATGCTTTTTAACCCTTTATAGTTACATTTAATGTTATGGAGTGTTTAGAATTAGTTCCTGTTCTCACTTGTTATAGCAGCTATCCAGATAGATTCCCTCTCCAGCCTCTTTTTTGTTTTCTCTCTTGAAGTTAACAAGAACTAAAAAATGCCGCTTGTCATGTTATCAAGAAACCGGAATGTGCAGTACTGTCCTGTGGTGTAAAACTTACTGACTGTTATGAAGCGATGACGCTGGAGACTCCTTCCATAAATGTTACATAAACGTCTCCTAACAGAAAACATCACAGTATCAACAATTCTGTTTTATTTGTTAAATAACAACATAATTTTTTTATCTGCTTTTTTATTAGACTTTTATTAGATTATGTGAAACATCTGGCATTCCAGTCCCTGTGAAAGAGCTGTTACTATAGAAACAATAACATATTAGAGCAAGCGCTCTAGGTTTATATTTATAATATAAATATAAACCTGTGATTCATGTTACCTCCGTATCTGTTATCCGAACCGGAAAATTAATCATGTAATGACCAATCAGCTGATTGTCTGGGTTGTCCCTTGATTGCTAGGGAGAAGATCCATGTGGGTGATAAAGACAGATAAAACAGTCTGTGTGTGTGTGTGTGTGTGTGGGTGTGTGTGTGTGTGTGTGTGTGTGTGTGTGTGTGTGTGTGTGTGTGTGTGTGTGTGTGTGTGTGTGTGTGTGTTAGCTTTAGTTTTCTCTCTACTACTTTGCTGTTAGAGTCCCGTAGAGAACCCAGGAATCCTGCTGTACACATATTCAGGGTGTCCCAGAGACCAGAGATGGATGTATGTGTGTGTGTGTGTGTGTGTGTGTGTGTGTGTGTTTCATGTATTAGTTTGTCAGACATCGGGAGGTCATGTTGAAAGCTAGACACACAGTCTGAGTCAGCTTTGATCTTAGTTTTACACTGGATCTGTCTGCCGAACACACACACACACACACACACACACACACACACACACACACACACACACACACACACACACACAAAGACTTTACTATTCTCACAGTCTATAGTAGCTACATCCGAGATGTGTCTCATTAGCAGCCTTTGTGTCTGTTTGAATAGCAGATAATGGGTAATGCTGTGAACACAAAAACACACACACACACACACACACACACACACACACACACACACACACACACACACACACACATGGACAGAACTGCTAGAACAGGGGCCTCATCTATAATATCCTGGATAGAATAATCCTAACTGTGGGTATATTGTTATTTCCTAACAGTTTTATTAAACGTCCACTTGCACAATTAATTCTGCTTACTAGTGATGGAATTAATATCATATCATTAAATTCTCTGCGTTTGCACGATCTGCCCCACTTGGAGAACATCCTCAATTATCCTTATATGGACATATACAGGTGCATCTCAATAAATTAGAATGTCGTGGAAAAGTTCATTTATTTCAGTAATTCAACTCAAATTGTGAAACTCGTGTATTAAATAAATTCAATGAACACAGACTGAAGTAGCTTAAGTCTTTGGTTCTTTTAATTGTGATGATTTTGGCTCACATTTAACAAAAACCCACCAATTCACTATCTCAACAAATTAGAATACTTCATAAGACCAATAAAAAAAAAACATTTTTAGTGAATTGTTGGCCTTCTGGAAAGTATGTTCATTTACTGTACATGTACTCAATACTTGGTAGGGGCTCCTTTTGCTTTAATTGCTGCCTCAATTCGGCATGGCATGGAGGTGATCAGTTTGTGGCACTGCTGAGGTGGTATGGAAGCCCAGGTTTCTTTGACAGTGGCCTTCAGGTCATCTGCAGTTTTTGGTCTCTTGTTTCTCATTTTCCTCTTGACAATACCCCATAGATTCTCTATGGGGTTCAGGTCTGGTGAGTTTGCTGGCCAGTCAAGCACACCAACACCATGGTCATTTAACCAACTTTTGCTGCTTTTGGCAGTGTGGGCAGGTGCCAAATCCTGCTGGAAAATGAAATCAGCATCTTCAAAAAGCTGGTCAGCAGAAGGAAGCATGAAGTGCTCCAAAATTTCTTGGTAGATGGATGCAGTGACTTTGGTTTTCAAAAAACACAATGGACCAACACCAGCAGATGACACTGCACCCCAAATCATCACAGACTGTGGAAACTTAACACTGGACTTCAAGCAACTTGGGCTATGAGCTTCTCCACCCTTCCTCCAGACTCTAGGACCTTGGTTTCCAAATGAAATACAAAACTTGCTCTCATCTGAAAAGAGGATATTGGACCACTGGTCAACAGTCCAGTTCTTCTTCTCCTTAGCCCAGGTAAGACGCCTCTGATGTTGTCTGTGGTTCAGGAGTGGCTTAACAAGAGGAATACGACAACTGTAGCCAAATTCCTTGACACGTCTGTTTGTGGTGGCTCTTGATGCCTTGACCCCAGCCTCAGTCCATTCCTTGTGAGGTTCACTCAAATTCTTGAATCGATTTTGCTTGACAATCCTCATAAGGCTGTGGTTCTCTCGGTTGGTTGTGCATCTTTTTCTTCCACACTTTTTCCTTCCACTCAACTTTCTGTGAACATGCTTGGATACAGCACTCTGTGAACAGCCAGCTTCTTTGGCAATGAATGTTTGTGGCTTACCTAGTGAACCAAACTGAGAGACCATTTTGAAGGCTCAGGAAACCTTTGCAGGTGTTTTGAGTTGATTAGCTGATTGGCATGTCACCATATTCTAATTTGTTGAGATAGTGAATTGGTGGGTTTTTGTTAAATGTGAGCCAAAATCATCACAATTAAAAGAACCAAAGACTTAAACTACTTCAGTCTGTGTGCACTGAATTTATTTAATACACGAGTTTCACAATTTGAGTTGAATTACTGAAATAAATGAACTTTTCCACGACATTCTAATTTATTGAGATGCACCTGTATGTGTGTGTGTGTATATATATATATATATATATATATATATATATATATATATATATATATATATATATATATATATATATATATATTAGAGGATGATAAGTAATGAGTCATGGTTAAGATTGTACATTATTGATTCCCCCCCCCCCCCATTTTTTAAAAAACGTGATAAATGATTTAATCATCCAGAACCGGTAGCTAGATTTTGTTTTATATTAATGTACTCAAAACATTCTCCATTTAGCTTGACAGAAAGCGAGCACGGCTGGTCGAGAGCATGTGAGATGAGGGCATGGGGGCGGGGCTTCCAGGCGGCGTTAGCTTATGTCGGAGAGTACAAAACACCTACGCGGATCGTCCCAGATTCACATGTCGATTGGCTCGTCTCCTGTTTTACTGAGGAGAGAAACACTGCTCTTTCAGTGTATTTCTGAGTGATAACAAGCATACAAGCGTACTCTAGTGTTCAAGTGTGAAGCATCTACGCAGAATGTGTAAAAGTTGGCAGGTGTGGAAATATAATTGGAGTAAACGTCACTGGAGATCGTGGCAATGTAATATCATGTAGAGACGATTAAATTGTTATATCACACAAATTTATTTATTTATTTTTCTCTGCTCAAATGGTTGAAAGAACCTCAGCTCATACGTCACTCTGCATTATGGACACAACAAGATCATATGGAAGCCCATTTCCGCCACAGAGAAGAAAAATAAAAAGGTAATTGTGACTTTATTTCTCACAATTCTGACTTTATTTCTCACAATTATGAATTTACATCTCGCAATTCTGACTTTTTTTCTCGCAATTTAGACATCCACTTGACATTTGGTGAGTTACAAAGAATGCACCGACGAAGCATCGGTCATTCTCTATATGACTGAGAAATAGGCTGTACTGTATAAAAACAACACTCATCAGCTAGTAAAGACAAGGAAATCCAGATCCTAGTGCATGCTTGTTACCTGAAGATAGTCATATTTCAGGTACTGCATCAAGTAGATGTCTAAATTGCGAGAAAACAACGTCAGATTTGTGAGATGTAAACTCGTAATTGTGAGAAATAAAGTCAAAGTTGTGCGATATGAACTCGCAGTTGTGAGGAAAAAATGTCAGAACTGCGAGATATTCACTCAAAATTGTGAGGAATGAAGTCAGAATTGCGAGATATAAACTAACGATTCTGAGGAAATAAAAGTCAGAACTGTGAGATGTTAACTCAAAATTGCGAGGGGAAAAAAGTCAGAATTGCGAGATATAAAGTTATTACTTTTTTTTTTTTTTTTTTTTTTACTTTTCTCCGTGGTGGAAACAGGCTTTCATAAAGTCATGGTTCTTTACACTTCCCAGATTTACGTAGATAGCTGAGAATTTATGGGGCAAAGAAGAAGGTGCAATATGGCAACCAAGTGGCTTCACATCTCTCTGGGTATAGAATACCAGATTTAGTTATAAAGGTCTTTAAGGTGTGTGTACATATTACCAAGCTCTTGCTCTTCACTGAATGTGTTTCAGGTGTTTGAGTTCCTGATTCGCCTGCATTCATTAGAAGCCATCCAGGAGGAGGAGGTCTATCCGTACATCCGGACCCTGCTGCACTTCGACACCCGCGAGTTTCTCAACGTTCTGGCGCTAGTGCGTATCAAACAGCAACTTCATTAAAGCCACAATTGTACACACCTCTCCTCTTACTGCACATGCAAGTCGAACCTGCATTTCTAAAGCACCACACACACTTCTAACTGTGTCGAGTTCAAATTGAACTCGTGTGATTTTTCTGAAACACTGTTATCTCTAAAAATGGACACAAAGAGGATGTTACAGAGCTAAAAAAAAAAAAAAAAAAAAGTAGCAGCAGCCATGTTGAAGAGAAAATCGCTTTCTTTCTCAGCACATGGTCTGGGATGAAAACAAGCATCAGACTCGGGTAGGAGGCGTGGCCTAATGTTAGACGCGATTTAGACGATAACGCCGTTCATATTTGATTTACATGTCTATGAATGTTTATATCTGTAATTGATTCATTATATACAAATTGGGTAGTTGAGCTTATTAGTTTGGTGAATTACACTTTATATAGTAAAACAAAATCATAAACCACGATGGGATAGGAAAATAATCACTGCAGCTCCAACATGAAACCCAAAGTAGAATTCTTTTTCCTATAATAACACACCTTAAGGTTTATTACAGTATTTCATTATTTCACATCATCCTTTTAACCCTTTTGTAGTTACATTCAGTTATGGAGGTTTGTTCTTGTTATCACCCACGTTACAGCTACCATATTATAATGCCCCATATATGTATATATATATATATATATATATATATATATATATATATATATATATATATATATATATATATATATATATATATATATATATATATATATATATATACACACACACACACACACACACACACACACACACACACACACACACACATATATATATGGGGCATTATAATATGGTAGCTCAGTGGTTAAGACATTGGGCTACTGATTGGAAGGTTGTGGGTTCAAACCCCAGCACTGCCAAGCCTTGCGATAATCAGATGCTCCGTCGGACTCACTTATCTTTTTCTCTCTGTTTAAGTGAATAAAACAAAACCATTTGGTTTGTCATGTCCCTTACAGAAACACAAAGCAGAACCTCCTCCATGAAGTCCTTGAAGCCTCCCCCCCCCCCCCCTCCCCTCCCCAAGACAAAAAGCTTAGCTCTGACTGTTACAAAGCGCTGACACTTGGAGACCCCTTTGAAAAAATGTTTCATAAACATCTGTTTAAAGAAAGCTTCACCATATCAACAGTTCTACATTTTAATTTGTTAAATAACACATGATAACTGATAGCTATCATTGAGCCCATGCCATAGAAACGACTAATCTCCGAGACAAAAATGAAAGAAGCAAATGTAATTGTGTTTGGGATAAGTGGAAAACGTGCAGTGTACAGTCCATTGTTGGTAGAACTATCGCTTTAACAATTTTGTCCGTTTCAGACGTTCGAGGATTTTAAGAACGACAAACAGGCTCTGGAGTACCAGCAAAGGATTGTGGACATTTTACTCAAGGTAGAGACATTAATTTTTACTGCATCTTCTCATACTCTTTCTTGCACAAACACAAACACACACACATATACACATATACACACACACACACACACACACACACACACACACACACACACACACACACACACACTTCTCTCTTGTATGTGTTCACTGTAATCATCAGGATTGTAATCAGCTAAATGCAATCACTTCATCAGCGCAGGAGCTTGTAGAGTCCGACTCAGCGGCTGCTTAAAACTCCTCCATCAGATGCTCTTATTATAGCTCAACCCACATCCCTTACTCACAGCCCGCCTTCTCTCTCATCTCCAGCTCCTCTCATGCGCTCCCTCCCCTTCTGATCACTCGTGAATAGTAGAGAGGTATTTTTATCCACAGCGTTTTAATGAAAAGTGTATATGTGTGTGTATGTGTGTGTGTGCATGTTTTGGGCAGGTCATGGTGGATAACGCGGACTTCACCCCGTCCCAGGTGGGCTGCCTGTTCACCTTTCTCGCCCGGCAGCTAGCCAAACCCGACAACACCCTCTTCGTCAACAGGAAGTTGTTTGATCAGGTGACTTTATTTGATAATTTTTTTTTTTTTTTAATGTACTGCATTACATATAGATACATATGAGGATGATTGATTGGTAGCTTATACTATGGAGTCATGTGACCTTCAGTCTGTGCACAATTTCAGTATTAAATCCTCACTATACACACGTAACTCAAGTAAGCCCATCCTCTTCTGAGTGACACCGGATAGAAGGATTATGTACATTACAGCACGCATCATCATGTTAGTCGGAAACAGGAGCAGGCTTTAATGCGGTGATGACTCCAAAGCAATTAGCAGCTCACCGTAAAAATAACTCCGTCTTATTAGAGGTGTGAAAGTGTTTTCGTGGTTGAAAGTCACGGGCTCGCACTAAGCTGGGAGGAATTGAGACTGGCGCCAGTGAAAAGCAGCTGTAAATCTTTTGCACTCTGCTGTTGATGATGTCGTTGTTGTTGTTGATGGCTTTAATTTCTCGGCCTTGAGGAACTTGTAATTGCTCTGACTCAATATGGAGCTCAATATGGTCACGTTAATCACAGCGTCATTTGTGTAGGAAGTGTGGGTTGTTTAACCCAGATCTGGTTGAATGCAGGTTCTGGAGTTTCTGTGCAGTCCAGACGATGATTCCAGACACACGGAAAGGCAGCAGGTAAAATCCTCATTAACTGGACTCATTAGAGTTGTTAACATTTATTCAACAAATTGATATTTATTTATTTATTTACCAGACACAAAAGGCTTAGTACAAGCGATATGAAATCTAAGCATACAGCTTAATTGCTGCAAACAATATGACATCTTAGCAAGTGAATATATGGTCCAATTGATCTAGTATTTCCTATTATAAGATTGCAATAAACCAAATAGAAAAGTTTTAAACCTTTCCCAAGACATTTCTTACTAATTTCAAGCTTTAAATGGTCTTATTCTATTGGCAGATCATTAATTGGTTAAAATTAGGGAAATGATCTGCGATTATATACAAGGTGACGGGTTCATGCTTTGTTAATTTTTAGCTAGCCTGTTTATTCCAAACATGTAGCCGCTCAACGCAAGGTGCATGTATCTACTGATCCACTAGTGATCCTACTTCTGTCTTTTTTTTTTTCTTTCTTTCTTTTTTTTTTTTTTAATAAACTTAGCACAGTTATCATGGTGGCATCATTTATTAAATATTAAACGATAACAGGATCTTGTGTCTCAGATATTCCACAACATTAAATGTAACTACAAATGGATAAAAAGTATCATGTGTCATTCTTTAATAAATCAAAATTTGCAAGTGTTATCAAATCGCTGTGGTACTGTATAAGAGGAATACAACACTTCACACTGTGCTATTAAAGGAAAATAATCAAGTAACTCCGCTTCACATTGGGCCACATAACACCACTTCAACAGTGATTATTTTCCTGTAAGTGTATGCTCTGTTATGTTGTATTCTTTTTTTTAAAATAATACATAGTTTTGTCTGATAGAGAATTTGATCGGTAGATAGCTACATTTGTTCTAAGAAATAATTACCAGCAACTTGTTGGTGGAGAAATGCCGGGGCAGTCGTGGTATTCACCCGGAACAGCCTTTCCCTTTTATCTCCCGCTGCTCAGTTTTCAAAGCACACCAAAATCCCACCGCCACAAATCGAATCCTTTTTCCTCAAGTCTTAAGCCCTTCTGGTACGTGCTGATAAATACATAAATAGGTCCATGTAGATCCGGCTCCGAAACGGCTCTGATTAGGTCAGGTGACTTTCTCACAGCGGTATCTTTCGTTGCAGGTGCTGTTGGAGTTACTGCAGGTTGGAGGCATGGTCCAGTTCGACGAGGGGCGGCTCCTCACCCTGGCAGAAAAGGCAGAGTTGTAAGTGTTTGTTCAGTAAAAGAGCTGACAAGTTCATACAGCACAGACTCGCACACAATTCACAACCTGGTGAAGGAAAAACTCCACTGGTTATTAGTATCATGAAGAAGATGTATAGCTGTAGCTCTAACTCTATCATCAAGTCATGGCAAAAAAACAAAACAAAATTCTTTTTGGATTTAACAAAAAATGTCATGCTTATGTCCCTGTTCTGCTGACAATAACAAATTTATTGAATGGTACATTAAAAAAAAAAAAAAAAAAAAAGTTAACAGCTTAACAGCAAATTAACAGCTAATTTTGACAAATTTAAATAATAGCACAAGAAACTAGGGTTGGAATCTGAGGGGAAAAGCAACAGTAACACTGGTGGACGCTCCACATAAACAGATTTTAAAATGTGTATAATTGTTGATAAGTTTTCTGTGAGGACATGTTTATTTGTCATTTTTGGAAGGAGTCTCCATTGTCAGCGCTTTGTAACAGCCCTTTGGAAAGTCTTCAAGGCAGAGGGCTTTGCTTTTTTTGCGGTGTCTCAGTAATGTGACAAACTGAGTCACAAATACAAAATGTATTGTTAGCACTGGCAAATTGCTGTGGTACAAGAAAGATAAACATTTTGGGACATGCTGTTTTTGGAAATGAATCAGCCTCGCGGCGGTAACAGTAACTCTGTTTCATGATGCGCTGCATCACATCATCCTAAATTTGATTATTTTCCTTTAAATTGATATTATGTTCCTATATCAACATGCCCCCAAGTGCGTTATTCCTTACATAAAACTTAATTGCGATGGATAGGTTGATCTTGACAACTTTAATAACTTAATGTGCTGCCAAATCAGTTTCAGGGACACAGAACTGATCGACGTCAACTTAACTGCCTTAATTGCCAAGTCAGTTTTTGACCCTTTTATTCAGCAAGTCGGCGAATTTATTCTGTACCTATTAACTGGACGAGTCCTTCTTTATGCATGGACCACAAACATTCTAGTGAGGGCTGTGTTACATGACCAGTTATAAACTAACCGAATTTCCTTTATCATATATCCGTTATTTTCAAACGTTTGAATAAAATGCCTCGCGAGTGGTTCAACAGAAAAGCAATCACGTGACACGAGCCAGTGCTGGGTGCCTGTGAGCTCCTGTCTGTGGAAGAGGGCGGATAGCTCTTTCAAAAGTTTACATACGCTTGATTCTTAATACTGTGTGCTGTTACCTGGACGATCAGTGACCGTTTTTATGTCTCGTGATGGTTGTCCACGGGTCCCTTGTTTGTCCTGAGCAGTTAAACTGCCCACTGTTCTTCAGAATAATCCACCAGGTCCTGCATATTCTTTGCTTTACCAGCATCTTCTGCATATTTGACCCCTTCCCAACATCTCATGATGTTGAGATCCATCTTTTCACACTGAGGACAACTGAGGGACTCGTACACAACTATTACAAACGTTACAAACAATCACCAATGCTCAAGAAGGCAACACGGTACATTAAGAGGCAGGGGGGTGTAAACTATTGAACAGGATGATCGGTGTAAATTATTATATATATTTTTTAAAGATCTTTTTTTTTTTTTTTCATTTAGTACTGAAGCTACATAAGATATTTATATGTTTCCCAGAAGACAAAATAATAACAATTTACACCGATAATCCTGTTCAAAAGTTTACGCCCCCCGGGCTCTTAATGTAGTGTGTTTTCTTTTTAAAACTGTAGTTGTGGAGCCTGAGGTATACGCTTAAGGTTGTTTATTGAGCACTGTTATGTTCTGCTTCTGTATGAGTCAAATGCCCTGCGCTGTATGATTCGACTTTTTTATAATTAATCCTCGTTCTGCCTGTGAAGAAGGCAGTCTAAAAGTTAGACGACAATCTGTGTTTACTATCTATTATTTTGACTGGCTTTGGGCTTTTGCATGTTGAAACAGAGGGCCTTGTTTTCCCTCGAGGGCTTCAGACTTATTACCTTCAATTACCGTCGCTTTTCATTTAAACCTGTTCTGTATAATTAGGTAGCAATTAAGCGGAGAGTTGAATCGATTTTTTTTTTTTTTTTTTTTTTTCCCAAGGGACATTCAGGTCAAATAAAGTTTAGCTTTAACTCCCACCTGCTCATCACTATGCTTTGTTCTGTGTCTCAATCTAGTTATCAGATCTGTGAGTTTTTGTATGAGCAGAAGCTTCTGTATGATCGAATCATTGCCTGCTACCTGAAGGACCCCTTGAGAAAGGTACATCTTCACTCCTCAATTTTTACTTGTTTCTTAATCCATGTTTCCTTATCTATCCTGCTCTCTCTCTCTCTCTCTCTCTCTCTCTAAAGCCCAAGTATTTCTGTTGTTCTGCTAGGAGGAGGTTTATAACTACATCCATAACATCCTGTCCATGCCTGGCTACAGCCCGGAGGAGAAGCAGACCACATGGAACAAATCCTTAGAGCACATTAAGGTGAGCGGAGGATTGCTTTAAAGGAAGAGTCCGGCCAAAAAAAAATTATCGATTAGAATAGTTCTACCTGAATCCTACATCACTCATATTATTATTATTATTATTATCCTCATATAGTTCCAGTTTAATTGGCGTGTTTAAGATTTAAATATCGCATTATGATAATGCTTATCTGCTTCCTGCCCTCTATATAAAGTAATTCTTATCCCCATTTCTGGCTCAGTGTCTGAGCTCATCCCTGGTTCGTTGAGGAACACATTTCTTAAATGCTGATCGGATGTTCTCTGTCTTGCAGGAGCTGGTTAGCATTAACCCTGCTAAAGCTGCCGAGCTGGTGGCAGGTCACTTTATCAGTGAGGTAGAGCCCATTATCACTGCACTACAGGTGAGTGTCAATCACAGCGTATCACTGGTCATCATTAATGTCTATGGAGTGCGACCGCCAGCTAAGTCAAGGACTGTGTTGGATTGCAGCGTGTGGCCAAAAATGGAGTGTCCACAATATCCGCCCGTAGCTCCACGGCTGAAGAGAAGAAGAAACTCTTTAGATGTTTAGTCATCTAAATGTCTGTGCCATGTTTTATTCAGTTTTTATTTAGTCGTATTGAAGTATCCAGATGCCGTCTGTGCATATACATTCAGACCAGGCGACCTTCAACAGTCCACTTTCGGTGAGCCTGCGTCCACTGTAGCCTCAGCTTCCTGTTACTGGCTGACAGGAGAGGAACACGATGTAATCTTCTGCTGTCCACCTCAAGGTTTGACGTGTTGTGCGTCGTGAAATGCTTTTCTGCTCACCATGGTTGTAACGAGTGACTATTCTAGACATTCTCCTCTCACCTTTCACAACATTATGTTGCACTGCAAGCAGTTCTGTGATCTCTCAGGCTAGATTTGTTACAGAATGAGATCCGATTCGTTTTTTTTTTTTTTTTTTGTTCCCCCGCCGATATCTGATCCAGCATTTTCTGCTGTGTTATCAGTCCGATATCGGTATTGGATATGGACTCGATGTCAGCTCTACTTTAGGAAGTGCTTTTTTCCTGTTTGCCACTTGTCGTCATTAGTGAGATGACGTGATGTGTATTTGTCAGCTTAGTGTTTTTGTGGCGGGCTTTATATGCTGTAGTGCAAAAAGATTGCACACACACACACACACACACACACACACACACACACACACACACACACACACACACACACATGCTCTTAATCCTGTCAATCGTGTTCACTGAAAGCCCAGAGGTGAGGATTATCGGACATCTCTAAAGGTGTCCGTGCCAAATAGCCTGTCTCCACTCCAATACACAAACAGATCGATCGTGTGTGTGTGTGTGTGTGTGTGTGTGTGTGTGTGTGTGTGTGTGTGTGTGTGTGTGTGTGTGTGTGTGTGTGTGTGTAGACCCCTAAGGTCTTCGTCAAACACACAGACACACAGAATGTCTTCCCATATTTGGATGCATTATACAATTCTGTACATCATGTTCATTGTTTTGCAAAATTTACAGTAAGTAAACCCATTTTTTTCCCTTATTAAGGTTCCTTTGGTCTTGTTCCCAACATCGCTGTAATAAACATCAGATATTTTCTCTATGACATGCCTTTGTAACCTTGCAGGGTATCACATGAAAGCATGTGAAAGTATGAGATATGTAACAGTAGTATTGCACATGCTCATCTCCAGTGCTTCATACAATGCCTTATTTTATTTTATTTATTTATTTATTTTACTATTTTCTTGTGGAAGTAAAACCAATATAATCATGTTCGATCAACTTTATTATGTATCTATGTCCAGTAGCCTAGTTCACTTACAAGCTGTCTCTGTTATACGGTGTAGTCGAAGCCGGTAAACATTTTCGCTAGTCAACTAGTTAAAGTTTGGTAAAGTATTCTGTCGCATAATCAACCAGTAACCATTTACACAAACGGCTTCTCTCTCTCAGGAATAAAAAACACTTCAGGATGTGGTGTTCTTGGAAAAGAATAAACTTCTTTTCTGTTTTTCGGTAACTCTGTTTCCATTTCATCTGCATCACAACACCCCATTGTTAATTTTTGTCCCTATAACAGCAGGTCGTTTGTGCATTTGTGCATGAAGGTGCTGAAATGTAACTAATACTCAGCACATTTGTGAACCTTGTTTTTTTGTTTTTTGAGGCCTGAGACAAACCTATTACATTAATGACCTGGCATCAGATAATGGATCGTTATTACCATTGTCAAGTGAGCTAGAGATGTTTCAGAGACAGAGAGAGACAGACAGAGCGAGACAGAAAGAGAGAGAGAGAGAGAGAGAGAGAGAGAGAGAGAGGAGAGAGATAGACAGAGTGAGACAGAGCGAGACACAGAAAAAACACAGAGCGACAGTGAGAGACAGTGAGAGACAGAGACGGAGAGAGACACAGAGAGATATATATAGAGAGCCACAAGAGTAAGAGAGAGAGTAGAGAGCTACCATGTGTTTCCATTGTTTTGGTCTGAGATAGTGTCAGAATGTCAAATGAAAGAAACAGCTGAAGTGTGTGTGTGTGTGTGTGTGTGTGTGTGTGTGTGTGTGTGTGTGTGTGTGTGTGTGTGCTGTGATTAGGGTAAGATACAGGTGGAGCTGTAGCTCTGCTTGCCTACAGTCAAACAGGACATAGGACAATAGACCCCCCCTATAGAGATAATAATATATATCTGGGGATGTGTGTGTGAAAGAGAGGGAGAGATAGATAGAGAGAGAGAATAAACGGATTAGTCCGTATCTGAGGCACTGGGTGTAATTAGGTTTGCCTTATCGTCTGGCCGCTGGAAGCGAGGTGTTAATTGAAAAGTCTGATAGTGGAGTGGCGTGTGCGTGCGTGCGAGCGTGCGTTTGCGTGCGTGTGCGGCCAGGATGAGAAGAACAGCACATTCATCTACACAGCACACTTACGCCTCAGAGATTAATTTAGCTCCAGGTTATTACTGCTGTTACTGGCAGGACTGCTTCCTGACCCTGATTTATTGTTTGGAGGAAAATATAAACATGATAACTATAAATGACATTATAATAAGAATACGTTTTAATAATAAAGCACCATTTTCATCCTTGAGGCGGTGTTATGAATCTGTACAATATGAAGGTGTCATCAAAAAACAACGCATCAACAAACAACAATTTTAGTTCCTGCTCCAAAATTTTCCAAAGTAACTTTCAAAAATGGCCAAAAAAAATCAATGAAGTCAATGAAGGTGTAATTTCTTTCTTGTACATGTTTCTAGTGGCATGCAGCTCAGAGCAACGTCAAAAACAAGAAAATGTTGTGCATGCGTGACCGCTACTGCGTCATCCAGCTGGTTTATAAAGCGACATTATTGTTAACATTTGCACAAATAAGCAAAATAATAAAGAACAAAGCAATGTCAAACTCTGTATTTTCCTTGTCATTGTCAGTTGACGTAACCATTATGTAGTCTGCGTGAGCTCTGTTATTTTACATTCAGTCCTCTCCGAAACTATTGGAACGTCAAGGCCAATTAATATTGTTATTGCTGTAAACGGAAGACACTACATAGTCTACATAGAACGCAACACATTTTGTATCGGACCACCCCAATATTGCAACCCGCGACTGACGGGTGTTTCTTGTTACCCAGGTGTCTCCTGTTAGATTTATTGTGTAAACAGTAAATAGCTCTGGACATCTACTCTTGGTTTTAGCCTTCAGTTTCACCTGTGAAGACTGCATTTGTTGTTAAAAAGGATAAGCCAACATGAGGATCAGAGAGCTGTCTATGAGAGAAATGCAAGCCATTTTGAAGATGGCTGAGAAAGGAGGGAAAATCTATCAGAGTCATTGCACAAACAGTGGGCATAGCCTATACAACAAATTGGAATGTCCTGAAAAAGAAAGAAATCACTGGTGTACTGAGCAACAGACAGCAAATGGGTCGGCCAAAGAAAAACAACATGTGATGTCAGATACATTGTGAGAGCTGTGAAGAAAAACCCAAAAAACAACAGTCAGTGACATCACCAACAACCTCCACAGGGCAGGGGTGAAGGTATCACAATCCACCGTTCGAAGAAGACTTTGAGAGCAGAAATATAGAGGCCATACCACAAGATGCAGTAGGCATTAAGAATCAGAAAACCGCATTAGAATTCACAAAGAAATAAAGAGATGTTTCGGATAATAGTTTTGGTGTGGACTGTAAAGTTATAATCGTGTTTTATAGACGTTGCGCATATGGTCTTTATTTGCCTTTAAGATGAGCCGTGTTGGGTGAGCCAGTATGCAGGAATGCTTGTGGTGTGGATTGGATGGTTAGTACATACTACTCATTAAATTTATTAGCTAGCCCATGAGGCAAGTAAAAGCACCATTGTGCTGCCCAGTCCCATATTTTGGTTGTCTGGAAACCAAACTGATTGGGCTTACAAGTGGTAGCTAATGTAATGTAATAATGTATAATGAACTACACTCACTCTCCACCTGCACCCCTGCTCATTCATGCAATTATGCAATCAGCCAATCATGTTGCAGCAGAGCAGTGCATAAAATCATGGAGATACAGGTCAAGAGCTTCAGTTAATGTTCATATCAGAATGAGAGAGATCAGGGGAGAATGGCCAGACTGGTTCGAGCTGACAGTTACAACAAATAACCACTCTTTACAACCATGGTGAGCAGAAAAGCATCTCAGAACACATGTTCCACAACATCTACAACAGCAGATTTCGTTGTCCAACATTTTGGCTATGAGCTAGTGACTTGTCCACCCTGGCTGAAAATGCAATATAAATGGGGGGAAGAATGTATATTTTGATGTGACCAATCACAATTTTGTTCCTCTCTACATGTTGTGCTTAGCAACTTTGGTTAAATAATTATTACCATTTTCAACTTGCTAGGTCTCGATGTAGCAGTGCAGCCTAATAAACTCACAAAACCAAAGCGACAAATTCTATTCACACCCCTACAAGATGTATGCAGACCTCCAGAGCTCTTGTGTGGTGATTAGGTCACCTAGCAAGGAGTGAAGTATCTTCTCATAGTGGCTTTTTCTAATGTCCGTCACCTCACAGAGGAAAAAGTCTTTGTCTCCTGAGAGATCTGCCATTTAAATGCCTTCTTTTGCACTGCCATGTCTGACATTTGCTGTGACATTTCAGCTTCCTACTGTATTTGCGTATCAACTCGGTCCAAGCCCATTTTGTGTCATTTGTGTCAACTCTGATCGCTCCCCACACTCTGCACACACTCAGTCCTTCCACCTTACTTATAAAGTCAATAATTTATTGATATGTTGTCGCACTCTCCGTCTTGTTTTTCCTGGTTTGCTTGGTGTTAGCTTTTGCCTGTTCCCTAATCGGTCATCATAAAGTTCTGCATATGCTATAGTTTAGCAAGAAATCTAATTTAAAGACTTTAGGGTATTTTCACGTAAATAAGTCAACAGCTAAGACATGTTTGGTTTCTGTCATTTGCTTTATATGTGATAGCTATGATGCTATTATAGCAAAGACAAGCATATTTATTGAATCATAACTGTAATTTATAATACAATTAACCTTTAAAACATGATCTCTTACCTTTAAACGTTTGGGAGCGTGGCCATGGAGGCAAAATCCATGTCAAAGTAGCACTAAGGGGGAAAAAAAAAAAAAAACAAGATTTTGGTTGTCCAAGTTGGCCGCCCCATAACACAAAGTTTTAGTGAAGTGAATGCATTTCAAGTTGCACACTTTCAAAAGAAAATTACAAGTCCCTGTGAATTAGTTGTTACTATAGAAAAGCTCACATATTAGAATAAGTAAATTAATATAAACCTGTAATTTGCCTTGAAGTCAGAACTGTTGTCAGATCTGGTGTTATAGAAGATGTATCAATATCTTTTCACCAATCAGATTGCTATGCTGTGAGAAGAAGTATAAATTTGAATGTAATTTCAGGAAGTGTACTATACAGTATGCCTTTATTAATGTCTTTATTAATGTTGTGTACAGTCTGTGACTGAATGATTTGTGTTTTTGTGTCTCTAGGATGATCATTTGGTGTTCCAGTTCCTGAGGAAGTTGCTGAATCCAAGGTAAAAAAAAAAAATCCTGACGTTTGCACTAATTTTTGTTACTTTTATTTAATGTGTACAAATATAAATTATTGTTAAATAAAACTGTGTTTTACCACCATCTTTGTGAAAATAGACCAAAAATTCTAGGATTTGTTCACAAATAAAAGATTAACAATGAAATGAAAAAGAAAAAAAAGAAAACAGTTTGCACTTTACAATTTGAAAGTCCCATGAAATCAAAATTGATCTTTTAGAGAGTTTTGTATGAGATATATATATATATATATATATATATATATATATATATATATATATATATATATATATTATATACACACACAGTATAAGTGAGTACACCCCTCACATTTTTGTAAATATTTTATTATATCTTTTCATGGGAGAACACTGACGAAATGACACTTTGCTACAATGTAAAGTAGTGAGTGTACAGCTTGTATAACAGTGTAAATTTGCTGTCCCCTCAAAATAACTCAACACACAGCCATTAATGTCTAAACCGCTGGCAACAAAAGTGAGTACACCCCTAAGTGAAAATGTCCAAGTTGGGCCCAATTAGCCATTTTCCCTCCCCGGTGTCATGTGACTCGTTAGTGTTACAAGGTCTTAGGTGTGAATGGGGAGCAGGTGTGTTAAGTTATCACTCTCTCACACTCTCTCATACTGGTCACTGGAAGTTCAACATGGTACATCATGGCAAAGAACTCTCTGAGGATCTGGAAAAAAGAATTGTTGCTCTACATAAAGATGGCCTAGGCTATAAGAAGATTGCCAACACCCTGAATCTGAGCTGCAGCACGGTGGCCAAGACCATACAGCTGTTTAACAGGACAGGTTCCACTCAGAACAGGACTCGCCCTGGTCGACCAAAGAAGTCGAGTGCACGTGCTCAGCATCATATCCAGAGGTTGGCTTTGCAGAATAGACGTATGAGCGCTGCCAGTATTGCTGCAGAGGTTGAAGGGGTGGGGGGTCAGCCTGTCAGTGCTCAGACCATACGCCGCACACTGCATCAAATTGGTCTGCATGGCTGTCGTCCCAGAAGGAAGCCTCTTCTAAAGATGATGCACAAGAAAGCCCGCAAACAGTTTGCTGAAGACAAGCAGACTAAGGACATGGATTACTGGAACCATGGCCTGTGGTCTGATGAGACGAAGATAAACTTATTTGGTTCAGATGGTGTCAAGCGTGTGTGGCGGCAACCAGGTGAGGAGTACAAAGACAAGTGTGTCTTGCCTACAGCCAAGCATGGTGGTGGGAGTGTCATGTTCTGGGGCTGCATGAGTGCTGCCCGCACTGGGGAGCTAATGCCAACATGTACTATGACATACTGAAGCAGAGCATGATCCCCTCCCTTTGGAAACTGGGCCGCAGGGCAGTATTCCAACATGATAACGAACCCAAACACACGTCCAAGACAACCACTGTCTTGCTAAAGAAACTGAGGGTAAAGGTGATGGACTGGCCAAGCATGTCTCCAGACCTAAACCCTACTGAGCATCTGTGGGGCATCCTCAAACGGAAGGTGGAGGAGCGCAAGGTCTCTAACATCCACCAGCTCTGTGAGTGGAAGAGGACTCCAGTGGCAACCTGTGAAACTCTGGTGAACTCCATGCCCAACAGGGTTAAGGCAGTGCTGAAAAATAATGGTGGCCACACAAAATATTGACACTTTGGGCCCAATTTGGACATTTTCACTTAGGGGTGTACTCACTTTTGTTGCCAGCAGTTTAGACATTAATGGCTGTGTGCTGAGTTATTTTGAGGGAACAGCACATTTACACTGTTATACAAGCTGTGCACTCACTACTTTACATTGTAGCAAAGTGTCATTTCTTCAGTGTTGTCCCATGAAAAGATATTAAAAATATAATATTTACAAAAATGTGAGGGGAGTACTCACTTTTGTGAGATACTGTGTGTATGTATGTATGTATGTATGTATATATATATATATATATATATATAAATTTGAAGTTTGATGATTCATCTTGTACCTGTGCATCCATTTTGCATCCAGTAATGCTCTGTGCTAACTGCATGGTCTAGCTGTGATTCACAGCTAATGTGTATGAACTGGCCAGCGAGCGATCATTTGGACATACCAAAGCACATGTCCAAAAAACTTGTTTCTCAATACAGTTTTATTTTATTGCCTCATATTATACTAGAGACTTTTCCCTTTCCCCTGCGGTCAGCCTAATCCTCTCACTGCCAAGGGGAAGAGATAAAAAACTACTGCTTGTTAGTAATAAATGACTCACTGCCCAGACCAATCTGAGGTGCGGTGGCTGGAAGTCTATACTCTAGGATACCGAACATGGCAAATTTGCAGTTAAGAACAAGCTCTATAAACATGTGGCCTTTTATTTAGTCAGTTTGCTAAGCCACTGTTGAGTCTGTTTAGATTCTGTTTAGATGTGGTGTATCTCAAATGATATGTACAACCTCTATAATGTTGGGGGCGGAACACTTCAGATTCTAGAGAGCATTTGATTGGGCAGAAAATCTGATGAAACTCTGAAGTGCAGAATGATGTCATCAAAATCGTTGATCGTTGGTAGAGAGAGAGGCTATAAATTTTGAATGCCTATATCTTCTAAATGCGAATTTTGTCGTTGTTTTGTAGCACACTAGCTTATAGATAACCTTAAGGCTGACATATTCATACTAAAAGCCACAAAATGTCAATTTCGATTTCAAGGGAACTTGAATATCGACATGGCCGTGATTGTCTGCGGCTTCGTGCCTACGCTGAATCATAGCCGTGCTGATAATCAGTATAACTGCACTCTTACTTGTGTGATTTACAGTATCTTGTGTGTCACGTGATCATGTCTCCGTCCTGTATTTGGTTCATATTGAACTGAATAGATCCCAAAAGGAGTCGATTCACTGATTTTGGGTTTAAAGATAAGAATCAGCCGTAAGGTTTAAAAAGAATCAAATTGATTAATCAAAAACAAACTAATTAATTAATTAATTAATTTAAAACAAACATTAGTAGCTCTAATTGTAGAATACTTTCATGAATTCATCAGTCGCAGATAATTTAAACAGAAATTAAGCTGTAAATCTGTACAACTTTTTCAAAGGAGAGAAATATCATGAAATATCAAATTCTAACTGTATTATCTAACTATGTACCAACCAACCCAAGATTGGGAGATTGTATATGTATAATATCAAGAAAAATGTGATTTTTAGTCTTGCACATAACATTTAAAAAAAACAACAACAGAACAACACAGGTAGGTTTTAGGAGCTGATTAACGTATTATAATAGGATTTTATACTTGGGCATAATCCAAATATAAGACACATAAACCAATGAAGTGTATGTGCAAATATCTATATTGTAAAGCTCAGAAAGCAAAACCACTGCCTGATATTCTTAGAACGAAAAGCATAAATGAGAGACTCTTTTGTGACACTTGCACACGTACCATGTAGAGAGTGTTTCTCTAAGTAAAGAGGCCTTCCTTCATCACGGCTCAAGCTCTCGAATCAAACAGCAATCAGTCGCCGCTAAATGCACCTCAAGACGGAGCTGAAAAGTCCTCATAATTATGAGGGAGTAAAATAGGACGATGATTTTTTCTATTGTGTAGCACGTTTTACCGCACATCAAAGAAAAGCTCTGCGTATCAAAAGACGTACAGTACGAGCGAGTCTAATTGCTGAAATATGCAGCCAATAGAGTACGTCTATTATAAAAAACAAGAAGCCATCGCTTTCATGCAAACGGACTCGAAACCGAGACTCGGCTCCGGCTGTCTTAAGTGGTGCAACAACATCTGGAGCGAGGTTGAGTGGCTGAGCATGACGTGCGCATCCAGTCGCAAACAACACCTTCATGCCCAGTGGTTTTCCCAATCATTTCATGGGAGACACAACCAGCTTTCCGTCTGCTGTGCTTTACCGTACATTACCGTATCCATATAAAATACCTGTGCTCAAACTGTTTCAAAGATTCAAATCAGTGCACAAGAGTCTCAATATTCAGGATTCAGAACAGTGTGCTGGATAATAGTTGCTTGGTGATGGGGACCTTATTGATCCTAGTGTCTTTTGAATTCAGTCGATCCTACGGCGTTTGCACTTGGGGATCCAGTGCATGAATCAGAGCATTTCTATTTCTCCTTATTCACTGGGAACAATGGCCAGAGACGTAGCAAACGACCTCACGTGTGCTCCTGAAGAGAGTCTACAGGAGAAAAAAGGGAGAAAAAAAATATGTTTGGAAGCTGTGAGTGAATTAGTTACTACAGAACTCATAACTAGGCTTAATTAAATAACAAGTCACTAACTGCAGTACAGTACATTGCTGATGTTTGTCAGATTGTCTGCCACAGCATGAGAATATTATCAAATGCTTCTGCTGACCAAATGAGAAGCCCAAATTAACACAAGTTGAAGGTGTTCATTTTCAACCCACGGAGTTGTTTTGCGAACTACCAAAGTAGTTTCTGGCCAGAATAGCACAAGATACAGTGGATATAAAAAGTCTACACACCCCTGTTAACATGGCAATTTTTTTTTTTGTGATGGAAAAACCAAGATAAATCATGTCGGAACCTTTTTTTTTATTTGCTGCAAAAAAAGTACATCACCAAAAGGAAAACATACCCATGTTGAAGCATGGTGGTGGCAGCATCATGCTGTAGGGCTGCTTTTCTTCAGCCAGAATTGGGGCTTTTATATAGGTGGAAGGAATTATGAATAGCTACAAATACCAGTTGATTTTAGTGCAAAACCTTCAGGTGTCTGCTAGTAAGCTGAAGATGAAAAGGGATTTCACCTTTCAGCACGACAATGACCCAAAGCATACATCCAAATCAACAAAGGAATGGCTTAACCCAAAGAAAATCAATGTTTTTGAATGACCTAGCCAGAGCACAGACCTGAATCCAACTAAAAATCTGCTGGGTGACCTGAAGCGGGCTGTGCACAGGAGATGCCCTTATAACTTGATGGATCAATAATGCTTTGGCAAGAAAGAGTGGGAAAATATTGCCAAGTCAAGACGTGCCATGCTGATAGACTCTTACCCAAAAAGACTGAGTGGTGTAATCAAATCAAAAGGTGCTTCAACAAAGTATTAGTTTAGTTTATACAAAACATTTTTATAAATGTTTCTGATTGTTTTTCACTTAATTTTTACATTGTATATTTGTAATTTCATATTGAGGGTGGAAAAAGTTCTGACGATTCATCTTAGTTTCAATTTTTTACTTCACAAAAACTTGCCATATTAACCGGGGTGTGTAGACTTTTTATACCCACTGTAATGTTTTCTTACATGGCAGGAATGACGGATAAATATGACCATACATGTGCAGTAAAGGCAGAAAACCAGAACAAGGCAGAACAACTCAATACATAGCAGTTAATACAAATGATGCAACCAGGGAGATCATACTTCCCCTGTTTCTCACTTTGACCACAAACTAACGATTACAAATCAAGATATCACGTGCATGGAAACAAGTTATGATGGCCAGAAATCTTGTGTAATATAAAGGGTTCCCATACTAGAGCAGGTTTTCTCATTTCCATCAAATGAAGTCTAAATGAAATGGACGCCAGAGCATGCTTCATAACACAGTCCAATTCATAAATAATGAAATTAATGTCAGATATTTTATCCGATTACAAAATGAATAAATGCATTTTGTTGAGTTGTTGCAGCCCTAGTGTTACTCACACGGACTCTGCAGATACCGACTTGCTGACATCTGCGGTTTAACTGTAGGGTTTATGATTTATGACCCTTTGCTACCTTGCTCTTGTGAGCCAATAGAAAACAAGAAGGTGGAACTGTGGCCTCATTGGTCAGTTAAAAAACTGCCTGCTTTGCTGCTGTTTTTTTTTGTTAATGCTGCACAAAAAAACAAACCGTGATAGTGCGTTACTGTGCAACTAATGATACTCGTACATTCTTTCCAAAATCGTATGCGATCAGGACTACCTGTAGTTCTCCGGTTTAGAATTGCCATTTAAAAAAAAAAAAGGTGGCAAAAATCCAGTGTGTCTGTGGCTTTACCCTCGTCATACCGATGATCCGAGGTACCGTCGGTTTCACATGACCAAAAAGAAGCGTCTGCCTGGATCTGAGTGGGGAAAATCAGCTGTTTTCAAAAACGTATTATATGCTTTTCTGTTTTTGTGTGACGCCATTTAATATCATTCATAATATTTATTTGATTACATTAATCTGTTATGAACAGGCACGGTGGCTTAGTGGTTAGCGTGTTTGCCTCGCACGTCCGGGGTTGGGGGTTCAAATCCCGCCTTCAGGATTCAGTATGGAAAACGGATGGGTGGATGGAAGATATTAACTGGGCATCCATTTCTGTTAATTTCGTAACATTTGTATAAGGTTGGCTTACACACTCAGCAAGTTGCTTATAAATCCAGACATTCTGCAGACTGAAGTTAAATATCGCTACCATTTATGGTGCTAGCATCAAGCTGTCCTGTCCAACAACATACGCTAAGGTTTTTGTGGTAGAATTTAGTTTTTCTGCAGCAATGTTTAGCATTGTTGATTGAGATTAGGTTAAAAACACCGGAGTATTCCTTTTAACAGTGAAACTCCATCATCTACATAATGTTCAATGTTGATCAGCAGCTGAGCTAGACATTTCATTAGAGCGTACACCTGTGGATATCTGTAATAACAATTATATTTAATTAAATTGAGCCTGTGAGCCTCATGTTTATTAAATTATATTCATGACTCTCTCTCTCTCTCTCTCTTTCTCTTTCTCACTCTCTCACACACACACACACACACACACACACACACACACACACACAGTGATGGGCAGAAGCCCCAGGCTGTTATGAATCTGGGGCCTGAGCTCCACGAGCTCCTGGTGGACTTGATGTGCCGTTTTAGTCCTCGCCAAGTCACCCCTTTCCTCGAGACGTCCCAGAGCTACCGCCTGGAGGAGACAGTTGAAGTAAGCATGTGTCCTTCTCTTTTAGACGACCTGATTTTGATCACTGACGAGCATCTGGGGTTCAACACGGACAGAGCCGCTCAATCGTAAAGCATGATAATATGCCATCGATCACTAGCCTCAGCATACTGCATAAAATGATGGATTAATTACATAATATCATAGTTTACTACACTATTTAATTACATAATATCATAGTTTACTGCACTATTTAATTACATAATATCATAGTTTACTACAATATTTAATAGTTAAAGATGTGGTCAGCGAATCTTTTTCAGTGAAATATCTGCTCTGTTGTTGATGAAGTTACAAATGTAGAGGTAGAAACTTCAAAATGCTTCGTACCACATGGATATTGAATTCTCAATCAGAAAATGTTGATAAATTTTCTATAACAGCATGGCTCTGATAGTCCTATAGTGTATGATAGGTTTATATTAATGAGCTAGTTGTAATACGTCATCGTTTCTATAGTAACAGCTCATTCACAGGGACTTGTTTGGCGCCTGCTTCACATGATCTAAATCTAATAATAAATGGAAACAATAAAAATTGTCTTGTTATTGGTAAAGGAATATGTATTGGTGAAACATTCTGTTCTGTTTATGTAACGTTTATGGAAGGAGTCTCCAGTGTCAGCGCTTTGTAACGGCAAAAAAAAAAAAAATGCGGATTGCGACCCCTGCATGGATTATTTTCCTTCAATAACGTTCCACGTTTTATGTTTTTTTTGCCCCTTATTTATAACACAGTGCTGTTATATTCTTGATTGTGATTGGTCAGAAGGTGTTCATTAGAATTCTGTAGAGTGCCAGACTTTGTAAACAGAATAATACACACTAAGATCCAACCAATCCGAACAAGGACTGTTTACCTGCCCATTTAGAAAGCCTCTTACAGTACTATTAAGGCAATCCAGTATTGGGATGTGATTTGTGGGCGTGGCTTTTGGAGTGAACATTGAAAAGAGCGACGTTTCGATTTTGAGCTTCAGAGCACCTAGATTTAGCTGAATTCAGCCAAAATAGCTGACTATAGCTTTAAACTCCACCTTGTTGGCCCAGAGATACCTCTCACTCAGGAGTGTCACCAGTCCCTCATTAATACTTTGACTTAATTGGAACCCAAACCGCAATCTGCATTAAACTCCAGACGCAGCCGTCCGTTGCGGATTTAAACCCGGCTTTCTCAGCCTGTTCGCTCTGTCCTTCTAGAAAAAGGGCCGGAGAGGCCTGTTTCCCCTCAGTAAGTACTCAGCAGAGCTTTAATAATACAGTGAGTTTGGTGATGGGGCTGTGTTCAGTCGCTGCACTGCTAAGAGAGATGGGGAGAGAGAGAGAGAGAGAGAGAGAGAGAGAGAGCAAAAATGAAGACGTGGAGTGGTAAGGGAGCGTGAGAGATGTGGAGAGCACACCAGAGTACTTCAGCAGAATCAATACGGTTTTACATCCACTAGCACCTGCTAAATATTTAATCAGGCGCGCACACACACGCACACACACACACACTCAGGATAGAGTAGCTATGCTATGTTCATCTAACCTACAGGTATGCTGTCTCTTCGAATCCTTTCTGCCTCCCAGTCTGACCTTTCGTCCTTTCTGTCTTGCTGTCTCTGCTTTATACCATTTAGCTGTCTGACATCTCTCTCTCTCTATCTCTCTACCTGCGATGGCTCCTGACTGGTTTCTCCACTAATCATCATATATTGTACTCTCTGTCTTACAAACATCTGCAGTACTGTGTTGTTGTGGTTCTTATGTGGATGTCTCACTGATACATTATGCTTTAATTAGCAGTGTGTTATTCATACTGGATAATCACCAAAACAAATGGTGTATAACATAAATAAATAAAGTATGACAAGCTTGTTAGGTGGATCAGTACCAACACAAACGAATATATAATATATACATTACCATGTAATTTATAGGCGACGACTTAGCCTTGGACATTAGCACGTCCCGTTTGCGCCCACGACAAATATTCATCTAGTCACCGGTTGATGTTTGGCTAAGAGCCTGCGGTGTTTTCTCTTCACATCTCACAGCAGACATAGTCTAATCCGGCTAGTGTCTTCTTTTTTATTCTCTGCATGTTTAACTGTGAGGGGATTGCGTGTGCTAGCACGGTAGTTATATTTATTTTGGTTGTTTTCATCAGTTGTTCCACATGCCTGTGTGTTGCTGATTGTGAAAAGATGACATGTAATCAGACTAGTAAAAGCCAATGTGTGTGGTGTAGCAGGCAGTCGGATTCGCGAGTAGCACACGCTATAGTAACAGCATTGAGGTGCGTCACACCACCGTGGCACGCGTTGCGTTTAATTATTCGAAATAATAATGTATGTTTTGAGGAAGTCAGGGGAAAAAAAAATCTCTGAAAAACGATGGTGACGATGACTATTCATAGCCCAATTTTCTTGCCACCGTAAGCCTGGGCTTCTTATTTGTTCACCACAAAGTCAGTCAGTACAGGATTTCACAGAGTTTTTTTTTGTAATTGTTGCTGCCAAAATGCTTGATTTTTGCTGCGGGTATTTTCAAAATTTGTGATGCAACTTGTTTTTTTGTGGCGGAAAACTACCTAAATTGGTGAAATTGCAATTGCATGAAATAGTTTTGCACGACCTTTCACAGTGATGTTTGAAGGTAAATGAGACCTTTTAGCTGTACTCATGTTTGACGCACGTGAATCGAAGAGGGCTTTGGCTGAATGCGCATTGTGATGATGTCACATGGCGCGTCTTGGTCCAAATCTGCGGTAATTTTAAAATGGTGAGGCTCCTCCGAATATTGTGGAGTTTGCTCGATTTTGCATTCCCGCGATTGCAAATTTGCGAAATCCAGGCGGGGCTGTAAAGACATGATAACACTGTTACTAGTGATGAATGTACACAAAGCAGTTGGAAGGAACATGAGCATTTCCCTCAGATGTGGTGGTAAATTTCTAAGGAAAAATTCAGTATGACTAAAATTAGACTGTTTGTGGTGCTGGGATGGAACCTTTTTTTTTGTATAAACGATGTGTTAGGAAGGCTGAGGCGTGACTTTCTGTTTCTGTGTCATATTCACTTTATGGCAGATCACCAAGCAGCACAAGCTACATGAAGCCACCGCCTACCTGCTGGAGAAAAAAGGAGATGTGCAGGGAGCCTTCCAAGTGCTGCTACAGGTCTTCCACTCACTCTCATCTCACATCTGACACAAGTTACAGCAGAAGGCCATGGCTAAAAGCAGTCTTATTGGCTCAAACAGCTCAGACTGTTGGGCTTAGCAGCTTGCTTTCAGCTTTGGATGAAATCGTAAAAGAGGATTTATATCTCAGACTGCAGACTAGTGGATGTCTTTGAGTTGAACAAATAAGTGTGTTTTTAAGTTTATATATTAACTCAAAGACATGCTCTTTAAAAAAAATAGCTGCATTAAAAGTAGCTTAAAAACTACATAAAAGTACTTTTGTAATTTTTTTTTTATTTAAAGACGTTTATCTCATATGTCCTGTTTGGATTGGTATTATTGAATGATAAACATTTTTGTGTATGACCTAAAACTCACCTCAGTAATCTTGTCAAGGTTAGCTAGCTTGAGTTAGCAGTGAATATTATGAAATGTATTAATAATTCATTAAAGAAATCCTGTCATCTTGGCACATATTTGTTAGCTGGCTAGTGTTAGCAACAAAAACTATGAACATTTTTTAACATAACCCAACACTTACCACAGAAATCTTGTCAGGTTAGCTCATGTTAGCTAGCTGGAGTTAGCAACAAAAAGGGAGCGTATCTATGTTCCCAGGGTCCTATGTTCCCCAGGGTTATATGGCACATAATAAACACATTTGAAGCTGGAATTAGTCTTCAGCGTAAGTGAGAGCTGGGACATGTTCATACTTAACATTTTGTTCCTTTTATGACCGTTTACTGTGTTTTATAGGATACAATATGGCAATTCTTCAGTTTAGTGTATACAGTTCACTATAGTTCATGCAAGGAGTTGGAACTGTATGAATGTAGACTAACAGCTATTTATAGTGAAGCACAAATGAGGGTTCAGCATGTACAACCTAGTTCATTTTCCAGGTTCATAACTCATAAATTTTATGTGTGGGTGAAAGATGGATTTTAAACTAATGCATGTTTGTTACATAACACAGATGGAGGGAGGCAGGATGCATGTGCAGGGGAAAAAGTCAGTTTATTAGGAATAGTCAAAACTAAAGGAACAGGGATAAACTCAACACAAAACCACGGTATGCAGTAATTCACAAAATGGCAAGGCAGTAATCCACAAAATCACAAGGCAATAATCCACAAAATGACAAGGCAGTAATCCACAAAATGACAAGGCAATATTCCAAAGTCCAAGAAACACGTGGTAAACAAGAAACGCAAAGGAATGTACACTTACTTATCTTTACTTAGCTATATTCAATTGTAATACTCCGCGAGGAAGCGGAAACGGAATGAGGTTTATATACACAGAACAATTAAAGACAAAAGACGTTAAACACAGAACACCTGAAACTAATCATTAAACCATAAACGGCAAACCTATGAATGAGCAGGGACATGACACAAACCCGAGAACCAATAAGCATAAAGGAGGCGGAGACATGACGTAAACCAAAACACAAGCACATGGTGATATAAACAAAGCGAGAGTTCGTGAATGCATAGTCCAGCGGGGTTTTTCTGAATGAAGCTCGCGCTGTTTTCAGCAGTGCGGCGTGAGGAATGCGGAAGTGTTCGAGCGACTCCGAAAATGAGGGAAACTCTAACAGAGCCCCCCCCCCAAAGGCGCTTCTCCCGAAGTGCCGAAAGTTCTGACCGCTCTGGCAGATCCTCTGGCCCCTAGGCAGGATCCTAACATCTGCCCCCCAGTGTCCCGAGGCTAGAGCCGAGCGTGTTGAGTTGTCCCTTCGGCCCTGGTCGAGAACTTGGTGCGGTGCTTGACTTGGAGCTTGGAGTGATGCGTGACCTGGTGCTTGACTTGGAGCTTGGAGCTGTGCTTGACCTGGTGCTTGGCTTGGAGCTTGGAGCTGTGCTTGACCTGGTGCTTGGCTTGGAGCTTGGAGATGTTCTTGACCTGGTACTTGGCCTGGTGCTTGACTTGGAGCTTGGCTTGGAGCTTGGAGCGGTGTTTGACCTGGTGTTTGGCTTGAAGCTTGACTTGGTGCTTGGCTTGGAGCTTGGCCTGGAACCAGGACTGGAATCAGACTTGGCACCTGGATTGGAGACAGACTTGGAGACAAATTTGGAGACAGGACAGGGAACAGGACAGGGAACAGGACAGGGAACAGGACAGGGAACAGAACTGAGAACTGAACTGAGAACTGAACTGAGAACTGAACTGAGAACTGAACTGAGAACTGAACTGAGAACTGAACTGGAAAATAGGCTAGAAACAGAACCGTAAACAAAATCAAAAACCTGACTGGGAACAGAACTGTAAAAGAAATTAGGAAACAGAGCTGGAAACAGAGCTGGATATGAAACTAGAAACCGGACAGGAGACAGAGGTGGAGACAGAGGTGGAGACTGGACTGGATTCTGGACTGAGACCTTGACTGGAAACTGGATTGGGAACTGGATCTGAATCTGTACTGGAAACTAAACTAGAAACAGGACTGGGACCTGGACTGGAAACTAGACTAGATTCCAGATGTGACTCTGGGTCTGAACTGAGGCATGGGCTAAGGTATGGATTGGAACATGACTCTGGCTTAGGGTATGGATCTGGACTGAGACATGGACTAGGATATGGGTCAGGACAGAAACCTGGATCTGGACTTGGACATAGACTTGGACTTGGAAAGAAGGTCATCCCGTGGACCTCTGACATGGACTTGGCTTGGGAGGAGGTCATCCCGTGGACCTCTGACATGGACTTGGCTTGGGAGGAGGTCATCCCGTGGACCTCTGACATGGACTTGGCTTGGGAGGAGGTCATCCCGTGGACCTCTGACATGGGCTTGACTTGGGAGAAGGTCATCCCGTGGACCTCAGACATGGACTTGGCTTCGGAGGAGGTCATCCCGTGGACCTCAGACATGGACTTGGCTTCGGAGGAGGTCATCTTGTGGACCTCAGACATGAGCAGGACAGGAGTGGAGGTCTCCTCGTGATTCTCTGGCAGGCACAGGACAGGAACGGAGGTCTCCTCGTGAACCCCCGACAGGACAGGAACGGAGGTCCCCTCGTGGACCTCTGGAGGGCGCTCCGCTGGGGAGACCTCCTGCTGGGTCTCCTGCTGGAGCTCAGAGCTGGAGGTAGCCACGTTAACCTCCAGGGGTAGCTCCGCTGAGGAGACCTCCTGCTGGGCCTCCGGCTGGAGTTCGGGGCTGGAGGTAGCCACGTTAGTCTCCAGGGGCCGCTCTGCTGAGGAGACCTCCTGCTGGGCCTCCGGCTGGAGCTCGGGGCTGGAGGTTGCCACGTTAACCTCCAGGGGCAGCTCCGCTGAGGAGACCTCCTGCTGAGCCTCCGGCTAGAGCTTGGGGCTGGAGGTTGCCACGTTAACCTCCAGAGGCAGCTCCGCTGAGGAGACCTCCTGCTGGGCCTCCGGCTGGAGCTCTGGGGGTGCCCGCCTATGGAGCCGCTTGTGTACTCGCCAGCTGTCCTTGAAACAGTCCTGAGAGCAGAAGTAGTAGCTCCTTGTTCCCTGTTTTCGACAGGTGGGGCACTGTAAGCTGGCCTGTCGGGTGCAGCCCTCGGTTGCGCACTCCTGGGTCCGGGGCTGAGAGGTGCAGACCGCCACATTTGCCTGCTTCCTCTCGTAGTATTCCAAGAATGACTGGCTGGACCGATTACCCAGGCGGTCCTTCCCCAAGAAGGTCCTGAGGTCGGGCATGAATTCGGGGCTCCCAAATACCTGGACCAGTAGATCCACAAAGCCGGAAACCGAACATATCCTAGTGGACCCACTGGCAAGGTGAAGCTCCGCCCACTGGCGAGCAGAACCGACCAGGTGGGACAGGAGGAACCTCAACCACTGTTCTTCGGTGGGCATGGGATCCTCCAAACTGAGAAAGTATATTTGGGCCTTCCACAAAAAACACTGAGGCCACATGGAGAAACCATCATATGCCTCCGGGGCATTAATAAAAGTCCATTGTTCGAAGGAGACTGAATCAAAGGGAGGAAAAAAAAATTTGGCGAGGCCGGCCCAAGATTTCCCCGCTGCATCCATGTTTGGCGGAGTATTCTGTTACGTAACACGGACGGAGGGAGGCAGGATGCATGCACGGGGGAAAAGTCAGTTTATTAGGAATAGTCAAAACTAAAGGAACGGGGATGAACTCAACACAAAAGCACGGTATGCAGTAATTCACAAAATGGAAAGGCAGTAATCCACAAAATCACAAGGCAATAATCCACAAAATGACAAGGCAGTAATCCAAAGTCCAGGAAACGCCTGGTAAACAAGAAACGCAAAGGAACGTACACTTACTTATCTTTACTTAGCTATATTCAATTGTAATACTCCGCGAGGAAGTGGAAACGGAATGAGGTTTATATACACAGAACAATCAAAGACAAAAGACGTTAAACACAGAACACCTGAAACTAATCATTAAACCATAAACGGCAAACCTATGAATGAGCAAGGGCGGCGACATGACACAAACCCGAGAACCAATAAGCATAAAGGAGGCGGAGACATGACGTAAACCAAAACACAAGCACATGGTGATATAAACAAAGCGAGAGTTCATGAATGCGTAGTCCAGCGGGGTTTTTGTGAATGAAGCTCGCGCTGCTTTCAGCAACGCGGCGCGAGGAATGCGGAAGTGTTCGAGCGACTCCGAAAACGAGGGAAAGTCTAACAGAGCCCCCCCCCCCCCAAAGCGCCGAAAGTTCTGACCACTCTGGCGGACCTGGGCCCCTGGGCAGGATCCTAACATCTGCCCCCCAAGACCCGAGGCTGGCGATGTCCAGTGTCCCGAGGCTAGAGCCGAGCGTGTCGAGTTGTCCCTTCGGCCCTGGTGAATTTTCTGTTCCCCAGCACTGCTTTATGATAGGCCTAGACTTGAGGAAACTAAACAAATGGTTGGAGCCATGGAATCACAAAAAGTCATAGCTTCCTTAGGTGAAAACCAGCCTAGTATGTTTTGGAATCTAACTCTCATGACATCATGACTTATTTATCTAATTTAATCCAGTTTGTTTTTGCCTCCAAATATGCTTGGATGTTTTTTTCTGCATTTATTTTAATTAAGTTAATTTTGAACTTAATTAAGTTAAATTTTTTTTTAGCTGTGACTGACATCTCACTGCTGAAATGTCAAAGTACCCATGCAGAGATATTGTTACATTATGCCATATAAATCATAGGAACATAGGACCCTGGGAACATAGGACCCTTTTTCATGTGTTAATTATGTGCCATTTAAATATGAGGAACATAGGACCCTGGGAACATGGGAATGACCCCACAAAAACTATGAACATTTTTTAATATAACCAAAAATTCACCTCAGAAATCTTGTCAGGTTAGCTCATGTTAGCTAGCGAAAGTCAGCAGTGAATATCATATTCATTTATGAATATGATTAAAAAATCCTTTCAGAATTCCTGTCAAACATTTTTAATATGTTCTAGAAAATATCTCCTCAGAAATCTTGTCAGATTAGCTCATGTTAGCTAGCTAGTTTTAGCAGTGAATATCCTGAACTTAATCATATTTTTGAATGATTAACGACAAACTTTTAGAAATCCTGACAGCTTAGAACATTAGTTAGCTGGCTAGTGTTAGCAGTGAAAACTATCGACAGAAATATGAGCTATGAATATACAAAATATGAAAATTTCTATATATGAACTCAAAGATATTTCCATATAAGGACTACCTTCTTGATTCTGCTGTATGTTCTATGTATGGTCATCACTGGGTCAGGGCATGTTTGAGGTTTGACATTTGTGCCTGGAGCTATGATACTAAGGAAGCCTAGAGTACATCCTCCACTTTAGCATTGTGCAAAATGCCTAAACTTCTCCTGTAACGATTTCTGAAACTGATCCAGTGAAATATATAAATGTGCTGCTCTGCTTGTCTGTGTGTGTGTTCGTGTGTGTATTAGACACTGAAGGAGAAGCTGAGCACACTTGTCCAGGAGAGTTCAGAGCCAGCCATGCCGAGGTCTGAGAGAGAGGAGGAGGAGGTGACTGATGGAGATTACACCCCATTAGCCAGGGTGGAAGAAGCCCTGAGTGACATCATCACGCTGTGCCACCGGAGCTCACATGGACTTAACCAGCAGCAGAGAGAGGTGTGTGTGTGTCTGTGGGTGTGTGTCTGCGTGTGTGTGTCTGCGTGTGTGTGTCTGCGTGTCTGCGTCTGCGTGTGTGTGTGGGTGTGTGTCTGGGTGTGTGTCTGTCCATGCAGATTGATGCTTCACAGTGTTGTGTGTGTGTGTGTGT
>CM042552.1:7692500-7917500 GCA_023630585.1 Cranoglanis bouderius
CACCCCGAAGCGGGGACGGAGTGGCGTATTTAAACAATTCAATCACATCATTTACATGCCCAAATCAATGACAGCTGAACCCCCTCCATGAACAAATGAGGAGGCGGAGACATGACACGAACCAAAACAAGAGCACATGGGAGAACATAAACAAAACGTGAGTTCATGAATGAATTGCCCATCGGAGAGTTTTTGAATAGCGCTGGAAAGCGCGCAGTGGAATGCGGAAGCACGCCACTCGTCACTCTTTGCAGCGTAACGAGCCCTGGAGAAGAGGAGACCTAACAGACAGATATTTTCAATTAAGTATGACAAATATTAACTTATATTGCAATAATTATTAACTTAAATAATATTTTCATTTGTACTTCCATTTAATATTGTTAGCATAATAATCTGTTTTTCCAAAGCTTGTTATATTTCGATCTATTCTTTTCCGCACTAACCTGGCCTCAGAACCAGTAATGTGTGAGGATCTGCTCGAGGGATGGTCGTCTTTGAGGGTCCCGTTCCAGACACCCAACTTATCAGGCTGCAGCAGGCTGTTTGTGCAGTAATGTATTTGGTTAAAACTGAAAACTGGTCACTATCTAAATCTGTTCATTTTCATAGTTTCTGTCAGTTAGTCATTTTTTACATAATTACAATAAGTATAATTAATCTAATATAAATATATATTGCAATAAACATTTTAATATAATTATTAGAATATAAATATGTAAAATAAAACATAAATAATTATAATTCTAGCCATCTTTTTTTTTTTATTATAATTTTGCTGTGGATGTATTTTGGCTTTGTGTACAGGTTTGAATGTAAAGCGTCTGTATTTTCTCACCTTCAGACAGATCATCAGTGAAGTACAGGTCGCCATCAACAATCTCTTGCGCTTCAAAAAACGGCTCTTCTCCACGTAACAGGCTGTACAGGAGTACGCCCAGACCCCAGACGGTGGCAGGTTCCGCCTCGTACTTATTTTCAATGATCCATTCAGGTGGGAAGTAACGTGGAGTGCCTGAATGAAAGACAAAAAAAACCATCATCAGTAAGATGAAAAAATGATCCACCACTAAATTCCCATCAAATCTACTCATCTCTGAAGTGCAGTTACCTTCCTATTCCGTGTAGGGGGTGTCCTTTAGCAGCTCACCACAGCCGAAATCGATCGGCTTCACTTCAAGGGACTGAGGGTTCAGGAGAAGGTTTCCTTCCTTGATGTCTCGATGGAGCACACCCCGGTCACGGCAGTGAAGTGCAGCGAAAAGTACTTGCTGCATGATAATTTGAGTCTGATATTCAGACACTTTCATGCGTAGATGTCTGCAGTACTTGAAGAGATCAATGCAGGGGACGGGCCGCTCCAGGACCAAGATGTGGGCGTCTCGAACCATTCCAGAAGCTCCATCACATATGGATAGCGAGGCGGCTTGCACACGAGCTCCAAAAGCGCAACCTCAAGAGGTAGTCTGCGTGTGTCGACAGGCTAAAAACAGAGTGGACATGGTTAGTATTGGATTAGATGAAAATGCATGTGAAGTCAAAATCAAGCTGATCAATATACAACTGAAGTAAACAAACAAATAAATAAATAAATAAATGCCATTCAATGATGATTTGAATAAAACTGCAATAAACAAGACAGATAAGTGCTTAATTGATAAGAAAATTAAATAATAACAATGAGCTAATTTGCTTTTTAAATCACATTCAATCACCCTTCTTTTTTTTGGAATAATAAAAGCTGAAGGATGAAACATGATTTTATTAAAGCTGCACTTTAATTTTTTTTTATTTTTTTTTTATAAAAATACAATGACTGATTATCCCATTAATATTAATACACTTGCCTTTCAATTAGATCCATTTTTACTTCACATGCATTTCTAGCACATCTATGTTCAGAAATTTTTTTTTTCCCTTTGTCACTTTCACTCTTCACATGTTTTGGTCTAGAAAGTGTTTATCATACTTTCTGAGCATAGCTCATATTTATCAGTAATCCAGCTCTGATATTTCAACAGGTAACAGCTATTATGAGTCCAAAATGTTAGTAATATGAAAGGTGTGCCTTTGGACAGACCGTTTCGGAAAGGGGTGATTCTGCTAACAAGCTGTGTTCCCTTCTCTTCTGTCTCTGTTCTCCTGCTTTTTCCTGGCGTCTCCTCGGGCTAGAGCTCAGGTTCTTCATGAAGAACATCCATCCTTTTTCTTTTTAGAGGATTCTCCTTGCTTTCTCTTCTAATGTAGGAGCAGGATAGCTCTGAATTGTTCAGTCTGTTCTCTCTTCACATTGCTCTCTTCTGTTTCTGTTCTCCTCCTTTTTCCTGGCGTCTCCTCAGGCTGAGGCTCAGGTCCATCATGAAGAACATCCATCCTTTTTCTTTTTAGAGGATTCTCCTTGCTTCCTCTTCTAATGAAGGAGCAGGGTTGCTCTGAATCGTTCTCAGTTAGGGGCGGGTCTGCTGAAAAAAATATTGTACAATTACAAGGGCTGGCTGATGATAATATACAGTACATTTTTTTTAAGAACAATACACTTTTCTGACAGTACTAAGGATAACAACATTTACATTTATTAGACTACATTGTTACTCACTGGAACAAGTAGGGGATTTTAAAGCATTATACATGAAAATATATTTTTGTACTAAATGTTTTTGTACTAAATTCATTCTGCTGTTCCATGATAATTATTTTACATTTTCTTTTAGAATTCAAATTTAAATATTTGTTAGCAAACCTAAATATCCTGATACATATCATGTATCATGAAAATGTAGGGTGGTACAATATTTTTGCCATAAGACCCCCCCATAGTGCTACTGTACACTAGGTCTATATATTACTGTTTTATAAGGTACTATATTGTATTAGGGTAAACCAACCAACCAACAAACAAATAAATCGCTGTAACCTTGCTTAGAAAAGAAATCAATCAAGGAAATTTAAAGACAAAAAAAAGCTAAATTAATCAGACTTCTACCGTTCTGTGATGGAAGCTTTGGAGGTCTTACACTTTTGTTAATATGGTTAATATCACCTAAACCAAGGAACAAGACTTAAGGTGTGAGTATTAAGCCTCATTTCTATTCTCATATTTATGAATGATGTATATTGTGGATTAAGTGATATAAAAAAAAAAAACATTTGAATCAGTTTCTATCAGTTTAGCACTGTAACGTATCGGGGTGCCCAAACTGATTTCTACATTAACCCAAGTGAAACATATAAAGTTTCACTCCTTTAAGTGACCCAGAATAACCCGAGAGGCCTTCTTTGACCAGATGCAACTCTGGAATTCAGGAGACTCTTTGGGAACCCACACAGGACCTACTCCCGCAATAAAAGAAACCTTTGATGACTGAACTCTGGGAAACTTCAGGATTAGTTCGTCAACAAGGATCCACCATTTCCCGACCCCAGGGCCTGTAAATCTTCGATCTAATCTCAGTTTACGACCTCAGAGATTAACATCGGAGCCAACCGGTCTAGCAAAGAACCTCCTCCCTAGAAGGTCACCCTGAGGTGACCAAAGGACCATTGTAACTTTAGAAGAACGCCAGCCCCCTCTTCTGGACATGCACACACTCACGCACACACACAGTGAACATGTCTCTTGAATGTAACCTGTAATCATATCCCTAGATAGTTATGATTTATTCGTATATGCATGTGTTGTATGTCTAGATAACCTAGTTGTAGCAATTTTATATAGTTTGAGCGAAAAGCTAATTTTTAAGTTGTCTGTAACTATGTCTAATGATCCTACACTGTCCAAGATATCATAATCTCCTTGAAGTTTGGTACCAAAATCATTGTCTCACAATATGCCAATTAATGATGCATACTACAGGACGATAGGATGTATCATTCTATACTTTTCCATGTTTTATCAAATACCATATTGATCCAAACTTAACACAAACCCCGCCCTGACATGCGACCCGTTCTGGGACAGACCAAAGAAGTTTTCCCCCAGAACTTTCTTATCTCTCTTTGGATTCGCCAGCAGCTCAGAGAGGCGTGTACATTGGCATTGTCCATAAAAGACCGTGACACGCGTCCCCCGCTGGCTCGCTCCTTCGCTTTTTCTCACCCTCTTCCTACTTCTCACCTTGCCGCTTTCCGTTTCCGGCATTCCTCCGGACTCTCCTTTGTCTCGTGAAACCACGTGGCAATCACCATATTCTTCATCCTCGGGCGAGACTCAACTCCGTTCACCCCTACTCTACCGACGCCGAAGAACCAGCAAATTCCTCGCTCAATCTGCAAATCAAGGACCCTCGTGAACTGCATTAAATTAACGCAAGTATAATTCCAATTGACCTTTAGAGGTGTCCTATTAAGCCAGAGCCACTTTTGTTGAAAAAGTTGAATTCAAATTCCTTTGCTGATTCTCGAGGTTAAACTGTGTTCTGCCATTGTTACTTCCATCACTTTTCCTTCTGTTCCTTTCACTTACCCTGTATATATATATATTATTTGTTTGTACCTAGTTGTGTATATCTGTAGTTTTACGTAGTTATTAAAATCCATGGTTATCACGCTGGATCGTCTGTTTTTACTTATGACAAGGTTCACTTTTAACGTTGCTCCTCGCTACGCGCTGGATTTCTGTGACGTAGAATAAACTATGCTTCGTGGCCAGAAGGATAATTTATTCCTTTAGAGTAATACGAAGACTGCCCTGGTAAGTTTGGTGGACAAACAGATCAAGCTGCTTCGCATTTAATTCTAAAGCTAGGTTACAGTAATTAATATAACATTCCCTTTCATGGTCGATTTATATCCATACTTAATCAGAACACGCTTCGATTAGAGCTATAGATATATTTCACCCATTTGAGCTAGATTCGCTACAGCACAACATCAACTAATTAATTAGCTAATTATCACGAGCACAGAGCATAAAACTCAACTCTGATCCCTTTCTCCTAATCGTTAACAGTGAACGTTTATATTAATAATTAATGTTTTCTTCACACAAAAATATATTCTGGAAAAAGTAAGTTAACTTACCACTTATTTTGCCTGTTAGATTTAAAAGTGCAGTTTGAAATTTTTAGACAATTTACATTTATACAAAAAACCTGAATTGAAGAAACTCCCCTGCGTGGTAATATTGAAAATCACACATGCCAAGGTCTACGTCTACCAAAATCTGTCCTGTATAGATCACGATCAAGTTAGTATAGGTTTCATCTGAACTTATGTACTATAAGAAAGCAGACAAGGCCTATAAACTGCAATCAAACTTTATTGTTTCAGGGACGAATTAATGGATGTTATTTCACCCCTCCTAGACACCAGAGGCAGTGAATATCAGTCACCTTCTTGTGTGGTGACTGAGTGGGGTTCCCTTGCCATACTGCACACCAACTCATTAAACCTACTTTATTAAGCAGGACTCCTCAGATTCCCTCAACTCCTCTCCACTGGGTCAAGATCTTCCTCAGTGTTATCTACTCGATTGTGATATGCCACACACCCTCCCTTTACCCTTTATGCTCACCCCAAACCTGGTCTAGTGGGTTCCCCCTCGCTGCACCGTGTGCAGTTCGCTGCTGAGCCTGCTACTTCTGTTCTCCACGTTCTAGAGAACATCATTGTACATGGCCTACAGTAACAGAACCTTAGCAGTTGTACTGCTGTTGTCTTTCCCATTGTGTGGGAGCTCTGATCAACACAACGCTTCTGGCAGTGGAACAGTGAGGTGCATGAAATCAAATGTGTTACCACTTCATGATTTTACACACACAGGTATTGAGGAGATTCTCGCTGCCCCTGGGTGTTTTTTCATTTTCCTTTTTTACTTCTGTAGAAGTCTATAGAAAAAAATGAGAGAGATGTCTTCAGTTAAATATCATTAACTTATACTGCATCAAATATTAAATGAAAGTAATTAAAGAAAAATGTTAATATTGTTAGCATAGCAATCTGTTATTGCAGATCTCAGTACTGATGTAATACAATCCATGTGAACTTAGCACTCAGCTCACTTTATTTAGGTTTATTCTGTTCCTCACTAACTTGGCCTCAGAACCAGTCATGTCCAAGGAGCTGATGAAAAGTTGGCCGTCTTTTAGGGTCTCGTTGCAGGCACCACCTTATCAGAGTGCAGGAAGCTGTGTGTGCAGTAATGTAATTGGTTAAAAATGAAAATTGGTAACCTTCTGAAATTTCTCTTCATATTTATATTTTCTGTCAGTTTGTCATTTTAAAAATATAATGAGAATTCTAGCTATTTTGCTATGGAAGTTTTTTGGCTTTGTGTACAGGTTTGAATGTAAAGCATCTGCATTTTCTCACCTTCAGACAGATGATCAGGGAAGTCCAGGTGGCAATTAGCAATCTCTCGCGCTCCAGAAAAAGGCTCTTCTCCACATAGCAGGTGGTACAGCAGTATGCCAAGACCCCAGACGGTGGCAGGTTCCGCCTCGTACCGTCCTTCAATGATCCATTCAGGTGGGCGGAAAGCCCGGGTGCCTGAATGAAAGAGAGACCGAGCATTGTCGGTAAGATCAAAAAAAAAAAAAAAAAAAAAAAAAGATCCACCACCGAATTCCCATCAAATCTACTGAGGCGCAGTTACCTGCATATTCCGTGTAGGGGGTGTCCTTAAGCAGATCGCCACAGCCGAAATCGATCAGCTTCACATCAAAGGTCTGAGGGTTCAGGAGGATGTTTTCGCCCTTGATGTCTCGATGGAGCACACCCCGGTCACGGCAGTGAAGTACAGCGAAAAGTACTTGCTGCATGATTATCTGAGCCTGGGATTCAGAAATGTTCACACCTTCACAGTACTCGAAGAGATCAACACAGGGGTCGGGCCGCTCCAGAACCAGGATGAAGGTTTCGGGTGTCTCGAACCATTCCAGCAGCTTTATGATAAATGGACAGCGAGGTGGCTTGCACACGAGCTCCATTAGTGCCGCCTCAAGAGGGAGTCTGCGAGTGTCGCCAGGCTAAAAACAGAGTGGACATGGTTAGTATTGGATTGGACAGAAATGCATGTGAAGTCAAATCATGCTGCTCAAAATGCGAGTGAAATAAATAAAAGCCATAATGGCCATCCAATGATGATTTGAAGAATAAAACTGTGATTGAGTTTAGTCACTTTCACCCTTCATATGTTTTGGTTTAGAAAGTGATTTTCATCTGGAAAGTGACAAATGTAATGCAAGTTCACTTACAAGGGTGACGTATTGGTCATCTTCAAACCTGTCCATGAATTTCAGGGCCACCTGCGACACAGAAATAGATAATTGGCTTCATTGCTCTCATCTAACTTTAGTACAGTTTCCAAGTGTAACTCACTAATGAGCTAACCAACTTCTGCCTATATAAACTCAGATATAAAAGTAGGACTTGATTTAATACCCAGAAATTCTTTTAGAAAATATGTAATTGCTTTTGGTTCCTCAGTAATATGTAATGATCTACAAGTCTTGTATTGCATTCAGCAGTGACAGTTAACTGTATATGTGCCGATATTAACCTTTTTCCCATCTGACTTTCGAACACCTGCGTACACGGAACCGAATCCTCCCTTTCCCAGCAGCTTTCCCAAAATGTAGCGAGTGAAAAAGTTTGCTGTTGAACAAAAGAAAGAAACAAACAGTTTAGCTCATATTCAGAGATCCAGCTCTGTGGTACTTCCACAGGTAACAGCTATTATGAGTCCAGAATGTTCTATGAAAAGTCTGATCTTGGACAGGGTGTGTTCCTGTTTTCTGTCTCACACCTCTCTTTTCCGTCTTCGCATCACTGTCCGTCTCTGTTCTCCTCCTCTTTTCCACCCTCTCCTCAGGCTGGGGCTCGGGTCCTTCAGGAGGAGCAAGATCCATCCTTTTTCTCTTCAGAGGGTTCTCCTGGCTTTCCCTTCTACCAAAGTGTGGGCCTGCTTAAGAAAATATTTTAGAAATTACTAGGGCTGGTGGATATGACAATATATGGTAATTTTTTCTTCATCATGAGGGTATACATTTTGGGAGTCAACATTAAAAACTTCTATAAAAAACATTAAATTATATATAATAATTAAACCTTTTTGCTTCAGGACTTCTCCATACTTTCATGTGAATTTATCAGGTTGGAGTGACTGCTTATTCTCTTGCATTAGGCATACTACCTGGTCATCTGTATACCCATTTATATACAGCCGTTGCCAAAAGTTTTGAGATTGACACAAATATTAATTTTCACAAAGTCTACTGCTTCAGTGTTTTTAGATCTTTTTGTCAGATGTTACTAACTGCTACTGAAGTATAATCACAAGCATTTCATAAGTGTCAATGGCTTTTATCGACAATTACACGAAGTTTATGCAAAGAGTCAATATTTGCAGTGTTGACCCTTCTTTTTCAAGACCTCTGCAATTCGCCCTGGCATGCTGTCAATCAACTTCTGGGCCACATCCTGACTGATGGCAGCCCATTCTTGCATAATCAATGCTTGGAGTTTGTCAGAGTTTGTGTGTTTTCGTTTGTCCACCCACCTCTTGAGGATTGACCACAAATTCTGTTCTTCACCAAACTGTTCTTGGATGGTTGGGAGAAGTTGCTCTCTGAGGATGTTTTTATACCGTTCTTTATTCATGGCTGTGTTCTTAGGCAAAATTGAGAGTGAGCCCACTTCCTTGGCTGAGAAGCAACCCCACACATGAGTGGTCTCAGGATGCTTTACTGTTGGCATGACACAGGACTGATGGTAGCATTCACCTTTTCTTCTCCGGACAAGCTTTTTTCCCCCCCAGATGCCCCAAACAATCGGAAAGGGGATTCATCAGAGGAAATGACATTACCCCAGTCCTCAGCAGTCCAATCCCTGTACTTTTTGCAGAATAGCAGTCTGTCCCTGACATTTTTACTGGAGAGAAGTGGCTTCTTTGCTGCCCTTCTTGACACCAGGCCATCCTCCAAAAGTCTTCGCCTTACTGTGCGTGCAGACGCACTCACACCTGCCTGCTGCCATTCCTGAGCAAGCTCTGCACCGGTGGTGCCCCGATCCCGCAGCTGAATCAACTTTAGGAGACGGTCCTGGCACTTGCTGGACTTTCTTGGGCGCCCTGAAGCCTTATTCACAACAGTTGAACCTCTCTCCTTGAAGGTCTTGATGATCCGATAAACGGTTGATTTAGGTGCAATCTTACTAGCAGCAATATCCTTGCCTGTGAATCCCTTTTTGCGCAAAGCAATGATGGCTGCATGTGTTTCCTTGCAGGTAGCCATAGTTAACAGAGGAAGAACAAGAATTTCAAGCACCACCCTCCTTTTAAAGCATCCAGTATGTTACTCTAACTCAATCAGCATGACAGTGATCTCCAGCCTTGTTCTCGTTAACACTCTCACCTGTGTTAACGAGAGAATCACTGACATGATGTCAGCTGGTCCTTGTGTGGAAGGGCTGAAATGCAGTGGACATGTTTTTTTTGGGATCAAGTTCATTTTCATGGCAAAGAGGGACTTTGAAATTAATTGCAATTCATCTGATCACTCTTCATAACATTCTGGAGTATATGCAAATTGCCATCATAAAAACTGAGGCAGCAGACTTTGTAAAAATTAATATTTGTGTCATTCTCAAAACTTTTGGCCATAGCTGTAGATTATATAGCGCTTATACCAGCTTAGACTCAGGCAAAAGTGTCTATTTCATCCATTGCAGTGCAGGAATTTGACCCTGACAGTGCTCTCTTCAACATTTACAATAAAGCATCGTTTTTAAAGTTTTGCCTCCTCCTTTCTGGATCAAAATCCCAGCGGTTGCGGTGAATGTTTTTATTTAAATAATCCAAAACTACGGAACCCCGCACATGACAAACAAAAAATATATCGAGGCCACATTTTAATAATTAGTTCCCTGGTAAGCATTTACCTAAAACGAGGGAACGAATTAGTAAAACGTATATTGGGGTTTTTGTTTGTTTTTTTTACCCACATGTCATGTGTGGGGCTCTGTAGGCGGTATCTTCCTTGTCTTTTCACAAATGTCTCACACTTCCTGAAATACCAAGAGCCAAGTTATCTAGCTAACGCGAGCCAACGAAATCTAATTGATAGACTATAAACTGACACAAACCACCACTATCAGCTAACATAGCCAGCCAGCAAAATATCATAAATTTAATTAACTTAGCTAATATGCAAGCTAATAATAATAAGATTATTGAAACTTAGCTAGCTAATACTAGCTGCTGTCAGCTAGCTAGCTTTAACTCTATAACCGAAGATGTAAAAATGACTAATGTTAAGGTGACGTTTGGCTAATAAGATCAGGGATGCATTTGATCAGCATTAACTAAATGGAAAAGACAAAACCCAGGTGAAAAAGAAATATACTCAAGTTCTGCTTTTTTCTGTCGATGCACATCATCCCTGCTCTCAGTACAGATCACAAGGTCATCCGCAAACATCATAGTCCATGGAGATTCCTGTCTGACCTCATCTGTCAGCCTGTCCATCACCACCGCAAACAAGAAGGGGCTCAGAGCCGATCCTCGATGCGGTCCCACCTTCACCGTGAACTTCTGTCACACCCACTGCACACCTTACCACTGTCCTACTGCTCTCATACATATCCTGCACCACTCTAACATACTTCTCTGCCACTCCAGACCTCCTCATACAATACCACAGCTCCTCTCTTGGCACCCTGTCATATGCTTTCTCTAAATCTACAAAGACACAATGCAGCTCATTCTGACCCTCTCTGTACTTCTCCATCAACATTCTCAAAGCAAATATTGCATCTGTAGTGCTCCTTCTTGGCATGAAACCATACTGCTGCTCACAAATGCTCACTTCTCCCCTTAGCCTTGCTTCCAATACTCTTTCCCACAACTTCATTGTATGGCTCATCAGCTTAATACCTCTGTAGGTTCCACAACTCTGCACATCTCCCTTGTTCTTAAAAATCAGCACAAACACTTCTCCTCCATTCCTCAGGCATCCTCTCACTCTCTAGGAGAGATGGCAGTAGAGTTTAACTAGGTTGTTCAACGAGGTCTTAGACACTTCCATACCTCCACTGGTATGTCATCAGGACCAACCGCCTTTCCTCTCTGCGTCCTCTTCAAAGCTCTCCTAACTTCACCCTTGCTAAACCTTTCTACTTCCTGCTCAACAATATTTGCCGCTACTACTCTTCTCTGTCATTTTCCTCATTCATCAGTTCCTCAAAGTACTCCTTCCATCTTTCCCTCACCCTCCTGTCACCTGTCAACACATTTCCATCTCCATCTTTAATCACGCTAACCTGCTGCACATCCTTACCATCTCTATCCCTCTGCCTCGCCAACCGATACAAATCCCTCTCACCTTCCTTACTATCTAACCTTGCATACATGTCCTCATAAGCTTTCTGTTTGGCCTTAGCCACCTCTATCTTAACCTCACACTGCATCTCCCTATATTCCTGGCTACTTTCCTCCGTCCTCTCACTGTCCCACTTCTTCCTAGCTAACCTCTTCTTCTGGATACTCTCCTGAACTTCCTCATTCCACCACCAAGTCTCCTTGTCTTCTTTCCTCCTTCCAGATGACACACCCAGCACCTTCCTACCTGTCTCCCTGATCACTTTGGCTGTAGTAGTCCAGTCATCTGGAAGCACCTCCTGACCACCTAAAGCCTGTCTCAACTCCTCCCTGAAAACTGCACAGCACTCTTCCTTTTCCAACTTCCACCACTTTGTCTTCTGCTCTGCCTTTGCTCTCTTCATCTTCCTCACCACCAGAGTCATCTTACACACTACCATCCTACGCTGTCTAGCTACACCCTCTCCTACCACTACTTTGCAATCGCTAATCTCCATCAGATTTCAGTGTCTACATAAGATTTAGTCCACCTGTGTTCCTGCCTCTTCTGAAAGTACGTGTTCACCACAGCCATCTCCATACTTTTAGCAAAGTCTACCAACCTCTGTCCTTCTGGGTTCCTTACCTGAAGACCAAACCTGCCCATCACTTCCTCATCCCCACTATTCCCTTCACCAACATGTCCATTAAAGTCTGGAGTGGCCATACACACACATAATAAATTTGCAACATAAGAAGAGAAGCTGATCCTGGATTCCGGACACACGGCTTAAATCATTAAATCAGTCCCTCTAGAATTTTGCGATCACAGAAATTAATGCAAAATCAAGCAAACGCTGCAATATTCAGAGGAGCTTGCAATTAAAAAAAAAAAAAAAAAAAAAAAAATTACCACAGATTTGGGCCAAGACACGTCATGTGGCGTCTTCACAACACGCATTCGGGCAAAGCCCTCATCGATTCACGTGCGTCGAACATGAATACAGCTAAAAAGGTCTCATTTACCAACAAACATCACCGTTTGTTGGTAAAAATTACATGCAATTACAACTTAGCCAGTTCAAGTAGTTTTCCACAAAAACTTTGCAAATTTCATTGCAATTTTTTTTAAAAAGCCACAGCAAAATACTTTTTTTTTTTGCCACAACAATCACAAAAAAAAGGCATAAAATCCCGTACGGACTGATTAAATAGATAATTGATTTAATCAGTCCGTGTTTCACATCTACATTTTAATGCCTATTCATTTACCTTTCAAAGCTTTGACTACATCCTCATCAAGCTCGACATGAGTGTTCTGGGGAGATGTCTTCTGCAAAAGACTTCTCACATTCTTGACTTCCATTTTCATCCCCTTGTTCATCGTCACGATCCGGCACAGTCTGTATATGTTACATTGAACACAAGGTTAGAAGAGGCTCAACAACACATATTACAGTGAGCAGAGCTCAATCACAAAGTCACTGAAGAAATAAAGCAACCTGTGTGGATTACAAGGTGTGTTTTATATGTCGTATGTTGATAACCGGGGTTTATTCAAAGCTAGGGTATTTCCCATTCATGTGTTAATCTATGGGTCGTGCTAATTTTGCACTCTTCACCTCTGTTGCAGAGATTTGGAGAAACGAGAAGTCGCACAAAACAGCGCGCGAACAGCGTATATCAGGGCAACTGGCCAAAGCTCCCTGCAGCTGCCCTAGCTAGCAAGTATCAGGATCATATTATAATGGTTAAGTTCAGAATTTCACGTGTTAGCTAACATTAGTAAATGCACACCAGCACTAGCCACCTAGGAAAAATATTTCGTAAACCCAAAGTAAGTCAGACAAATAACTACCAATAATGAACTTTACAACCAAGAAAAAGTTTTTTTACTGGCAGTATCTTCGTCTAAAACTAGATTTTAATTATATTGTTAAAAACAAACCGTATAATTGTACTACATATTGATTTTAAGTACGCTTATTACTATACTTAGGCACAAATAATTAGATTTGTAATACAGTAAAAGCTAGCACATTGTAAGAATGCACTTGCATAATTTATAGCTATACTGTATTTATGTGCGAGTGCATTAATATGCTTTAGTAAAATATATTAGTGTTCAAAATATTTTTTCAATAAATCTTATTAACTTTGAAAAGCAGGCGGAAGCTCCCCAGACAGCAGCTGACTCCGAGTCTCTAAATCGGCCATTTTACAGCCAGTTCACTGCTCTAATACAGATGCAGTCCGGGTTTCAGTGGCGGGAAAAACAGTCGCGGGAAAAACAGTCGCGAAGCAAAGCAAAACAAAGCTGTATCTGTGGAAATGAGCGCGCGGATTTTTCTGGAATTTTAGAAGAGGCGGCCACAGTCGGTATCCTACTTCAAAAACTTCACCAAAGTAAAGCACGCAGTGTGGTCAAAATGAATCAACTTCTTATCGATTATGTTGTGTGTTCGTTAACTTAAAAACGGTTTGGAAATTTTATTGCGCTTTAGAGCCGTAATGTTGGCTAATTTATGTTATCAGAGGGCATGCTAACACGAAGAAGGTCAACAACAAAAGACAACAAACCTTAATCCACAGAAAAAGACAACAATAATCCAAAATGAGATGATCCTTAGAGAATGAGGCAGTAATCCAAAAAGCAGTAATCCTTCTGAAGAAAACAAAACAAAGGGAAAAACACGCGAGGCAACGAGGCGGTTTGGGAACCACGAACAATGCGCTACGGATAAAGAACTAAGATATTTAGCAGGACTCTGCAAACGCGCACACTGGAGCTGTACTCGGGTTCCCTCCACTGTTAAATCACCTCTCCACTGGGTCAAGTTCTTCCTCATTGTTATGTACTTGGGTGTGATTGCGGCCCACCCTCCCTTTGACCTTTACTCTCCGCCCAAACCTGGTCGAGTGGGTTCCCCCTCACTGCACCGTGCGCTGTTCACTGCTGAGCCTGCTACATCTGTTTACCCGTCATTCTTATTGTGGAAAATGTCCTGGTTATTCTATAAAAAAGTATTCGAGAGTCTGGGGTTTAAGATGTCAAAAATCAGACTTTATTGAAAACACAACAAAGCCGAGACGTCTGCAGACCATCTGACAAACATCAGTTTTTATACATTTCTAATACAATGATCACATTCAGGCGGGGTTTCCCCATTTTTTCTTTAATCACACCTCTGGCGCTTGCCACAATTATGTGTCTTTCTATGGATCTCAAAAACAACCGTGGCGCGAGGTCCACCAGTGTATTTTTTAAAAAGTTTCAAGGCTTTAATTGGTTTCAACTATGAGATCATACACTAACCTGGCCTGCTTTTTACCTTATACTAAAGGTTTCATCTCCTGATGAATTTTATCTAGTGGTTGATTACACCAGAATTGATTTATTGGTTAATACATGAAAATGATTGGTTAAATACTGGGTTAATATATGAAAATACACTATACACTCTGTTATTGCATTGTATATGGGGTGCAGGGGCAGTACCTTAGCGGCCCAATCTGCTGCTATAGTTCCCACTGTTTTACACTGATGGGGAGCTGATCAACACACACTTCTGGCAGTTTACACACATAATCAAGACTTGCACCACTTCAGGACATTTTTGGAATGTTTTGGCACACACAGAAGGTATTGAGGAGATTTTCACCACCCCATGGCGACCCCGGGGTGATTCGGTAAAGAATCTGAAGAACAAAAAATGAGCAGGATGCATTTGCAGGGGAAAGTGTTCAGTTTAATAGGCACATTTGAAAAATAATAATAAACATAAATGTAAATAAACACATCAACGTTAAACTGACGCTCGGAAGGTGATCTGGGAATCACTGGAACAAATCGCACGGCTACACAAACATCTACATGGGACTAACGCAAAACTATAATAATCTAGAAGGGGGATCTGGAAATCACCGGAACAAAGCGCACGGTATCTAAACTATAATAATACTCCACCCCGAAGCGGGGACGGAGTGGCGTATTTAAACAATTCAATCACATCATTTACATGCCCAAATCAATGACCGCTGAACCCCCTCCATGAACAAATGAGGAGGCGGAGACATGACACGAACCAAAACAAAGGCGCATGGGGGGACATAGGAGGCGGAGACATGACGTGAATCAAAACAAGAGCACATGGGAGAACATAAACAAAACGTGAGTTCATGAATGAATTGTCCATCGGAGAGTTTTTGAATAGCGCTGGAAAGCGCGCAGTGGAATGCGGAAGCACGCCACTCGTCACTCGTTGCAGCGTAACGAGCCCTGGAGAACAGGAGACCTAACAGACAGATATTTTAAATTAAGTATGACAAATATTAACTTATATTGCAATAATTATTAACTTAAATAATATTTTCATTTGTACTTCCATTTAATATTGTTAGCATAATAATCTGTTTTTCCAAAGCTTGTTATATTTCGATCTATTCTTTTCCGCACTAACCTGGCCTCAGAACCAGTAATGTGTGAGGATCTGCTCGAGGGATGGTCGTCTTTGAGGGTCCCGTTCCAGACACCCAACTTATCAGGCTGCAGCAGGCTGTTTGTGCAGTAATGTATTTGGTTAAAACTGAAAACTGGTCACTATCTAAATCTGTTCATTTTCATAGTTTCTGTCAGTTAGTCATTTTTTACATAATTACAATAAGTATAATTAATCGAATATAAATATATATTGTAATAAACATTTTAATATAATTATTAGAATATAAATATGTAAAATAAAACAAATAATTATAATTCTAGCCATCTTTTTTTTTTTATTCTAATTTTGCTGTGGACGTATTTTGGCTTCGTGTACAGGTTTGAATGTAAAGCGTCTGTATTTTCTCACCTTCAGACAGATCATCAGTGAAGTACAGGTCGCCATCAACAATCTCTTGCGCTTCAAAAAACGGCTCTTCTCCACGTAACAGGCTGTACAGGAGTACGCCCAGACCCCAGACGGTGGCAGGTTCCGCCTCGTACTTATTTTCAATGATCCATTCAGGTGGGAAGTAACGTGGAGTGCCTGAATGAAAGACAAAAAAAAACATCATCGGTAAGATGAAAAAATGATCCACCACTAAATTCCCATCAAATCTACTCATCTCTGAAGTGCAGTTACCTTCATATTCCGTGTAGGGGGTGTCCTTTAGCAGCTCACCACAGTCGAAATCGATCGGCTTCACTTCAAGGGACTGAGGGTTCAGGAGAAGGTTTCCTTCCTTGATGTCTCGATGGAGCACACCCCGGTCACGGCAGTGAAGTGCAGCGAAAAGTACTTGCTGCATGATAATTTGAGTCTGATATTCAGACACTTTCATGCGTAGATGTCTGCAGTACTTGAAGAGATCAATGCAGGGGACGGGCCGCTCCAGGACCAAGATGAAGGATGTGGGCGTCTCGAACCATTCCAGAAGCTCCATCACATATGGACAGCGAGGCGGCTTGCACACGAGCTCCAAAAGCGCAACCTCAAGAGGTAGTCTGCGTGTGTCGCCAGGCTAAAAACAGAGTGGACATGGTTAGTATTGGATTAGACAAAAATGCATGTGAAGTCAAAATCAAGCTGATCAATATACAACTGAAGTAAATAAATAAACAAATAAATAAATAAATGCCATTCAATGATGATTTGAATAAAACTGCAATAAACAAGACAGATAAGTGCTTAAATGATAAGGAAAATAAATAATAACAATGAGCTAATTTGCTTTTTAAATCACATTCAATCACCCTTCTTTTTTTTTGGAATAATAAAAGCTGAAGGATGAAACATGATTTTATTAAAGCTGCACTTTATTTATTATTTTTTTTAATAAAAATACAATGACTGATTATCCCATTAATATTAATACACTTGCCTTTCAATTAGATCCATTTTTACTTCACATGCATTTCTAGCACATCTATGTTCAGAAATGTTTTTTTTTCTTTGTCACTTTCACTCTTCACATGTTTTGGTCTAGAAAGTGTTTATCATACTTTCTGAGCATAGCTCATATTTATCAGTAATCCAGCTCTGATATTTCAACAGGTAACAGCTATTATGAGTCCAAAATGTTAGTAATATGAAAGGTGTGCCTTTGGACAGACCGTTTCGGAAAGGGGTGATTCTGCTAGCAAGCTGTGTTCCCTTCTCTTCTGTCTCTGTTCTCCTGCTTTTTCCTGGCATCTCCTCGGGCTGGAGCTCAGGTTCTTCATGAAGAACATCCATCCTTTTTCTTTTTAGAGGATTCTCCTTGCTTTCTCTTCTAATGTAGGAGCAGGATAGCTCTGAATTGTTCTCAGTCTGTTCTCTCTTCACATTGCTCTCTTCTGTTTCTGTTCTCCTCCTTTTTCCTGGCGTCTCCTCAGGCTGAGGCTCAGGTCCATCATGAAGAACATGTATGCTTTTTCTTTTTAGAGGATTCTCCTTGCTTCCTCTTCTAATGAAGGAGCAGGGTTGCTCTGAATCGTTCTCAGTTAGGGGCGGGTCTGCTGAAAAAAATATTGTACAATTACAAGGGCTGGCTGATGATAATATACAGTACATTTTTTAATAACAATACACTTTTCTGACAGTACTAAGGATAACAACATTTACATTTATTAGACTACATTGTTACTCACTGGAACAAGTAGGGGATTTTAAAGCATTATACATGAAAATATATTTTTGTACTAAATGTTTTTGTACTAAATTCATTCTGCTGTTCCATGATAATTATTTTACATTTTCTTTTAGAATTCAAATTTAAATATTTGTTAGCAAACCTAAATATCCTGATACATATCATGTATCATGAAAATGTAGGGTGGTACAATATTTTTGCCATAAGACCCCCCCATAGTGCTACTGTACACTAGGTCTATATATTATTGTTTTATAAGGTACTATATTGTATTAGGGTAAACCAACCAACCAACAAACAAATAAAATCGCTGTAACCTTGCTTAGAAAAGAAATCAATCAAGGAAATTTAAAGACAAAAAAAAGCTAAATTAATCAGACTTCTACCATTCTGTGATGGAAGCTTTGGAGGTCTTACACTTTTGTTAATATGGTTAATATCACCTAAACCAAGGAACAAGACTTAAGGTGTGAGTATTAAGCCTCATTTCTATTCGCATATTTATGTAAATAAATGAATGATGTATATTGTGGATTAAGTGATATAAAAAAAAAACATTTGAATCAGTTTCTATCAGTTTAGCACAACATCAACTAATTAATTAGCTAATTATCACGAGCACAGAGCATAAAACTCAACTCTGATCCCTTTCTCCTAATCGTTAACAGTGAACGTTTATATTAATAATGAATGTTTTCTTCACACAAAAATATATTCTGGAAAAAGTAAGTCAACTTACCGCTTTCTGGATGAGTGACATTCATCACTTTTCCGACTGTAGCTGAAGTCAGCTTCGTAAAGAAACGTAAAGCTTTCTCGAGAGCCTTCATTCTTTAGTCAGCAGTAACTAATGAGATGCGAATTGTCTAATACACGGACCTCTATGTGTCACGAATTTTTGACGTCACAACGATCAGTTCGGGAACAACTTCTGACGTTCTCATTCTGAACGAGACACGTTTTGTGTGATTAACCATTGGCGTGAGTCATAATAAAACTAAAAAATCATTTACCAACAAAAAAATCCAACAAAATGGCTAAGGAATCAATAAAATGTTCATTTTCTGCACCTTGAAAATTTTCCGCTCATTTACTGCTCCTAAAAGAATGCAGAGTGTTTTAAAATGCCCAACAGTGTATAATAAAAATGAAAATAACGACCGTACCTAGGACAGGGAAGAGGACATGTGCCAAAAATAACCATATTAAAGTAAACGAAATTATTTATAAATAGTTGTTTGAACCTAATCATTTTTATACTCTGTCAGTCCAATAATAATAATAATAATAATAATAATAATAATATTGTGGACACCCTGTATTAACAGTTTTAACTTCATATAGTTAGAAATAGAATTCGTGTAATTTTACAGTAATTTACTGGCAACTTGTATTTGGAAAAACTTTGTGAAAATCTTTCTGAAATGAGATGTAATTACTGCAGACTTGCCATAACACATGGCATATGACAGTGTGCCACTGGTCACAACGATGTAATGTTGGCAATGACGGTACTAAATCAACATGGCAGTGACGGTCCTGGCTCAACATGGCAGTGACGGTCCTGGCTCAGCATGGCAGTGACGGTCCTGGCTCAGCATGGCAGTGACGGTCCTGGCTCAGCATGGCAGTGACGGTCCTGGCTCAGCATGGCAGTGACGGTCCTGGTGAAACCCACCAGGAACTCACCTAGAAAGAGACAAACCTCTCCAGAACCCTTAAACCAGGGACAACACCTAAGAAATCAGAAGATAGACAATTACTTACACAGAGTAAAGCTCCTTTTAGCAGGATTAACAAATAACACATAAAGCGGACTCACAAGCAGTGTCCTAAATTTTGCGGCGTTTTTATTCAATTCTCTGCGCCTCTTGCGCTGCTAATTCTTCATCTTTCATAATTGTGTGCCTCTTGCATGATTCCTGGGGCAACACCCATCCCAAGGGTGTTCTCGCACTCCTCTTGAGTGACCTGCCCTCTTAGCAGGATTTTACACTCCTCTTGAGTGACCTGCCCTCTTAGCAGGATTTTACACTCCTCTTGAGTGACCTGCCCTCTTAGCAGGATTTTAGCGCTTCTCTTCACTTTTTCCTTGTATTTTACTGATATCCTTCAAGGCCCACTTATCAGCAAAAATACTTATTTATATATCTCACTGCTGTCCATCAAGGCCCACTCAGCAATAAAATATATTCTACCCTATATATATTCCACTGTTATCCATCAAGGCCCACTTAACAGCAAAATATATTCTGCATGCAGTTTGTACCTTTTTTGAGATCAAAAACCCCTTCTGCACAATTTGGTTCTTTGTTTGAAGAAGCACAAGAGTGTTTCTACCGCTCAGACCGACCACAGTGGATCACACAAACAACTTTACCAAAAGCAAAATTGCTTACCTTTATTTAGCCGGCCTGTCTGTGTGGCCCACCGCGGAGCGGCCCTGCACGGCGTCTCACTCCTCTCAGGCTCCTTTTCATTGTCGTGACGCCAATTTCTATTGTGTAAAATGTCCTGGTTATTCTATAAAAAAGTATTCGAGAGTCCGGGGTTTAAGATGTCAAAAATCAGACTTTATTGAAACACCACAAAGCCGAGATGACTGCAGACCATCTGACAAATACAGTCAATACATCAGTTTTTATACATTTCTAATGCAATGATCTCATTCAGGCGGGGTTTCCCTATTTTTTCTTTAATCACACCTCTGACCGCTTGCCACAATTATGTGTCTTTCTATGGATCTCATAAACAACCGTGGCGCGAGGTCCACCAGTGTATTTTTTAAAAAGTTTCAAGGCTAAAAGTCTCAAGGCTTTAATAGGTTTCAACTATGAGATCATACACTAACCTGGCCTGCTTTTTTACCTTATACTAAAGGTTTCATCTCCTGATTAATTTTATCTAGTGGTTGATTACACCAGAATTGATTTATTGGTTAATACATGAAAATGATTGGATAAATACTGGGTTAATATATGAAAATACACTATACACTCTGTAAAAAAAATTAAATGACAGAAGAATTAATATGTGATTAATATAAATCTTCTTGTTTTCTGTTCTTATTTTGTAGTTCTGTGACCTGTCAAAACAACAAGTGTTAGCATCTCCCTCTCGCACTTCCGCATTCCACGGAGCGCATTCCAGCGCGATTCATAAAAATCTCCGGACGGTTTAATGAACTCTGGTTTTGTTTATGTTGCCATGTGCGCTTTTGTTTTTGTTTTACGTCATGTCTCTGCCCTCGCTTCCTTATTGGTCCGCTGGGTTTGTGTTCTGCTATTGGTTGTCCCGTTATTATGTGATTATTGTTTCCGGGTGTCGCTTGTTTGATCTTGTTTGCTTAGGATTAACTTTGTTACTTAAACCCCTGTCTGTGTCCGCTTCGTCGCGGAGTATTGATTTAGACGTAACTGAAAGTGTTTAAGAATGATTTAGTATAGCCCTATGTAACGAAGTATAACTAAAAATAGCGACGAAGCAAAGATCAAGGAGTGTAGATCTTTCTATGTTTTTTGTTTACCCGGCGTTTCCGGGTTCTTGGATTCATGCCTCGTTACTTCCTGGATGTTTGCCCTGTAAGCCTTTGGATTACTGTCTCATTACTTCCTGGATTTATGTCCTGTAGTGTCATTCTTTTACTTCCCAAAATGCTGCCATTTTAACAGGAGTGTGTGGACTTTTTACAGTGCCCTCCACTAATATTGGCACCCTTGGTAAATATGAGCAAAGAAGGCTGTGAAAAATTGTCTTTATTGTTTAACCTTTTGATCTTTTGTTAAAAAAAAAAAAAAAATCACAAAAATACTCTGCTCTCAGGGATATCAAACAATTGCAAATACAACACAAGTTTATCAAAAAAAATCTGTTAAATATAGGTGTGCAACAATTATTGGCACCCTTTTAGTCAATACATTGTGCTACCTCGCTTTGCCAAGATAATAGCTCTGAGTCTTCTCCTATGATGCCTGATGAGGTTGGAGAATACATGGCAAGGGATCTGAGACCATTGCTCCATACAGGATCTCTCCAGATCCTATACATGGATCTATCCAGATCCATGCTGGTGGACTCTCTTCTTCAGTTCACCCCACAGGTTTTCTATGGGATTCAAGTCAGGGGACTGGGATGGCCATGTCAGGACCTTGTTTTGTGGCCAGTATATCATTGTGTTGATTTTGATGTATGTCTTGGATGATTGTCCTGATAGAAGATGCAACCACGGCCCATTTTAAGCTTTCTGGCAGTCAGGTTTTCATTTAATATCTGTTGATATTTGATAGAGTCCATGATGCCATGTATCCTAACAAAATGTCCAGGTCCTCTGGCTACCTCTCTGTGTGCACCAAAAACCACCTCTGGTGTTTATTGCCAAAAAGCTCTATTTTGGTTTCATCTGACCATAGAACCCAATCCCATTTGAAGTTCCAGTAGGGTCCACTGGCAAACTGAAAACGCTTGAGTTTGTTTTTGGATCAGAGTAGAGGCTTTTTTTTCTTGAAACCATTCCTTCCTACAACATTACAACCATTCCTACAACAACTTGTGGTGATGTAGGTGATTTTGGATTGTAGTTTTGGAGACTTTCTGACCCCGAGACGCAACTAAATTCTGCAATTCTCCAGCTGTGATCCTTGGAGATTTTTTTGGCCACTCGAACCATCCTCTTCACAGTGCGTTAATATACACAATATAGACACGTGTCCAATTCCAGGTTGGTTAATAACATTTCCAGTTGAAATGTTCTGGCATGGAAACCTTCTATGTCTAGTATGTGCCATGCTGTGCTTACTGAAACCTCAGTGCCTGTAGCCATCAAGTCTTGCTGCAGGTCGTTTGCAGTCACTCGAGGGTTTTTCACAACCTGCCTTCTCAGAAATCTGGTTGCAGCCATTGATGGCTTCCTTTTTGGCCCTGTCCAGATATTTCATGTATTTTCTGCCCCTAGCCAGTTCAGGTATTTCATGTGTTCCAGCTCAAGCACACCTGGTGCAACTAATGAAGCCCTTGATTAGTTGCATCAGGTGTGGTTGAGACAATACCTGTTTTGCATATTTGTGCTGTTGTGAGGGATTCTGCTCAGGGGGTTGAATAATTTTGAGACTGGAGAAGTCATTATAAGTAGCATTTTCAGTTGAATTTGGGGCAACCACTTGAACTATTTCAATTGCTTTTGTTTGATTTGTTCATTGCAAACAGCTGAAAGTCTGTAGATTTTGACAATAAACCTGATTAGCAATGGGAGTTGAATAATTTTGATTGCAACTGTATATTCCTTGGTCTTACCTATTGTTATGAATGACTGAGGGAATTTGGCCTATGTGTTACCTCATATTTATACCCCTGTGAAACAGGAAGTCATGGTTGAACAAGTTCCTGTTCCTAGTCAACCAGGTGTACTGAAAAAATGTAAAATATCAATGGGAATATACTTCAAATATATTGTAATGGACATTCCTGAGAGGGAGGAGCTAGGACCAGAGGTGAAAAAACGGCAGGTCACTTCACCTTGGTCCCTTATGGAGACCACCTCTCATCGTCCCAAATCAGGGAGTTTGCCAAGTTGCAGGCATAATATTCTGATGTGTTTTCACTTCTACATTACTACTAGGTCTGGTGGTCCTGGAACCCAAGGCAGACACTTCAGTCTGGTTCTGTGTGGACTTTAGAAAAGTAAATGCAGTGTCTAAATTTGACACTTATCTAAACTTGACACGGTGTCTAAATTTGACGTGTTTCCAATGCCCCACTGGGACTGGCTGGCTATTATCGTAGGTTTGTGCCTAATTATTCGAATGTTACGAGCCTGCTGACTGATCTCACTAAAAAGGGAGCGCCAGATCCGGTCCAGTGGACGGAGCCATGCCAACAGGCTTTTATTCGGGTAAAAACTAATCTGTGGCAGACCACCCTTACATTTTCATGACTTCTCTTTTCCCTTTATTTTGCAGACTGACACATCAGAAAAAGGGCTGGAATATCTGTCGAACCCTCTGTTCAGACCACTCCCCGCTCCAGTGGCTCCACTGCATGAAAGATGCCGACGTGTGGATCACTCATTGGTATCTGGTACGTCAGCCGTTTAAGTTCGAGGTGGTCCGTAGTCTGGGGATGCAAATGGCTGTGGCGAATTTCTGGTGTGTGAATAGAGGGCAGAGCCGGGAAAAGTGAGTGGTAAGGATCTACACTTGTGCCTAATGCCTGCCATTTACACTCACGATTTTCCACATATACTCCAATAGCATTAGCATTGCTACTAACTTAACACTTAAATGTCGAGTACAGAACAGCAACACCCGATTCACACGTTGACCATTTACCATATTGCAATAATATTTACCTGATAACTATATCCAGTCAGTTTAGTGGAAATTATAACAGTCACGTTAAAATTCACTGAATATTCCACGCTTTACCTGTGGGTAAAGGTGGCCATGTTTGTTGTGGCATTTGGCCTCATTTCCATAGTGCCTTATGAGAGCTTTTTTTTTTTTATATAAAGTTGCCCTTTCTTTTTAGGTGCCTTGCCCTTCTGGCCCATTATACCATGGTCCTGTCCAATAACAGGGAAATAACTTCAAAGGCTGTAGTTCTATTAAGAGACACTTAAGCAATAGGCAGTGGTCCTAGGTGAATGCCACAACAAGTTGCAGCAAGCACTGATGTACACAGACTTCACTTCAGGCTGATTCCTGTCTTTCAGCTGCTTATTGATACAGATTCTCTTCAGCCAGCTAGTATGAAAAGTTGCCATTGGTTATGGTCAGGATTTGGATGGGGTTCATTAATAAGAAATGCAACAAAACTGGGTTAAATATAATTTGTTTGAATTTTGCAAGAAATCGGATTGTATAGACTAACTTCACCTGAGCTTTCCAATATGCTAATAAGACTAAGGATGAATAAGTGCTAGTGAGAAACGGTTAACATGACTATGATTATCTGTTGGTGTCTATTAGCTTTTATTTATTGTTTGTAAGATTGATGTTGGATGACGTATTAATCAGAGGATTGTCACCCACACTCACTAACAGTCATTGTTAGAACAGTTTGACTCCAGTCTAGTCTTGATTTGGATAAATGCCTCCTTTAACCTTTACTGTCTAAAACCATTATTTCCTCATCTACAGTTTGAAACTGTCCTGTTCTATTGGCTTGTTTACTTCTGTTTTTGTTGAAATGCGCAAAACTTGTGCCAATAGAACAGGACTAGAAACGGAATATTATAAGAAATATTTTCAATTGCTATCATTTTTTCACTCTTTAATGTCTGTATAGTTTTATGGTGTAACGAAATGTACTGAAATGTGTATTTGTGTAAATCTAAATGAAGGATTTTCTCAAATTGTCATTTGTGCAGTATTATCACATGGTTATTTTGCCTGTTAGATTTAAAAGTGCAGTTTGAAATTTTTAGACAACTCTTACATTTATACAAAAAACCTGAATTGAAGAAACTCCCCTGCGTGGTAATATTGAAAATCACACAGAACCTTCAACAGTTTTGAAATGCCAAGGTCTATGTCTACCAAACTCCCAAAAGGACCACCACCTTGTCGGGGTTTGGGGGCTTGCGTGCCTCAGTGACCCGGATAGCTATGCTGGCTGGAGCTTCGTGCTCCTGGTAGGGTCTCCCATGCCAGACAGGTTGAAGGAGAGAGGCCAGACGAAGCGTGGTCCCTGGTCCTCCAGGTTGGGGGTTGGGCTATGGGTCAACAACCCATTCCTGTAAAAAAGCTACTGTTACAGAAACCATAGCAACACAACCAGAAAGCAACCTGACTGGGAGCGATTCCTCTTCAGAAGAGCTTATGACGCGAGCTGGTGAAATCCTTCAGGAAACCAGTGCGCCGACAAATCTTCTCTCAGCCAAGACCAAAATCAAGATCGGAACATGGAACGTCCGCACATTGTACGAGAGCGGGAAGACAGCCCAAGTTGTGAAGGAAATGAAGCACTATAACATCAAGGTACTGGGACTGTGCGAGACGAGATGGACTGGAAACGGTCAGAAAAGACTGGCGAGCGGAGAAACCATCATCTACTCCGGCCCGGAAGATCACATGCATGGAATTGGACTGCTCATGTCACCAGCAGCAACCAGGGCACTGTTAGACTGGGAACCAGTTACACCAAGGATTCTAACCGCAAGATTCAAATCCAAAGGAAGAAACATCACCGTCATCCACTGCTACGCGCCAACCAACGCTGCAGAGGAGGAAGAGAAAGAAGAATTCTACAGCGCTTTACAAGCAGCCATTGACAAGACCCACAGAAGAGACCTGAAGATCCTCATGGGAGACCTGAATGCCAAGGTAGGAAGTGACAACGCCAACAAGGAACTCATCGTGGGCAAGCACGGAGTGGGAGACATTAATGAGAACGGGGAACTCTTCACAGACTTCTGCGCTTTCAACGACCTTGTCATTGGAGGCACTATCTTCCCACACAAGGACATCCACAAGAAGACATGGACCTCTCCTGACGGTAAGACAGAAAATCAAATCGACCACTTTACCATTGGCCGGAAATGGAGAAGAAGTCTGCTAGATGTCAGAGTAAAGAGGGGGCAGATGCTGCGTCAGACCACCACCTAGTCCTGGCAACGCTGAAGCTGAAACTGAGGGCACACAGGGACCAGGCACAGAGGCCGGCCTTCAAGTACAATGTCCAACACCTGAAAGATGCCCGGAAAGCGACAGAGTACCAGCGCAGCCTGAAAAACCGCTTTGAGGCGTTGGCCAACCTGATGGAGGAGACGGTGGAGGACCACTGGCAGAGTCTAAAGAAAGCTTGGACGGACACCTGCCTAGAAGTCATGGGGAGGAGAGAAAAACAACACAAGGAGTGGCTCACAGTCGACACATTGAACCTTGTAAATGAAAGGAAAGAATTGAAACAAAAGATCAACCACTGCCAAGACCGCCACGAAAAAACAAGGCTACAAACTCAATACCAGGATACCAACAAGAAAGTCAAAAAGAGCGCCAGAGCAGACAAGAGGAAATTCATCCATGATCTTACAGTGGATGCAGAAGCAGCAGCAGAGCAGAGAAACATGAAGAGACTGTATGAAATCACCCGGACTCTTGCAGGCAAGAACAACCAACCAACATGTTCTGTCAAGAACAGGGAAGGACAAACCATCACAAACGATAGTCAAGAAAGAGCAAGATGGGCTGAACACTTTGAAGAAATCCTAAACAGACCTCCACCAGAACAACTGCCATCTATCCCACCAGCAGACAGCCTACTAGATATAAACACTGATGTACCCACCAGAGCCGAGATCACCAAGGCAGTCAAAGAGATAAAGGCCGGCAAAGCTGCTGGCCCTGATGGTATACCACCAGAGGCCTTGAAGGCTAGTATTACAACAACAACTGACATGCTCTTCCCTCTGCTTCAGAAAGTCTGGGAGCAAGAACAGGTTCCAGATGAGTGGAGGAAAGGACACCTAGTAAAACTCCCCAAGAAAGGCGACCTATCCAGCTGCAGCAATTGGAGAGGCATCATGCTCTTGTCTGTCCCCAGCAAGATACCGACACGCATCATGTTGCACAGACTGAAAGGGGCGCTGGACAAAAGACTGAGAGACGAGCAGGCGGGCTTTAGGCAGGACAAGTCATGCACTGACCACATTGCCACTCTACGCATCATCATCGAGCAGTCCCTGGAATGGCAGTCTCCACTCTACGCAGTCTTTGTGGACTTCGAGAAGGCCTTTGACAGTGTGGACAGAGAGGTCGTCTGGAAGCTTATGACGCACTACGGGATACCACCCAAATTCATCACTATCTTCCAACAACTATACAGCAACTCCTCATGTCAAGTGGTACATAAGGGAAAATTGACTGAGCCTTTTGAGGTACGCACCGGAGTGCGACAGGGCTGCATGTTGTCACCTACCATCTTCCTGTTGGTAGTGGACTGGATCATGAAGAAGTCTACAGAAAATGCCAACACAGGAATCCGCTGGACATTCAACAAACTGCTGGAAGACCTCGATTTTGCGGACGACATCAGCCTTCTGTCACACAGGCAGCAGGATGCACAGTAGAAACTCGACAAGCTCTCAGAGGAAGCAGCAAAAACGGGACTGAAAATTAAATGTTAAGAAAACCGAAGCCATGAGGATCAACAACAAGAAGGAAGACCCGATCCGACTACAAGGTGCCAACATCAACGACGTGGAAAAGTTTGTATACATCAAGAGCCGCATCAACAAAGCCAGGCACGCCTTTAACACCTTACGTCCTGTCTGGAGCTCTACAGCTTTTGCACAGCAGACCAAAGTCCGAATCTTTAACACCAACGTCAAAGCAGTCCTTCTGTATGGCTCGGAAACATGGAGACTTACCAAGACAGCAGTAAACAAGCTCCAGACCTTTGTCAACAGATGTCTCAGGAACATCTTGCGCATCAGGTGGCCTGAAAAAGATATCCAATGTCGGACTGTGGAAAAGAACAAAGCAGACCCCCATCGACCAAGAAATCCGGAAAAGGAAATGGGGTTGGATAGGCCACACCCTCCGGAAAGACCCAGAAAACATCACAAGACAAGCCTTGCAATGGAACCCGCAAGGCAAGAGGAAGGTTGGAAGACCAAAACAAACCTGGAGAAGATGTACAGAGGGGGAAATGAAGACAGCAGGGTGGACATGGGCTCAGCTGAAGAGAACCGCCCCCAATAGAGTCCGCTGGAGGAGTGTTGCTGAGGCCCTGTGCTCCCATGTGGAGAAAGAGGAATGATGATGATGTCTACCAAAATCTGTCCTGTATAGATCACAATCAAGTTAGTATAGGTTTCATCTGAACTTATGTACTATAAGAAAGCAGACAAGGCCTATAAACTGCAATCAAACTTTATTGTCTCAGGGATGAATTAATGTATGTTATTTCACCCCTCCTGGACACCAGGGGCAGTGAAAATCAGTCACCTTCTTGTGTGGTGTCTGAGTGGGGTTCCCTTGCCATACTGCACACTAACTCGTTAAACCTACTTTATTAAGCAGGACTCTGCAAACGCGCATACTTGGGCTATACTCAGATTCCCTCAACTCCTCTCCACTGGGTCAAGTTCTTCCTCAGTGTTATCTACTCGATTGTGATATGCCACACACCCTCCCTTTACACTTTATGCTCACCCCAAACCTGGTCTAGTGGGTTCCCCCTCGCTGCACCGTGTGCAGTTCGCTGCTGAGCCTGCTACTTCTGTTCTCCACGTTCTAGAGAGCATCATTGTATATGGCCTACAGTAACAGAACCTTAGCAGTTGAACTGCTGTTGTCTTTCCCATTGTGTGGGAGCTCTGATCAACACAACGCTTCTGGCAGTGGAACAGTGAGGCGCATGAAATCAAATGTGTTACCACTTCATGATTTTGTTGGAATTTATTGGCACACACACAGGTATTGAGGACATTCTCGCTGCCCCCGGTGAGCCCTGGGTGTTTTTTCTTTCCTTTTTTACTTCTGTAGAAGTCTGTAGAAAAAAAAGAGAGATGTCTTCAGTTAAATATCATTAACTTGTACTGCATCAAATATTAACATATTTTTCTTTAATTACTTTCATTTAATATTGTTAGCATAGCAATCTGTTATTGCAGATCTCAGTACTGATGTAGTACAATCCATGTGCACTTGGCACTCAGCTCACTTTATTTAGGTTTATTCTGTTGTTCCTCACTAATTTGGCCTCAGAACCAGTCATGTGCAAGGATCTGATCGAGGGTTGGTCGTCTTTTAGGGTCTCGTTGCAGGCACCACCTTATCAGACTGCAGGAAGCTGTGTGTGCAGTAATGTAATTGGTTAAAAATGAAAATTGGTAACCTTCTGAAATTTCTCTTCGTATTTATATTTTCTGTCAGTTTGTCATTTAAAAAAAAAAAAAGAGAATTCTAGCTATTTTGCTATGGAAGTTTTTTGGCTTTGTGTACAGGTTTGAATGTAAAGCATCTACATTTTCTCACCTTCAGACAGATGATCAGGGAAGTCCAGGTGGCAATTAGCAATCTCTCGCGCTCCAGAAAAAAGCTCTTCTCCACATAGCAGGTGGTACAGGAGTATGCCAAGACCCCAGACGGTGGCAGGTTCCGCCTCGTACCGTCCTTCAATGATCCATTCAGGTGGGCGGAAAGCCCGGGTGCCTGAATGAAAGCGAGACCGAGCATTGTCAGTAAGATCAAAAAAATGATCCACCACCGAATTCCCATCAAATCTACTGAGGCGCAGTTACCTGCATATTCCGTGTAGGGGGTGTCCTTAAGCAGATCGCCACAGCCGAAATCGATCGGCTTCACGTCAAAGGTCTGAGGGTTCAGGAGGATGTTTTCGTCCTTGATGTCTCGATGGAGCACACCCCGGTCACGGCAGTGAAGTGCAGCCAAAAGTACTTGCTGCATGATAATTTGAGCCTGGGATTCAGAAATGTTCACACCTTCACAGTACTCGAAGAGATCAACACAGGGGTCGGGCCGCTCCAGAACCAGGATGAAGGTTTCGGGTGTCTCGAACCATTCCAGCAGCTTTATGACAAATGGACAGCGAGGCGGCTTGCACACGAGCTCCATTAGTGCCGCCTCAAGAGGGAGTCTGCGAGTGTCGCCAGGCTAAAAACAGAGTGGACATGGTTAGTATTGGATTGGACACAAATGCATGTGAAGTCAAATCATGCTGCTCAAAATGCGAGTGAAATAAATAAAAGCCATAACGGCCATCCAATGATGATGATTTGAAGAATAAAACTGTGATTGAGTTTTGTCACTTTCACCCTTCATATGTTTTGGTTTAGAAAGTGATTTTCATCTGGAAAGTGACAAATGTAATGTAAGTTCACTTACAAGGGTGACGTATTGGTCATCTTCAAACCTGTCCATGAATTTCAGGGCCACCTGCAACACAGAAATAGATAATTGGCTTCATTGCTCTCATCTAACTTTAGTGCAGTTTCCAAGTGTAACTCACTAATGAGCTAACCAACTTCTGCCTATATAAACTCAGATATTAAAGTAGGACTTGATTTAATACCCAGAAATTCTTTTAGAAAACATGTAATTGCTTTTGGTTCCTCAGTAATATGTAATGATCTACAAGTCTTGTATTGCATTCAGCAGTGACAGTTAACTGTATATGTGCCGATATTAACCTTTTTCCCATCTGATTTTCGAACACCTGCGTACACGGAACCGAAGCCTCCTTTTCCCAGCAGCTTTCGCAAAATGTAGCGAGTGAAAAAGTTTGCTGTTGAACAAAAGAAAGAAACAGTTTAGCTCATTTTCAGAGATCCAGCTCTGTGGTACTTCCACAGGTAATGGCTATTATGAGTCCAGAATGTTCTATGAAAAGTCTGATCTTGGACAGGGTGTGTTCCTGTTTTCTGTCTCACACCTCTCTTTTCCGTCTTCACATCGTTGTCTTCTGTCTCTGTTCTCCTCCTCTTTTCCACCCTCTCCTCAGGCTGGGGCTCGGGTCCTTCAGGAGGAGCATCCATCCTTTTCCTCTTCGAAGGATTCACCTTGCTTACTCTTCTCGTGACAGAGCAGGATGCCTCTACACAGGTCTCAGTCTTTTCAGGCTTCACATCTGTCTCTTCTCTCTTTGTTCTCCTTCTTTTAACCGGCTTTTCCTTGGGCTGGAGCTCAGGTTGTTCAGGAGCAAGATCCATCCTTTTTCTCTTCAGAGTGTTCTCCTGGCTTTCCCTTCTACCAAAGTGTGGGCCTGCTTAAGAAAATATTGTAGAAATTACTAGGGCTGGCGGATATGACAATATATAGTAACTTTTTTTTTTTTTTTTTTCCCCCATCATGAGGGTATACATTTTGTTAGTCAACATTAAAAACTTCTATAAAAAACCATTAAATTATATATAATTAAACCTTTCCGCTTCAGGTCTTCTCCATACTTTCATGTGAATTTATCAGGTTGGAGTGACTGCTTATTCTCTTGCATTAGGCATACTACCTGGTCATCTGCATACCCATTTATATAGAGCTTATACCAGCTTAGACTCGGGCAGAACTTTGACCAAATTTGCAGGCATTTGACCATGACAGTGCTTTCTTCAACATTTACAATAAAGCATCGTTTTTAAAGTTTTGCCTCCTCCGGACGGTTTCATGAACTCTGGTTTTGTTTGTTGCCATGTGCTCTTTTGTTTTTGGTTTACGTCATATCTCTGCCCCCGCTTCCTTATTGGTCTGTTGGTTTTGTTTCACGTTATGTTTACTCCCATGTTCTTTCATTGGTTCTCCGATTATTATGTGATTATTGTTTCCAGGTGTCGTTTGCTTTGGATTAACCATGTTACTTAAGCCCCTGTCTGTGTCCGCTTCGTCGTGGAGTATTGATGAAGAATAACCATACGTAACCCTATGTAACGAAATGTAACTAAAAGTAGCGACGAAGCAAAGATCAAGAATTGTAGCTCTATCTATGTTTTTTGTTTACCAGGCGTTCCCTGGTTCCTGGATTATAGCCTCGTGACTTCTTGGAAGATTCCTCCATGTCTTTGTTTTCCTCGTGTTGACCTAGCCTTTGGATCCTTGTCTCATGACTTCCTGGATTTTTGCCCTGTAAGTGTTTGGATTATTGACTAGCCTGTTTGGAATACCTGCCCTGTCTTTCTTTGGAATTTTGCCTTTTTTTTTTTTTTTTTTTTTTTTTGGTTAGACTGTCCCATTACTTTTGAAGGTTCTATTTATTTTGTATGTTCCTAATAAACTGATAACTTTCCCCCCGAGTGCATCCTGCCTCCCTCCTTCCAGATCCGTAACACCGGCAGATATTTAAGCAGTTCCCTTCAGTTGCGAGGGGCTCGCTCTTCCTTCCTTGTGTTTTTGTTAATTTAATCTTACTTAATAAATGTTATTTCTTTTTCTTATCATGATCCAACGTGGTGTCTCCTTCTTTGTCGCGGCTTGCGAGCTGGCCGTGACAAATGGGGGCTCGTCCTTTAAATTTTGAAAAATTTTGTTGTTTTTTCGACATGGTTTTAAAGCACTTTGTTTTTGTTTGCGTTTGGTTATTTTGTAAGGAAATTTGACATGCTGGTTAACCGAAGGTAAAATCGGTAGAGTGATTGTTGTGGTAGCGCTATTGGTTGGGGGGTGTTATGCATCATTTTGAAGGAAATGCACGTTGGATTTAATTGTTTCAAGGGCGGAATGTGATGAATTGTTGGTGGCCGTAGTTTGGCGGTCTCTCTATGTGGGTTAAAAGAGGGTAAGTGATTTTTTTTGCAAATCTTATTGTGGGGGGAATTTTGAATAGTATTGGTGTTCCCTTGTTAGGTGTAGCCGCTCGTTCCCTTTTGGAAAGAGTGGGATAATGTAATTTTTTATTTTTGTGTGGTGACCGTGAGTAGAGCAGTTGTCTCGGGAGCATATCCGTGGTATGAATGAGTCGCCAGTGTGCTGGTTGCTTTTCTTTGTACCAGCGGGAGTTAGTGCTTAAATACCCCTCATCAGTAACCACACGAAGATTAGGGGTGAGTTAGTTAGGGTTTTTTTTTTTTTTTTTTTTTAAATAGATAGGGAGAGGGAACTTGTTATTCCTCCTGCTGGGGTTTGTAAAACAAACACACCTTCGATTTGTAACGTATATTTAAGGTGGAAGCATGTCTAATCTAGTCGACGATATCTTTAGTTCTCCTTGTGAAGCGTTGCTTGATTCGTGTACAAAAGATCAATTATTTAAAATTGTAAAATAGTACCGTTGGAGAAACACTTGAAACAAACTTATCGGTTTTGCATCGACTATCGGAAAATAAAGTGACTAAGCCAGACTCATTTCCTCTTCCTCGTATTGAGGATTGTGTTGACCGAGTTGGGTCTGCGAAATTTGTTAGTTGGCTTTCGTTGACCCAAAGAGCTCAAGAGATTTCTGCCTTTATTACACCTGAGGGGTTATTTTCTTATGTTATGAGTTTTGGCCTTAGAAATGTGCCCACAACCTTTCAGCGACTTATGAATAGGGTTGGTTTTGGGTTGGAGGGAGTCGTGGTTTATTTAGACGATGTGGTGGTTTTCAGTGATTCATGGGACCAACACTTGAGTCGTGTTGCAGATCTGTTTGCTCGTTTTGGAGAGGCTGGTCTGACAGTAAATTTGGCCAAATGTGAGTTCACCAAGGCCACCGTGACTTACTTGGTTAAGGTCGTCGGACAGGGCTGTGTGCGACCAGTTCGGGCCAAGGTTGAGGCTATCGGCCGATTTCCTTCTCCTACTACGAAGAAGGAATTGATGCGAACTAACCCACTAATTGGGTTAGTGGGTTGCTATAGGGGATTTTATAGGAATTTTTCTACTGTAGTAGATCCCCCTCACTGACTTGCTGAAAGCAAAAGCAGCTTTTGTCTGGACTTTTGTTTGTCAGGAAGCCTTTGAGGCAGCTAAATCATTGCTAGTCTCTGCTCCTGTGTTAGTAGCTCCCCGATTTGATCGCCCTTTTAGGTTGTGTGTGGATGCTAGCAACGTTGGTGCAGGAGATGCACTGTTACAGGCTGGTGATGTGGGCATTCACTGTCCAGTTATTTATTTTTCTAAAAAGTTTTCTTCTTATCAGTTAAATTATTCTGTGGTTGAGAAGGTGGCATTAGCTTTGATTTGGGCCAAAGCTAAAATAAATTCTTATTACCGCTGTAAAATTGAGTATCATAAGGTCTTTTCTAACCATTTCTGATTTATGCAGGAAGATGCGGCTCGCTGCAACTAGGACTCTGCAAACGCGCATACTTGGGCTATACTCAGATTCCCTCAACTCCTCTCCACTGGGTCAAGTTCTTCCTCAGTGTTATCTACTCGATTGTGATATGCCACACACCCTCCCTTTACCCTTTATGCTCACCCCAAACCTGGTCTAGTGGGTTCCCCCTCGCTGCACCGTGTGCAGTTCGCTGCTGAGCCTGCTACTTCTATTCTCCACGTTCTAGAGAACATCATTGTACATGGCCTACAGTAACAGAACCTTAGCAGTTGTACTGCTGTTGTCTTTCCCATTGTGTGGGAGCTCTGATCAACACAACGCTTCTGGCAGTGGAACAGTGAGGCGCATGAAATCAAATGTGTTACCACTTCATGATTTCGTTGGAATTTATTGGCGCACACACAGGTATTGAGGAGATTCTCGCTGCCCCTGGGTGTTTTTTCTTTCCTTTTTTACTTCTGTAGAAAAAAAGAGATGTCTTCAGTTAAATATCATTAACTTATACTGCATCAAATATTAACATATTTTTCTTTAATTACTTTCATTTAATATTGTTAGCATAGCAATCTGTTATTGCAGATCTCAGTACCGATGTAGTACAATCCATGTGCACTTAGCACTCAGCTCACTTTATTTAGGTTTATTCTGTTCCTCACTAATTTGGCCTCAGAACCAGTCATGTGCAAGGATCTGATCGAGGGTTGGTCGTCTTTTAGGGTCTCGTTGCAGGCACCACCTTATCAGACTGCAGGAAGCTGTGTGTGCAGTAATGTAATTGGTTAAAAATGAAAATTGGTAACCTTCTGAAATTTCTCTTCGTATTTATATTTTCTGTCAGTTTGTCATTTAAAAAAAAATGAGAATTCTAGCTATTTTGCTATGGAAGTTTTTTGGCTTTGTGTACAGGTTTGAATGTAAAGCATCTACATTTTCTCACCTTCAGACAGATGATCAGGGAAGTCCAGGTGGCAATTAACAATCTCTCGCGCTCCAGAAAAAGGCTCTTCTCCACATAGCAGGTGGTACAGGAGTATGCCAAGACCCCAGACGGTGGCAGGTTCCGCCTCGTACCGTCCTTCAATGATCCATTCAGGTGGGCGGAAAGCCCGGGTGCCTGAATGAAAGACCGAGAATGAGCATTGTCAGTAAGATCAAAAAAATGATCCACCACCGAATTCCCATCAAATCTACTGAGGCGCAGTTACCTGCATATTCCGTGTAGGGGGTGTCCTTAAGCAGATCGCCACAGCCGAAATCGATCGGCTTCACGTCAAAGGTCTGAGGGTTCAGGAGGATGTTTTCGTCCTTGATGTCTCGATGGAGCACACCCCGGTCACGGCAGTGAAGTGCAGCCAAAAGTACTTGCTGCATGATTATTTGAGCCTGGGATTCAGAAATGTTCACACCTTCACAGTACTCGAAGAGATCAACACAGGGGTCGGGCCGCTCCAGAACCAGGATGAAGGTTTCGGGTGTCTCGAACCATTCCAGCAGCTTTATGACAAATGGACAGCGAGGCGGCTTGCACACGAGCTCCATTAGTGCCGCCTCAAGAGGGAGTCTGCGAGTGTCGCCAGGCTAAAAACAGAGTGGACATGGTTAGTATTGGATTGGACAGAAATGCATGTGAAGTCAAATCATGCTGCTCAAAATGCGAGTGAAATAAATAAAAGCCATAACGGCCATCCAATGATGATTTGAAGAATAAAACTGTGATTGAGTTTAGTCACTTTCACCCTTCATATGTTTTGGTTTAGAAAGTGATTTTCATCTGGAAAGTGACAAATGTAATGTAAGTTCACTTACAAGGGTGACGTATTGGTCATCTTCAAACCTGTCCATGAATTTCAGGGCCACCTGCAACACAGAAATAGATAATTGGCTTCATTGCTCTCATCTAACTTTAGTACAGTTTCCAAGTGTAACTCACTAATGAGCTAACCAACTTCTGCCTATATAAACTCAGATATAAAAGTAGGACTTGATTTAATACCCAGAAATTCTTTTAGAAAATATGTAATTGCTTTTGGTTCCTCAGTAATATGTAATGATCTACAAGTCTTGTATTGCATTCAGCAGTGACAGTTAACTGTATATGTGCCGATATTAACCTTTTTCCCATCTGACTTTCGAACACCTGCGTACACGGAACCGAATCCTCCCTTTCCCAGCAGCTTTCCCAAAATGTAGCGAGTGAAAAAGTTTGCTGTTGAACAAAAGAAAGAAACAAACAGTTTAGCTCATATTCAGAGATCCAGCTCTGTGGTACTTCCACAGGTAACAGCTATTATGAGTCCAGAATGTTCTATGAAAAGTCTGATCTTGGACAGGGTGTGTTCCTGTTTTCTGTCTCACACCTCTCTTTTCCGTCTTCGCATCACTGTCCGTCTCTGTTCTCCTCCTCTTTTCCACCCTCTCCTCAGGCTGGGGCTCGGGTCCTTCAGGAGGAGCAAGATCCATCCTTTTTCTCTTCAGAGGGTTCTCCTGGCTTTCCCTTCTACCAAAGTGTGGGCCTGCTTAAGAAAATATTTTAGAAATTACTAGGGCTGGTGGATATGACAATATATGGTAATTTTTTCTTCATCATGAGGGTATACATTTTGGGAGTCAACATTAAAAACTTCTATAAAAAACATTAAATTATATATAATAATTAAACCTTTTTGCTTCAGGACTTCTCCATACTTTCATGTGAATTTATCAGGTTGGAGTGACTGCTTATTCTCTTGCATTAGGCATACTACCTGGTCATCTGTATACCCATTTATATACAGCCGTTGCCAAAAGTTTTGAGATTGACACAAATATTAATTTTCACAAAGTCTACTGCTTCAGTGTTTTTAGATCTTTTTGTCAGATGTTACTAACTGCTACTGAAGTATAATCACAAGCATTTCATAAGTGTCAATGGCTTTTATCGACAATTACACGAAGTTTATGCAAAGAGTCAATATTTGCAGTGTTGACCCTTCTTTTTCAAGACCTCTGCAATTCGCCCTGGCATGCCGTCAATCAACTTCTGGGCCACATCCTGACTGATGGCAGCCCATTCTTGCATAATCAATGCTTGGAGTTTGTCAGAGTTTGTGTGTTTTCGTTTGTCCACCCACCTCTTGAGGATTGACCACAAATTCTGTTCTTCACCAAACTGTTCTTGGATGGTTGGGAGAAGTTGCTCTCTGAGGATGTTTTTATACCGTTCTTTATTCATGGCTGTGTTCTTAGGCAAAATTGAGAGTGAGCCCACTCCCTTGGCTGAGAAGCAACCCCACACATGAGTGGTCTCAGGATGCTTTACTGTTGGCATGACACAGGACTGATGGTAGCATTCACCTTTTCTTCTCCGGACAAGCTTTTTTCCCCCCAGATGCCCCAAACAATCGGAAAGGGGATTCATCAGAGGAAATGACATTACCCCAGTCCTCAGCAGTCCAATCCCTGTACTTTTTGCAGAATAGCAGTCTGTCCCTGACATTTTTACTGGAGAGAAGTGGCTTCTTTGCTGCCCTTCTTGACACCAGGCCATCCTCCAAAAGTCTTCGCCTTACTGTGCGTGCAGACGCACTCACACCTGCCTGCTGCCATTCCTGAGCAAGCTCTGCACCGGTGGTGCCCCGATCCCGCAGCTGAATCAACTTTAGGAGACGGTCCTGGCACTTGCTGGACTTTCTTGGGCGCCCTGAAGCCTTATTCACAACAGTTGAACCTCTCTCCTTGAAGGTCTTGATGATCCGATAAACGGTTGATTTAGGTGCAATCTTACTAGCAGCAATATCCTTGCCTGTGAATCCCTTTTTGCGCAAAGCAATGATGGCTGCATGTGTTTCCTTGCAGGTAGCCATAGTTAACAGAGGAAGAACAAGAATTTCAAGCACCACCCTCCTTTTAAAGCATCCAGTATGTTACTCTAACTCAATCAGCATGACAGTGATCTCCAGCCTTGTTCTCGTTAACACTCTCACCTGTGTTAACGAGAGAATCACTGACATGATGTCAGCTGGTCCTTGTGTGGAAGGGCTGAAATGCAGTGGACATGTTTTTTTTGGGATCAAGTTCATTTTCATGGCAAAGAGGGACTTTGAAATTAATTGCAATTCATCTGATCACTCTTCATAACATTCTGGAGTATATGCAAATTGCCATCATAAAAACTGAGGCAGCAGACTTTGTAAAAATTAATATTTGTGTCATTCTCAAAACTTTTGGCCATAGCTGTAGATTATATAGCGCTTATACCAGCTTAGACTCAGGCAAAAGTGTCTATTTCATCCATTGCAGTGCAGGAATTTGACCCTGACAGTGCTCTCTTCAACATTTACAATAAAGCATCGTTTTTAAAGTTTTGCCTCCTCCTTTCTGGATCAAAATCCCAGCGGTTGCGGTGAATGTTTTTATTTAAATAATCCAAAACTACGGAACCCCGCACATGACAAACAAAAAATATATCGAGGCCACATTTTAATAATTAGTTCCCTGGTAAGCATTTACCTAAAACGAGGGAACGAATTAGTAAAACGTATATTGGGGTTTTTGTTTGTTTTTTTTACCCACATGTCATGTGTGGGGCTCTGTAGGCGGTATCTTCCTTGTCTTTTCACAAATGTCTCACACTTCCTGAAATACCAAGAGCCAAGTTATCTAGCTAACACGAGCCAACGAAATCTAATTGATAGACTATAAACTGACACAAACCACCACTATCAGCTAACATAGCCAGCCAGCAAAATATCAAATTTAATTAACTTGGCTAATATGCAAGCTAATAATAATAAGATTATTGAAACTTAGCTAGCTAATACTAGCTGCTGTCAGCTAGCTAGCTTTAACTCTATAACCGAAGATGTAAAAATGACTAATGTTAAGGTGACGTTTGGCTAATAAGATCAGGGATGCATTTGGTCAGCATTAACTAAATGGAAAAGACAAAACCCAGGTGAAAAAGAAATATACTCAAGTTCTGCTTTTTTCTGTCGATGCACATCATCCCTGCTCTCAGTACAGATCACAAGGTCATCCGCAAACATCATAGTCCATGGAGATTCCTGTCTGACCTCATCTGTCAGCCTGTCCATCACCACCGCAAACAAGAAGGGGCTCAGAGCCGATCCTCGATGCGGTCCCACCTTCACCGTGAACTTCTGTCACACCCACTGCACACCTTACCACTGTCCTACTGCTCTCATACATATCCTGCACCACTCTAACATACTTCTCTGCCACTCCAGACCTCCTCATACAATACCACAGCTCCTCTCTTGGCACCCTGTCATATGCTTTCTCTAAATCTACAAAGACACAATGCAGCTCATTCTGACCCTCTCTGTACTTCTCCATCAACATTCTCAAAGCAAATATTGCATCTGTAGTGCTCCTTCTTGGCATGAAACCATACTGCTGCTCACAAATGCTCACTTCTCCCCTTAGCCTTGCTTCCAATACTCTTTCCCACAACTTCATTGTATGGCTGATCAGCTTAATACCTCTGTAGGTTCCACAACTCTGCACATCTCCCTTGTTCTTAAAAATCAGCACAAACACTTCTCCTCCATTCCTCAGGCATCCTCTCACTCTCTAGGAGAGATGGCAGTAGAGTTTAACTAGGTTGTTCAACGAGGTCTTAGACACTTCCATACCTCCACTGGTATGTCATCAGGACCAACCGCCTTTCCTCTCTGCGTCCTCTTCAAAGCTCTCCTAACTTCACCCTTGCTAAACCTTTCTACTTCCTGCTCAACAATATTTGCCGCTACTACTCTTCTCTGTCATTTTCCTCATTCATCAGTTCCTCAAAGTACTCCTTCCATCTTTCCCTCACCCTCCTGTCACCTGTCAACACATTTCCATCTCCATCTTTAATCACGCTAACCTGCTGCACATCCTTACCATCTCTATCCCTCTGCCTCGCCAACCGATACAAATCCCTCTCACCTTCCTTACTATCTAACCTTGCATACATGTCCTCATAAGCTTTCTGTTTGGCCTTAGCCACCTCTATCTTAACCTCACACTGCATCTCCCTATATTCCTGGCTACTTTCCTCCGTCCTCTCACTGTCCCACTTCTTCCTAGCTAACCTCTTCTTCTGGATACTCTCCTGAACTTCCTCATTCCACCACCAAGTCTCCTTGTCTTCTTTCCTCCTTCCAGATGACACACCTAGCACCTTCCTACCTGTCTCCCTGATCACTTTGGCTGTAGTAGTCCAGTCATCTGGAAGCACCTCCTGACCACCTAAAGCCTGTCTCAACTCCTCCCTGAAAACTGCACAGCACTCTTCCTTTTCCAACTTCCACCACTTTGTCTTCTGCTCTGCCTTTGCTCTCTTCATCTTCCTCACCACCAGAGTCATCTTACACACTACCATCCTACGCTGTCTAGCTACACCCTCTCCTACCACTACTTTGCAATCGCTAATCTCCATCAGATTTCAGTGTCTACATAAGATTTAGTCCACCTGTGTTCCTGCCTCTTCTGAAAGTACGTGTTCACCACAGCCATCTCCATACTTTTAGCAAAGTCTACCAACCTCTGTCCTTCTGGGTTCCTTACCTGAAGACCAAACCTGCCCATCACTTCCTCATCCCCACTATTCCCTTCACCAACATGTCCATTAAAGTCTGGAGTGGCCATACACACACATAATAAATTTGCAACATAAGAAGAGAAGCTGATCCTGGATTCCGGACACACGGCTTAAATCATTAAATCAGTCCCTCTAGAATTTTGCGATCACAGAAATTAATGCAAAATCAAGCAAACGCTGCAATATTCAGAGGAGCTTGCAATTAAAAAAAAAAAAAAAAAAAAAAAAAATTACCACAGATTTGGGCCAAGACACGTCATGTGGCGTCTTCACAACACGCATTCGGGCAAAGCCCTCATCGATTCACGTGCGTCGAACATGAATACAGCTAAAAAGGTCTCATTTACCAACAAACATCACCGTTTGTTGGTAAAAATTACATGCAATTACAACTTAGCCAGTTCAAGTAGTTTTCCACAAAAACTTTGCAAATTTCATTGCAATTTTTTTTAAAAAGCCACAGCAAAATACTTTTTTTTTTTGCCACAACAATCACAAAAAAAAAAGGCATAAAATCCCGTACGGACTGATTAAATAGATAATTGATTTAATCAGTCCGTGTTTCACATCTACATTTTAATGCCTATTCATTTACCTTTCAAAGCTTTGACTACATCCTCATCAAGCTCGACATGAGTGTTCTGGGGAGATGTCTTCTGCAAAAGACTTCTCACATTCTTGACTTCCATTTTCATCCCCTTGTTCATCGTCACGATCCGGCACAGTCTGTATATGTTACATTGAACACAAGGTTAGAAGAGGCTCAACAACACATATTACAGTGAGCAGAGCTCAATCACAAAGTCACTGAAGAAATAAAGCAACCTGTGTGGATTACAAGGTGTGTTTTATATGTCGTATGTTGATAACCGGGGTTTATTCAAAGCTAGGGTATTTCCCATTCATGTGTTAATCTATGGGTCGTGCTAATTTTGCACTCTTCACCTCTGTTGCAGAGATTTGGAGAAACGAGAAGTCGCACAAAACAGCGCGCGAACAGCGTATATCAGGGCAACTGGCCAAAGCTCCCTGCAGCTGCCCTAGCTAGCAAGTATCAGGATCATATTATAATGGTTAAGTTCAGAATTTCACGTGTTAGCTAACATTAGTAAATGCACACCAGCACTAGCCACCTAGGAAAAATATTTCGTAAACCCAAAGTAAGTCAGACAAATAACTACCAATAATGAACTTTACAACCAAGAAAAAGTTTTTTTACTGGCAGTATCTTCGTCTAAAACTAGATTTTAATTATATTGTTAAAAACAAACCGTATAATTGTACTACATATTGATTTTAAGTACGCTTATTACTATACTTAGGCACAAATAATTAGATTTGTAATACAGTAAAAGCTAGCACATTGTAAGAATGCACTTGCATAATTTATAGCTATACTGTATTTATGTGCGAGTGCATTAATATGCTTTAGTAAAATATATTAGTGTTCAAAATATTTTTTCAATAAATCTTATTAACTTTGAAAAGCAGGCGGAAGCTCCCCAGACAGCAGCTGACTCCGAGTCTCTAAATCGGCCATTTTACAGCCAGTTCACTGCTCTAATACAGATGCAGTCCGGGTTTCAGTGGCGGGAAAAACAGTCGCGGGAAAAACAGTCGCGAAGCAAAGCAAAACAAAGCTGTATCTGTGGAAATGAGCGCGCGGATTTTTCTGGAATTTTAGAAGAGGCGGCCACAGTCGGTATCCTACTTCAAAAACTTCACCAAAGTAAAGCACGCAGTGTGGTCAAAATGAATCAACTTCTTATCGATTATGTTGTGTGTTCGTTAACTTAAAAACGGTTTGGAAATTTTATTGCGCTTTAGAGCCGTAATGTTGGCTAATTTATGTTATCAGAGGGCATGCTAACACGAAGAAGGTCAACAACAAAAGACAACAAACCTTAATCCACAGAAAAAGACAACAATAATCCAAAATGAGATGATCCTTAGAGAATGAGGCAGTAATCCAAAAAGCAGTAATCCTTCTGAAGAAAACAAAACAAAGGGAAAAACACACGAGGCGGTTTGGGAACCACGAACAATGCGCTACGGATAAAGAACTAAGATATTTAGCAGGACTCTGCAAACGCGCACACTGGAGCTGTACTCGGGTTCCCTCCACTGTTAAATCACCTCTCCACTGGGTCAAGTTCTTCCTCATTGTTATGTACTTGGGTGTGATTGCGGCCCACCCTCCCTTTGACCTTTACTCTCCGCCCAAACCTGGTCGAGTGGGTTCCCCCTCACTGCACCGTGCGCTGTTCACTGCTGAGCCTGCTACATCTGTTTACCCGTCATTCTTATTGTGGAAAATGTCCTGGTTATTCTATAAAAAAGTATTCGAGAGTCTGGGGTTTAAGATGTCAAAAATCAGACTTTATTGAAAACACAACAAAGCCGAGACGTCTGCAGACCATCTGACAAACATCAGTTTTTATACATTTCTAATACAATGATCACATTCAGGCGGGGTTTCCCCATTTTTTCTTTAATCACACCTCTGACCGCTTGCCACAATTATGTGTCTTTCTATGGATCTCAAAAACAACCGTGGCGCGAGGTCCACCAGTGTATTTTTTAAAAAGTTTCAAGGCTTTAATTGGTTTCAACTATGAGATCATACACTAACCTGGCCTGCTTTTTACCTTATACTAAAGGTTTCATCTCCTGATGAATTTTATCTAGTGGTTGATTACACCAGAATTGATTTATTGGTTAATACATGAAAATGATTGGTTAAATACTGGGTTAATATATGAAAATACACTATACACTCTGTTATTGCATTGTATATGGGGTGCAGGGGCAGTACCTTAGCGGCCCAATCTGCTGCTATAGTTCCCACTGTTTTACACTGATGGGGAGCTGATCAACACACACTTCTGGCAGTTTACACACATAATCAAGACTTGCACCACTTCAGGACATTTTTGGAATGTTTTGGCACACACAGAAGGTATTGAGGAGATTTTCACCACCCCATGGCGACCCCGGGGTGATTCGGTAAAGAATCTGAAGAACAAAAAATGAGCAGGATGCATTTGCAGGGGAAAGTGTTCAGTTTAATAGGCACATTTGAAAAATAATAATAAACATAAATGTAAATAAACACATCAACGTTAAACTGACGCTCGGAAGGTGATCTGGGAATCACTGGAACAAATCGCACGGTATCTAAACTATAATAATACTCCGCCCCGAAGCGGGGACGGAGTGGCGTATTTAAACAATTCAATCACATCATTTACATGCCCAAATCAATGACCGCTGAACCCCCTCCATGAACAAATGAGGAGGCGGAGACATGACACGAACCAAAACAAAGGCGCATGGGGGGACATAGGAGGCGGAGACATGACGTGAATCAAAACAAGAGCACATGGGAGAACATAAACAAAACGTGAGTTCATGAATGAATTGTCCATCGGAGAGTTTTTGAATAGCGCTGGAAAGCGCGCAGTGGAATGCGGAAGCACGCCACTCGTCACTCGTTGCAGCGTAACGAGCCCTGGAGAACAGGAGACCTAACAGACAGATATTTTAAATTAAGTATGACAAATATTAACTTATATTGCAATAATTATTAACTTAAATAATATTTTCATTTGTACTTCCATTTAATATTGTTAGCATAATAATCTGTTTTTCCAAAGCTTGTTATATTTCGATCTATTCTTTTCCGCACTAACCTGGCCTCAGAACCAGTAATGTGTGAGGATCTGCTCGAGGGATGGTCGTCTTTGAGGGTCCCGTTCCAGACACCCAACTTATCAGGCTGCAGCAGGCTGTTTGTGCAGTAATGTATTTGGTTAAAACTGAAAACTGGTCACTATCTAAATCTGTTCATTTTCATAGTTTCTGTCAGTTAGTCATTTTTTACATAATTACAATAAGTATAATTAATCGAATATAAATATATATTGTAATAAACATTTTAATATAATTATTAGAATATAAATATGTAAAATAAAACAAATAATTATAATTCTAGCCATCTTTTTTTTTTTATTCTAATTTTGCTGTGGACGTATTTTGTCTTCGTGTACAGGTTTGAATGTAAAGCGTCTGTATTTTCTCACCTTCAGACAGATCATCAGTGAAGTACAGGTCGCCATCAACAATCTCTTGCGCTTCAAAAAACGGCTCTTCTCCACGTAACAGGCTGTACAGGAGTACGCCCAGACCCCAGACGGTGGCAGGTTCCGCCTCGTACTTATTTTCAATGATCCATTCAGGTGGGAAGTAACGTGGAGTGCCTGAATGAAAGACAAAAAAAAACATCATCGGTAAGATGAAAAAATGATCCACCACTAAATTCCCATCAAATCTACTCATCTCTGAAGTGCAGTTACCTTCATATTCCGTGTAGGGGGTGTCCTTTAGCAGCTCACCACAGTCGAAATCGATCGGCTTCACTTCAAGGGACTGAGGGTTCAGGAGAAGGTTTCCTTCCTTGATGTCTCGATGGAGCACACCCCGGTCACGGCAGTGAAGTGCAGCGAAAAGTACTTGCTGCATGATAATTTGAGTCTGATATTCAGACACTTTCATGCGTAGATGTCTGCAGTACTTGAAGAGATCAATGCAGGGGACGGGCCGCTCCAGGACCAAGATGAAGGATGTGGGCGTCTCGAACCATTCCAGAAGCTCCATCACATATGGACAGCGAGGCGGCTTGCACACGAGCTCCAAAAGCGCAACCTCAAGAGGTAGACTGCGTGTGTCGCCAGGCTAAAAACAGAGTGGACATGGTTAGTATTGGATTAGAGGAAAATGCATGTGAAGTCAAAATCAAGCTGATCAATATACAACTGAAGTAAATAAATAAATAAATAAATAAATAAATGCCATTCAATGATGATTTGAATAAAACTGCAATAAACAAGACAGATAAGTGCTTAAATGATAAGAAAAATAAATAATAATGAGCTAATTTGCTTTTTAAATCACATTCAATCACCCTTCTTTTTTTCTGGAATAATAAAAGCTGAAGGATGAAACATGATTTTATTAAAGCTGCACTTTAATTTTTTTTTTTTTAATAAAAATACAGTGACTGATTATCCCATTAATATTAATACACTTGCCTTTCAATTAGATCCATTTTACTTCACATGCATTTCTAGCACATCTATGTTCAGAAATGTTTTTTTTTTTCTTTGTCACTTTCACTCTTCACATGTTTTGGTCTAGAAAGTGTTTATCATACTTTCTGAGCATAGCTCATATTTATCAGTAATCCAGCTCTGATATTTCAACAGGTAACAGCTATTATGAGTCCAAAATGTTAGTAATATGAAAGGTGTGCCTTTGGACAGACCGTTTCGGAAAGGGGTGATTCTGCTAACAAGCTGTGTTCCCTTCTCTTCTGTCTCTGTTCTCCTGCTTTTTCCTGGCGTCTCCTCGGGCTAGAGCTCAGGTTCTTCATGAAGAACATCCATCCTTTTTCTTTTTAGAGGATTCTCCTTGCTTTCTCTTCTAATGTAGGAGCAGGATAGCTCTGAATTGTTCTCAGTCTGTTCTCTCTTCACATTGCTCTCTTCTGTGTCTGTTCTCCTCCTTTTTCCTGGCGTCTCCTCAGGCTGAGGCTCAGGTCCATCATGAAGAACATCCATCCTTTTTCTTTTTAGAGGATTCTCCTTGCTTCCTCTTCTAATGAAGGAGCAGGGTTGCTCTGAATCGTTCTCAGTTAGGGGCGGGTCTGCTGAAAAAAATATTGTACAATTACAAGGGCTGGCTGATGATAATATACAGTACATTTTTTTAAGAACAATACACTTTTCTGACAGTACTAAGGATAACAACATTTACATTTATTAGACTACATTGTTACTCACTGGAACAAGTAGGGGATTTTAAAGCATTATACATGAAAATATATTTTTGTACTAAATGTTTTTGTACTAAATTCATTCTGCTGTTCCATGATAATTATTTTACATTTTCTTTTAGAATTCAAATTTAAATATTTGTTAGCAAACCTAAATATCCTGATACATATCATGTATCATGAAAATGTAGGGTGGTACAATATTTTTGCCATAAGACCCCCCCATAGTGCTACTGTACACTAGGTCTATATATTACTGTTTTATAAGGTACTATATTGTATTAGGGTAAACCAACCAACCAACAAACAAATAAATCGCTGTAACCTTGCTTAGAAAAGAAATCAATCAAGGAAATTTAAAGACAAAAAAAGCTAAATTAATCAGACTTCTACCGTTCTGTGATGGAACCTTTGGAGGTCTTACACTTTTGTTAATATGGTTAATATCACCTAAACCAAGGAGCAAGACTTAAGGTGTGAGTATTAAGCCTCATTTCTATTCGCATATTTATGTAAATAAATGAATGATGTATATTGTGGATTAAGTGATATAAAAAAAAAAACATTTGAATCAGTTTCTATCAGTTTAGCACAACATCAACTAATTAATTAGCTAATTATCACGAGCACAGAGCATAAAACTCAACTCTGATCCCTTTCTCCTAATCGTTAACAGTGAACGTTTATATTAATAATGAATGTTTTCTTCACACAAAAATATATTCTGGAAAAAGTAAGTCAACTTACCGCTTTCTGGATGAGTGACATTCATCACTTTTCCGACTGTAGCTGAAGTCAGCTTCGTAAAGAAACGTAAAGCTTTCTCGAGAGCCTTCATTCTTTAGTCAGCAGTAACTAATGAGATGCGAATTGTCTAATACACGGACCTCTATGTGTCACGAATTTTTGACGTCACAACGATCAGTTCGGGAACAACTTCTGACGTTCTCATTCTGAACGAGACACGTTTTGTGTGATTAACCATTGGCGTGAGTCATAATAAAACTAAAAAATCATTTACCAACAAAAAAATCCAACAAAATGGCTAAGGAATCAATAAAATGTTCATTTTCTGCACCTTGAAAATTTTCCGCTCATTTACTGCTCCTAAAAGAATGCAGAGTGTTTTAAAATGCCCAACAGTGTATAATAAAAATGAAAATAACGACCGTACCTAGGACAGGGAAGAGGACATGTGCCAAAAATAACCATATTAAAGTAAACGAAATTATTTATAAATAGTTGTTTGAACCTAATCATTTTTATACTCTGTCAGTCCAATAATAATAATAATAATAATAATAATAATAATAATATTGTGGACACCCTGTATTAACAGTTTTAACTTCATATAGTTAGAAATAGAATTCGTGTAATTTTACAGTAATTTACTGGCAACTTGTATATGGAAAAACTTTGTGAAAATCTTTCTGAAATGAGATGTAATTACTGCAGACTTGCCATAACACATGGCATATGACAGTGTGCCACTGGTCACAACGATGTAATGTTGGCAATGACGGTACTAAATCAACATGGCAGTGACGGTCCTGGCTCAACATGGCAGTGACGGTCCTGGCTCAACATGGCAGTGACGGTCCTGGCTCAACATGGCAGTGACGGTCCTGGCTCAACATGGCAGTGACGGTCCTGGCTCAACATGGCAGTGACGGTCCTGGCTCAACATGGCAGTGACGGTCCTGGCTCAGCATGGCAGTGACGGTCCTGGCTCAGCATGGCAGTGACGGTCCTGGCTCAGCATGGCAGTGACGGTCCTGGCTCAACATGGCAGTGACGGTCCTGGCTCAACATGGCAGTGACGGTCCTGGATCAACATGGCAGTGACGGTCCTGGATCAACAAGGCAGTGACGGTCCTGGCTCAACATGGCAGTGACGGTCCTGGATCAACATGGCAATGACGGTCCTGGGTTAACATCAGCAAATGTAATACATATTGAGATTATTATGATGGTCCAGGGTCAGCTTTTGCGAATAAAATATTCCCCAAGTATATCAATGCATTCATTAATTTTGGATCAAATTTTTCTTTGATGTTTTCAAAGACAATGGAGATTATTATTATCCTTGATTAACCCGTGATTAGCCTATTCAAAAGGTTAGTAATAAATAATTCACTTTTGGAAATATACTGTATCTGGACTCAAACCACATAAATCAGGGATGGAAAATGTGATTACATTACATTATTAGTACATTGTATTCATTTCTTTAAAAAAAAGTAAATGTGGATTTGTGTATAAAACACAAGGACTGTAAAGGGTTAACAAGCTAACTAAAGTCAGCCATTAGCTAATTAGCACAAACCTGTTCTATGTAATTGCCTACTAGCTGGTTGAACGTTGCATTACGTTATGCCATGTGATAGTTGAATTTCAGGATTTTTTCATTTTATAAATACACATAAATAATACATTTTGGGTTATTAAAAAAATGCACAACATAACTTACCTCTTGTCAGCTGGGTAAAAAGGAGGGAAAGACCAAATGGTTTTGAAGCAGCTGATCGGCACACGCTGATGACATCAGAGGGCTGTGATTGGTTGGTGGAAATGTTGATCCAGGATCAACAAAGGATGTTGATCCAGGAACATGTCTTACTTGGCAAAATCACCTCAACCTTACACAGTGTGTGAGCAAGACCAGGCTAGCCTAGAAGTGAAATCAGACAAAGAATTTTATGCTTTTTAATATGATGGTTTTAAAATGATGAAATCTTATTGTTTTTTGTTGTATTTCCTCTAACGGCGTGGACATTTTAGGGTTAACCATATCAGACTAATAGAATAAGCTGAGAAAAAATAGACATTAAAAAGTCCAATTAGGAGCTCACATTCCACAGTTGTTTTCACTCCAAAAAGATGATGTGAGCTTCAGGAAGACAGATCTTCATTTTATTTGTATACATTCACTTTATTTATATACTTTGCAATTGTGCATTTAAAGGTAGGGAAAAAACCTGACATGATTTATCTTAGTGTCATTCTTTTACTTCCCAAAATCCTGCCATTTTAACAGGAGTGTGTGGACTTTTTACAGTGCCCTCCACTAATATTGGCACCCTTGGTAAATATGAGCAAAGAAGGCTGTGAAAGATTGTCTTTATTGTTTAACCTTTTGATCTTTTGTTTAAAAAAAAAATCACAAAAATACCCTGCTCTCATGGATATCAAACAATTGCAAATACAACACAAGTTTATCAAAAAAAAATAAATAAAAAAATCTGTTAAATATAGGTGTGCAACGATTATTGGCACCCTTTTAGTCAATACATTGTGCTACCTCGCTTTGCCAAGATAATAGCTCTGAGTCTTCTCCTATTGTAGTAGATTTATAAAATTGTGGCAGTAATGTGATTAAGGTTAAAATGATCAGGAATGTGTTTCAGAGATACCAGGTGAACTAAAACTGGTTATCTAAACTGTGTTTAATTACAGTATTCCTCAGGGCATGTTTGGTGTCATTTGTACCCATATTTCATGGTGAACGATGTGGTGATATCATAAATATCATATAGTTTAGGAAATAACATTTACAATATATGTTGTAATAAGTGCTCTTTACACACACACACACACACACACACACACACACACACACACACACACACACACACACACACACACACACACACACACCCTGGTTTGCATGAACTCATTCTCGGGAACTTAATTAACATACAGCTCCTTAAAGTGAGAGAACCCTGCCATAAAACACACTGGGGTCCCCCCTGCCATAAAACACCTGGTTTCATCTCCATTTGATATCCTGGTCACTATACATTTCAAAGAGGCTCAAGGGTATAAGAGGATCTGCTTGGTAGAGAGAAAAAAAAGCTTATAACATCAGAAGCTTATAACATCAGAAGTTTATAACATCAGGGAGGCTTGTAACATCCGAAGGGCCTTTTGCCATAGATGCTTTTACCATCCTGCATCCGAGGTTCATGACGCTGACTGTAATCTTGTAAGTTACTCTTGTCTCTATTTTATGTATCTTACAATTGTGTTCTCGTATTAAATGCATTTGTTATTCCACTTCTAAATACTCTGTGCCTATGTTTGGTCTTATTATGAATAACTTCTTAAACTAAAAGTGTATAATACGTTAGACACGTTTAAGGTCAACCTCTGACAAGGCAAAAGTAAAGGTTAATACTTGCAAGTTTAAATAGAACCTCTGACAAGTAAAATAAGGCCTAGGCTTGCACGTTGATAGAAACCTCTGAGCTAGCAAAATAATGGTTTGATAAAAAGCTACATGAAAGTCTCTGACGTAGGAACGTCATTTTAAGGAAAGCTTCGCTCGAACTTGTTTAGGAGTAAATATTAGTAGAACACTGAGTGCTAACACTTCTAGCACTAACTAGAAGATTATTCTATTGGAGTCAGATAATCAATTAAATGGAGTCAGATATTTAAAGTGTACATTAAAACACGCATTAACCTTCGCTGCACCTATTTCCGTCGTTGGTTATAGGAGAGCAGTGGGCTAAGTAATTAACTTTATATATTTTAGCCCTACACTATGATGCCTGATGAGGTTGGAGAATACATGGCAAGGGATCCGAGACCATTCCTCCATACAGAATCTCTCCAGATCCTATCCATGGATCTATCCAGATCCATGCTGGTGGACTCTCCTCTTCAGTTCACCCCACAGGTTTTCTATGGGATTCAAGTCAGGATGGCCATGTCAGGACCTTGTTTTGTGGTCAGTATATCATTGTTGTGTTGATTTTGATGTATGTCTTGGATGATTGTCCTGATAGAAGATGCAACCACGGTCCATTTTAAGCTTTCTGGCAGTCAGGTTTTCATTTAATATCTGTTGATATTTGATAGAGTCCATGATGCCATGTATCCTAACAAAATGTCCAGGTCCTCTGGCTACCTCTCTGTGTGCACCAAAAACCATCTCTGGTGTTTATTGCCAAAAAGCTCTATTTTGGTTTCATCTGACCATAGAACCCAATCCCATTTGAAGTTCCAGTAGGGTCCACTGGCAAACTGAAGACGCTTGAGTTTGTTTTTGGATCAGAGTAGAGGCTTTTTTCTTGAAACCATTCCAAACAACTTGTGGTGATGTAGGTGATTTTGGATTGTAATCAATTTGTGACCCTTCCTTTTGGGTTGTTTTGGAGCCCTAGCGACATTCCAATGACATGGACAGAATCCTCCTTGTGCACTCTGCTTACACTGTTGCCTATCTGGGTGACATTATTATTTGTAGTAATCATTGGCAGTGACACATGCAGCATCTGAGGACTGTCCTGAAATCGTTAAGATGGGAGGACTCACAGCAAACCAAAAGAAGTGTGCGATTGGACGGGTGGAAGTACGGTACCTGGGCTTCCATTTGGGTCATGGGCAGGTGCCTCCCCAAATTGACCAAATTGATAAGACAGCAGTGATTGTGGCCTGCTCGAGACCACCCTTACATTTTCATGACTTCTCTCTTCCCTTTATTTTGCAGACTGACGCATCGGACAAAGGGCTGGAATATCTGTCGAACCCTCTGTTCAGACCACTCCCCGCTCCAGTGGCTCCACTGCATGAAAGATGCCAACGTGTGGATCACTCATTGGTATCTGGTACGTCAGCCGTTTAAATTCGAGGTGGTCCGTAGTCTGGGGATGCAAATGGCTGTGGCGAATTTCTGGTGTGTGAATAGAGGGCAGAGCCGGGAAAAGTGAGTGGTAAGGATCTACACTTGTGCCTAATGCCTTCCATTTACACTCACTATTTTCCACATATACTCCAATAGCATTAGCATTGCGACTAACTTAACATTTAAATGTCGAGTACAGAACAGCAACACCCGATTCACACGTTGACCATTTACCATATTGCAATAATATTTACCTGATAACTATATCCAGTCAAATTAGTGGAAACTATAACAATCACGTTAAAATTCACTGAATATTCCATGCTTTACCTGTGGGTAAAGGTGGCCATGTTTGTTGTGGCATTTGGCCTCATTTCCAAAGTGCCTTATGAGAGTTTTTTTTTTTTTTAGCAACTTTTTAGTTTAAAGTTGCTCATCTTATTTTTAATATTTGATTTTTTAAGTTGACTATTTATTTAAAGTTGGCTTTTATTTATATACATATATATATAAAAATTGCCCTTTCTTTTTAGGTGCCTTGCCCTTCTGGCCCATCATATCATGGTCCTGTCCAATAACAGAGAAATAACTTCAAAGGCTGTAGTTCTATTAAGAGACACTTAAGCAATAGGCAGTGGTCCTAGGTGAACACCACAACAAGTTGCAGCAAGCACTGATGTACACAGTACTTTATGTGACTTCACTTCAAGCTGATTCTTAGCTGTCTTACAGCTGCTTATTGATACAGATTCTCTTCAGCCAGCTAGTATGAAAAGTTGCTATTGGTTATGGTCAGGGTTTGGATGGGGTTCGTTAATAAGAAACGCAACAAAACTGGGTTAAATATAATTTGTTTGAATTTTGCAAGAAATCGGATTGTATAGACTAACTTCACCTGAGCTTTCCAATACGCTAATAAGACTAAGGATGAATAAGCGCTAGTGAGAAATAGTTAATTTGACTATGATTATCTGTTGGTGTCTATTAGCTTTTATTTATTGTTTGTAAGATTGATGTTGGATGACGTATTAATCAGAGGATCGTCACCCACACTCACTAACAGTCATATTGTTAGAACAGTTCGACTCCAGTCTAGTCTTGATTTGGATAAATGCCTCCTTTAACCTTTACTGTCTAAAACCATTATTTCCTCATTTACAGTTTGAAACTGTCCTGTTCTATTGGCTTGTTTACTTCTGTTTTTATTGAAATGCGCAAAACTTGTGCCAATAGAACAGGACTAGAAACAGAATATTATAAGAAATATTTTCAATTGCTATCATTTTTCACTCTTTAATGTATGTATAGTTTTATGTTGTAACGAAATGTGTTTGTGTAAATCTAAATGAAAGATTTTCTCAAATTGTCATTTGTGCAGTATTATTGTGTCACATGATTATTTTGCCTGTTAGATTTAAAAGTGCAGTTTGAAATTTTTAGACAACTTACATTTATACAAAAAACCCTGCGTGGTAATATTGAAAATCGCACATGCCAAGGTCTACGTCTACCGAAATCTGTCCTGTATAGATCACGATCAAGTTAGTATAGGTTTCATCTGAACTTATGTACTATAAGAAAGCAGACAAGGCCTATAAACTGCAATCAAACTTTATCGTTTCAGGGACGAATTAATGGATGTTATTTCACGCCTCCTAGACACCAGAGGCAGTGAATATCAGTCACCTTCTTGTGTGGTGACTGAGTGGGGTTCCCTTGCCATACTGCACACCAACTCATTAAACCTACTTTATTAAGCAGGACTCCTCAGATTCCCTCAACTACTCTCCACTGGGTCAAGTTCTTCCTCAGTGTTACCTACTCGATTGTGATATGCCACACACCCTCCCTTTACCCTTTATGCTCACCCCAAACCTGGTCTAGTGGGTTCCCCCTCGCTGCACCGTGTGCAGTTCGCTGCTGAGCCTGCTACTTCTGTTCTCCACGTTCTAGAGAACATCATTGTACATGGCCTACAGTAACAGAACTTTAGCAGTTGTACTGCTGTTGTCTTTCCCATTGTGTGGGAGCTCTGATCAACACAACACTTCTGGCAGTGGAACAGTGAGGCGCATGAAATCAAATGTGTTACCACTTCATGATTTTACACACACACACACACACACACACAGGTATTGAGGAGATTCTCGCTGCCCCTGGGTGTTTTTTCCTTTTCTACTTCTGTAGAAGTCTGTAGAAAAAAAATGAGAGAGATGTCTTCAGTTAAATATCATTAACTTATACTGCATCAAATATTAAATGAAAGTAATTAAAGAAAAATGTTAATATTGTTAGCATAGCAATCTGTTATTGCAGATCTCAGTACTGATGTAATACAATCCATGTGAACTTAGCACTCAGCTCACTTTATTTAGGTTTATTCTGTTCCTCACTAACTTGGCCTCAGAACCAGTCATGTGCAAGGAGCTGATGAAGAGTTGGTCGTCTTTTAGGGTCTCGTTGCAGGCACCATCTCATCAGACTGCAGGAAGCTGTGTGTGCAGTAATGTAATTGGTTAAAAATGAAAATTGGTAACCTTCTGAAATTTCTCTTCATATTTATATTTTCTGCCAGTTTGTCATTTAAAAAAAAAAAAAAGAGAATTCTAGCTATTTTGCTATGGAAGTTTTTTGGCTTTGTGTACAGGTTTGAATGTAAAGCATCTGCATTTTCTCACCTTCAGACAGATGATCAGGGAAGTCCAGGTGGCAATTAACAATCTCTCGCGCTCCAGAAAAAGGCTCTTCTCCACATAGCAGGTGGTACAGCAGTATGCCAAGACCCCAGACGGTGGCAGGTTCCGCCTCGTACTTGCTGCATGATTATTTGAGCCTGGGATTCAGAAATGTTCACACCTTCACAGTACTCAAAGAGATCAACACAGGGGTCGGGCCGCTCCAGAACCAGGATGAAGGTTTCGGGTGTCTCGAACCATTCCAGCAGCTTTATGATAAATGGACAGCGAGGTGGCTTGCACACGAGCTCCATTAGTGCCGCCTCAAGAGGGAGTCTGCGAGTGTCACCAGGCTAAAAACAGAGTGGACATGGTTAGTATTGGATTGGACAGAAATGCATGTGAAGTCAAATCATGCTGCTCAAAATGCGAGTGAAATAAATAAAAGCCATAATGGCCATCCAATGATGATTTGAAGAATAAAACTGTGATTGAGTTTAGTCACTTTCACCCTTCATATGTTTTGGTTTAGAAAGTGATTTTCATCTGGAAAGTGACAAATGTAATGCAAGTTCACTTACAAGGGTGATGTATTGGTCATCTTCAAACCTGTCCATGAATTTCAGGGCCACCTGCAACACAGAAATAGATAATTGGCTTCATTGCTCTCATCTAACTTTAGTACAGTTTCCAAGTGTAACTCACTAATGAGCTAACCAACTTCTGCCTATATAAACTCAGATATAAAAGTAGGACTTGATTTAATACCCAGAAATTCTTTTAGAAAATATGTAATTGCTTTTGGTTCCTCAGTAATATGTAATGATCTACAAGTCTTGTATTGCATTCAGCAGTGACAGTTAACTGTATATGTGCCGATATTAACCTTTTTCCCATCTGACTTTCGAACACCTGCGTACACGGAACCGAATCCTCCCTTTCCCAGCAGCTTTCCCAAAATGTAGCGAGTGAAAAAGTTTGCTGTTGAACAAAAGAAAGAAACAAACAGTTTAGCTCATATTCAGAGATCCAGCTCTGTGGTACTTCCACAGGTAACAGCTATTATGAGTCCAGAATGTTCTATGAAAAGTCTGATCTTGGACAGGGTGTGTTCCTGTTTTCTGTCTCACACCTCTCTTTTCCGTCTTCGCATCACTCTCCGTCTCTGTCCTCCTCCTCTTTTCCACCCTCTCCTCAGGCTGGGGCTCGGGTCCTTCAGGAGGAGCAAGATCCATCCTTTTTCTCTTCAGAGGGTTCTCCTGGCTTTCCCTTCTACCAAAGTGTGGGCCTGCTTAAGAAAATATTTTAGAAATTACTAGGGCTGGTGGATATGACAATATATGGTAATTTTTTCTTCATCATGAGGGTATACATTTTGGGAGTCAACATTAAAAACTTCTATAAAAAACATTAAATTATATATAATAATTAAACCTTTTTGCTTCAGGACTTCTCCATACTTTCATGTGAATTTATCAGGTTGGAGTGACTGCTTATTCTCTTGCATTAGGCATACTACCTGGTCATCTGTATACCCATTTATATACAGCCGTTGCCAAAAGTTTTGAGATTGACACAAATATTAATTTTCACAAAGTCTACTGCTTCAGTGTTTTTAGATCTTTTTGTCAGATGTTACTAACTGTTACTGAAGTATAATCACAAGCATTTCATAAGTGTCATGGCTTTTATCGACAATTACACGAAGTTTATGCAAAGAGTCAATATTTGCAGTGTTGACCCTTCTTTTTCAAGACCTCTGCAATTCGCCCTGGCATGCTGTCAATCAACTTCTGGGCCACATCCGGACTGATGGCAGCCCATTCTTGCATAATCAATGCTTGGAGTTTGTCAGAGTTTGTGTGTTTTCGTTTGTCCACCTGCCTCTTGAGGATTGACCACAAATTCTGTTCTTCACCAAACTGTTCTTGGATGGTTGGGAGAAGTTGCTCTCTGAGGATGTTTTTATACCGTTCTTTATTCATGGCTGTGTTCTTAGGCAAAATTGAGAGTGAGCCCACTCCCTTGGCTGAGAAGCAGCCCCACACATGAGTGGTCTCAGGATGCTTTACTGTTGGCATGACACAGGACTGATGGTAGCATTCACCTTTTCTTCTCCGGACAAGCTTCCCCCCCCCCAGATGCCCCAAACAATCGGAAAGGGGATTCATCAGAGGAAATGACATTACCCCAGTCCTCAGCAGTCCAATCCCTGTACTTTTTGCAGAATAGCAGTCTGTCCCTGACATTTTTACTGGAGAGAAGTGGCTTCTTTGCTGCCCTTCTTGACACCAGGCCATCCTCCAAAAGTCTTCGCCTTACTGTGCGTGCAGACGCACTCACACCTGCCTGCTGCCATTCCTGAGCAAGCTCTGCACCGGTGGTGCCCCGATCCTGCAGCTGAATCAACTTTAGGAGACGGTCCTGGCACTTGCTGGACTTTCTTGGGCGCCCTGAAGCCTTATTCACAACAGTTGAACCTCTCTCCTTGAAGGTCTTGATGATCCGATAAACGGTTGATTTAGGTGCAATCTTACTAGCAGCAATATCCTTGCCTGTGAATCCCTTTTTGCGCAAAGCAATGATGGCTGCATGTGTTTCCTTGCAGGTAGCCATAGTTAACAGAGGAAGAACAAGAATTTCAAGCATCACCCTCCTTTTAAAGCTTCCAGTCTGTTACTCTAACTCAATCAGCATGACAGTGATCTCCAGCCTTGTTCTCGTTAGCACTCTCACCTGTGTTAACGAGAGAATCACTGACATGATGTCAGCTGGTCCTTTTGTGGATGGGCTGAAATGCAGTGGACATGTTTTTTTGGGATCAAGTTCATTTTCATGGCAAAGAGGGACTTTGAAATTAATTGCAATTCATCTGATCACTCTTCATAACATTCTGGAGTATATGCAAATTGCCATCATAAAAACTGAGGCAGCAGACTTTGTAAAAATTAATATTTGTGCCATTCTCAAAACTTTTGGCCATAGCTATAGATTATATAGAGTTTATACCATCTTAGACTCGGGCAAAAGTGTTTTTCATCTATTGCAATGCAGGCATTTGACCCTGACAGTGCTCTCTTCAACATTTACAATAAAGCATCGTTTTTAAAGTTTTGCCTCCTCCTTTCTGGATCAAAATCCCAGCGGTTGCGGTGAATGGTTTTTATTTAAATAATCCAAAACTACGGAACCCCGCACATGACAAACAAAAAACAATATATCGAGGCCACATTTTAATAATTAGTTCCCTGGTAAGCATTTACCTAAAACGAGGGAACGAATTAGTAAAACGTATATTGGGGTTTTTGTTTGTTTGTTTTTTTTACCCACATGTCATGTGCGGGGCTCTGTAGGCGGTATCTTCCTTGTCTTTTCACAAATGTCTCACACTTCCTGAAATACCAAGAGCCAAGTTATCTAGCTAACATGAGCCAACGAAATCTAATTGATAGTGGTGGTTTGTGTCAGTTTATAGTCTATCAGCTAACATAGCCAACCAGCAAAATATCATAAATTTAATTAACTTAGCTAATATGCAAGCTAGTAATAAGATTATTGAAACTTAGCTAGCTAATACTAGCTGCTGACAGGTAGCTAGCTTTAACTCTCTAACCGAAGATGTAAAAATGACTAATGTTAAGGTGACGTTTGGCTAATAAGATCAGGGATGCATTTGATCAGCATTAACTAAATGGAAAAGACAAAACCCAGGTGAAAAAGAAATATACTCAAGTTCTGCTTTTTTTTGTCGATGCACATCATCCCTGCTCTCACTATAGATCACAAGGTCATCCGCAAACATCATAGTCCATGGAGATTCCTGTCTGACCTCATCTGTCAGCCTGTCCATCACCACCGCAAACAAGAAGGGGCTCAGAGCCGATCCTCGATTCAGTCCCACCTTCACCGTGAACTCGTCTGTCACACCTACTGCACACCTTACCATTGTCCTACTGCTCTCATACATATCCTGCACCACTCTAACATACTTCTCTGCCACTCCAGACCTCCTCATACAATACCACAGCTCCACTCTTGGCACCCTGTCATATGCTTTCTCTAAATCTACAAAGACACAATGCAGCTCTTTCTGACCCTCTCTGTACTTCTCCATCAACATTCTCAAAGCAAATATTGCATCTGTAGTGCTCCTTCTTGGCATGAAACCATACTGCTGCTCACAAATGCTCACTTCTCCCCTTAGCCTTGCTTCCAATACTCTTTCCCACAACTTCATTGTATGGCTCATCAGCTTAATACCTCTGTAGTTTCCACAACTCTGCACATCTCCCTTGTTCTTAAAAATCGGCACTAAAACACTTCTCCTCCATTCCTCAGGCATCCTCTCACTCTCTAAGACCTCGTTGAACAACCTAGTTAAAAACTCTACTGCCATCTCTCCTAGACACTTCCATACCTCCACTGGTATGTCATCAGGACCAACCGCCTTTCCTCTCTGCATCCTCTTCAAAGCTCTCCTAACTTCACCCTTGCTAATCCTTTCTACTTCCTGCTCAACAATATTTGTCGCTACTACTCTTCTGTCATTTTCCTCATTCATCAGTTCATTGTGATCTGTCGTGAGAGCAGGGAGCAGGTGGAGGAAACTCTAGAGAGGTGGAGGTTTGCTCTGGAGAGAAGAGGAATGAAGGTTAGTCGCAGCAAGACAGAATACATGTGTGTGAATGAGAGGGATCCAAGTGGAACAGTGAGGTTACAGGGAGAAGAGATAAAGAAGGTGCAGGATTTTAAGTACTTGGGGTCAACAGTCCAGAGCAACGGGGAGTGTGGAAAAGAGGTGAAGAAGCGTGTGCAGGCAGGTTGGAATGGGTGGAGAGAAGTGTCAGGTCTGTTGTGTGATAAAAGAGTACCAGCAAGAATGAAAGGAAAGGTGTACAGGACAGTACACTGAGGAAAAGACAGTAGGAAGAGTTAGAGGTAGCAGAGCTGAAGATGTTGAGGTTCTCTTTGGGAGTGACGAGGATGGATAGGATCAGGAATGAGTACATCAGGGATCTCACATGTGAGATGTTTTGGAGACAAAGTTAGAGAGGCCAGGTTGAGATGGTTTGGACATGTTCAGAGGAGGGAGAGTGAATATATCGGTAAAAGGATGCTGAGGTTGGAGCTGCCAGGCAGGAGGCCGAGAGTAAGACCAAAGAGGAGGTTTATGGATGTAGTGAAGGAGGACGTGAAGGTAGTCGGTCTGAGAGAAGAGGATGCAGGGGATAGGGCTAGATGGAGGCAGATGATTCGCTGTGGCGACCCCTGAAGGGAACAGCCGAAAGGAAAAGAAGGAGACATGACACAAACCAAACCATAAGCACAGGGTACAACACGGGAGGCGGAGACATGACGTGAACAAAAACAAATACACAAGGCAAAGAAAACAAACGTGAGTTCATGAAAGAGTCCGAAGGGTTTTCATGAATAGTGCTGGAATGCGCTCAGTGGAATGCGGAAGTAGGCTGCTCCGCTAGCCTCCGCTAGCTTCGTAGTGAGAGAGAAGGAACCTATCAGTAAGAGACACTTTTCAGACAAAAAACACAATGAAGGCTGTATTGTGGAAAATGTCCTGGTTATTCTATAAAAAAATTATTCGAGAGTCCGGGGTTTAAGATGTCAAAAATCAGACTTTATTGAAACACCACAAAGCCGAGATGACTGTAGACCATCTGACAAATACAGACAATACATCAGTTTTTATACATTTCTAATGCAATGATCTCATTCAGGCGGGGTTTCCCCATTTTTTCTTTAATTTTCGACGGCCAAAAGTCTCAAGGCCTTAATTGGTTTCGACTATGATGTAATGGTCGTCCTGCTCAGCTGCACCTTCAGCTAAAGACAGTACAGAGTGGTACAGATAGTGAGTTTCACATAAACTGAGATCATACACTAACCTGGCCTGCTTTTTACCTTATACAAAAGTTTGATTACATCAAAATTGATTCATTGGTTAATACATGTAAATGGTTGGTTAAATACTGGGATAATATATGAAAATACACTATAAATCCCTCCCTTTGGGACTTTACTAAGTCCCACCTACTTCAAGAGAGCAGCCTCACAGCTCAATCCTCTCACTTACACTAACTAGTGATCTGGGCGATCTCCCCTTCAGATCTAGCAATGATCAAATTCTGAAACTGCGCTCTTGTGGAGAACGGGACCAAGCACCTCCCTCCACACTTGACTAAGAAGGAGTAAAAGATCCCATCTCCCTAAACCTAACACTCAAAATCAACATAGTGTTATAAGCATGTGCGTGTAAATGGTTCAGCTCTTTGCCCGTGGTTGTCACGGCTGTGTAGAATACATTAATGATTTGCTTAAAATAATGTGTAATGGTAATCAAGTCCCATAATCAATAAAACATAATCAGTAGTAGTCTTAATACTAATCCAGTGTGTTCAGTTACAATCAATAGTGAAAATTCAGCAGGATATATGTCAGTGCACTCGGTTACAATCAGTAGTGAAGACATAAAATTCAGTAGTAAATATAAAAATGTATAAAAGTAGCCTAGTCTCTCAGTTGACTGATGGATGGTTATCCAGCGGAGCGATGTCTTTCTTCAACCCAGATACTTTGCGTATCGTAGAGGGTCACCCTTGGGGAGAGGTTAGGCTAGCACTTACACCCAGGGTATGGCTCATCACACTGGTTCTTCGTCCTCACTTGAGGAGCTGGACAGAGTGGCCACAGAATAAAGGGGTGTTTTCAAACTCACAGAATCAGAGTCCGTGTCATCCTGAGGTTGGTCCGGAATCCAGTCTGGCTTAGGAGGCCAGTCTGGATAAGGATCATAGGGATCTCTTTTGTCCATGGTTACTCCCTTCACAAGAGACATCTGTTTGGCAGTAGCAGTAATCACAAAAGACTTTAAGACAGGAAAAACACAGCAAGACAATAGTCCTCCAATAATGATTACTGCACCCAACATTATTCCCATTTTTGAGAGCCATGCTCCCCACTTTCATCAGGGCAAGGGGAAATGCATCCACCCAGTTAAGTTTAGTGTCTGCACATATTTTGTTGAGCTTAGCCTTAAGCGTACCATTCACTCTTTCCACCATTCCTTGCGACTGGGGATGATAGACACAACCCAACCTCTGTTTTATTCTTAACTGCTGTGAGACTGTTTTTACAGTTCTGTGAACAAAAGCTGATCCATTATCAGAGCTTATCTGTGATGGTATGCCAAATCTAGGTATTACTTCCTTAGTCAAAAATTTAATCACCGTTCCCGCAGCCTGGTCTTTTGATGGTATTGCTTCAACCCATCTACTAAATCTGTCAATTATTACCAACATGTACCTTTTTCCTCCCAACTTCTAACCATGTCTACATAGTCTATTACCAGGTGTTTGAACGGTCCTTCTGGTACTGGTATATGTCCTATTGGTGCTGATGTCCCTTTCCTGACTTTATTTTGAGCACACACTTCACACTCAGACAGAAAATTATCTATCATTGCTTGCAGATACAGGGACCAGTATCCCTGCTGTTTTATTTTTCTTATCACTTCTCCTCGTGTACGATGATCAAAACCACGCGCATCAGAAATCAGTATCGTAAGTAGTGCTGTGGGTGCAATTGTGTGTCCCTCATGCGAACGCCATATGCCATTGACATCTCTAGTTGCACCTCTCTGTTGCCATACAGAGAATTCATAAGCATTTGCCTGGTGTTGTATGCGGGCTATGTCATCTAAGTTAGGCTCAGGCTGAATAAGAACCATTGGAGCTTTTACTGCTACTTGACATCCTGACGCTTTCTTTGCTTCTAAATCTGCAGCATTATTCCCTTTAGTAATGTAGTCATTGCCCTTTTTGTGTGCCTGACATTTAATGATTGCTACACGTTTGGGATGCATCATGGCAGAAATCAATTGAACTATTTGTTCAGCATGTTGAATGGGTGTTCCATCACTCTTTTTGAAACCTCTTTGTTGCATGATTACCCATATGGTCTTTGAAGCATGAACCATCTACAAAGTAATCAACATCCGCATCCGGAATAGGTGTGGATTCTAAATCCAGTCGGAGTCGTGTAAATGCCAGTGAATTTGCTACACAGTCATGAGGCTGTCCTTCATACTCTAAGGGAATCATATGTGCTGGGTTAATGGTAGCACAACGTCTAATGGTAATGTCAGGGTAGGTTAGAAGAGATGCATAAGCCAAACACCTAGCCTGCGTCAAAGCAAATCTCCCTCGATCTAACAGCTCTACTACCTTGTGATGGGTGTAAATGATTACTGGATATCCCATAGTTAGTGTAGACGCTTTCTCATACGCATAGTATAGGGCAGCAAGACCCTGCTGACAACACGGAGGGTAGCCTTGTGCTACACTGTCAAGCTTAGTGCTATAATATGCTATGGGCTGTTTCTTCCTACCACTGCAGGTGTCCTGCATTAACACTGCAGATGCATAGCCATCTGTTCTATTGGCTACATACAGATGGAACACTTTGGTGTAATCTGGGGTTGCCAAAGCTGGTGCAACCTGAAGTTCTTTCTTTATTTATTCAAAAGCTACTAAGGCTTCATTAGTCCACATTAACGGTGGCCTTCTATTCTGGTGTCCTGCTTGTTGCATTAATGCTCTCAATGGGGCAGTTTTTACAGCATAATTTTCTATCCAGTCAGAGCTAAATCCAGTCATCCCTAAAAATGTCATCATTTGTCCTACAGTCTGTGGTAATGGTGCTTTACTTATACCTTCCAATTGGGCTGGTGCTATGGCCTTAGTTTTGTGTGCGATTAGTCTTCCTAAGTATTCAACCTGTGTTTGACAGTAACTTGTAACTTAGTTTTTGAGGCTTTATGTCCCCCTTGGGCTAATTTGGTTAGCACCTTAGTAGAATCTCTATGACACTGTTCAAGTGATGATGAACAAATCAGAATATCATCGACGTATTCAAGCAGTGCGCTTTCCAACATTAATTCTTCCAGATCAGACCTAAGAACTTGATTGAACACATGTGGCGAATGTTTGAAACCTTGTGGCATCCTAGTGTATGTGTATTGTTTACCTTCATAAGTAAAGGCAAAAAGGTGTCTGCTCTCTTCTGCCAAAGGAATGCTGAAAAATGCAGAACAGAGGTCAATCACAGTGAAATATTTGGCATTAGGAGGCACATTAGTCAGCAATGTGTGAGGATTGGGAACTTCTGCCGGCCAATCCTTTACCACCTCATTGATTGCTCGTAAATCATGTACTAAACGCCACTTTGAATTGTCTGCCTTAGCAACAGGTAATATGGGAGTGTTACAATAACTAGAAGTTTCTATTAGTACCCCCGCAGAGATTAGTCCCTCAATTGTTTTCCTGATCCCCCGAACAGCTTCAGGGCGCAATGGATACTGTGGTTTTCTAGGTAATCGAGCTCCTAACTTAACTTCAATTTTTACTGGGCTTGCGGATTTAACTAAGCCCACATCAGTATCATGCTGAGACCACAATTCTGCTGGTACCTTGGTCTCCATTTCTTTCAGGAGCTCTGCTGTTTTTGACTCAATTACAGGTATTTCAGTCAAATCCATTTGTTTTTTCTGATTGAGTACCACTTCTCGTGGAATTCCTGTCATTGGCGTGGCGCACAAAATTTTTATGTACTTTTTGTCAGCTGAGTGGAAAATTAAAGGATGCTCTGTGGCCCTCCACTCAGTTTTTTCTGCCTTTTTCATTAGTAGTCCTATATCTTTTGATTCCCACCCCTTGTTGACATACAGAGTTACATGCGGAACTGAATTTGGAACGTGAAATCACTTATCGATAAACTCACAATTATCAACTTGCAAAGCAGCTCCTTGATTCCCTATTATTATGAACTGTGACATCAAAGGGACTTTTTGCTCTCTAGTGCCATTTAACCATTTCATTTCAATTTCTGCATTACGGTTAGGATCATACATCATTGTGCAGTGAAATTCAGATTGGGTCACATGTGCTTCTGGGATTTGCGCTTTAATAAACTTTCCCCATTTGCTCAGGGTGTTTTCTACATCCTTTCCTAAATCCCCCAACCAATATACATTAACTTGTGGTTCAGAGACCATCATCATTTTTGTTCCCCGGTTTTCTATATACACCCCATCAGGAGAACACCAAATTTGGAGATTCATTTTACATAGTGCATCTCTCCCTAACAAACTGACAGGAGTTTGATCTGATACTAAAATAGGAACTTTTACGCTTTTGTTTTTGGTTTGTAGACAGACCGGAGCAGTCATTGGAATTAGCTGCGTTTGTCCCGAGAATCCTACTGTCTTGGCAAATTTTCCTGACATGGGAAGGTGAGAGGCATAATTTGGACTTACACATGTGTAAGTTGCTCCAGTGTCTACCATCATGAGTGTAATTTTGCCTTCTATTTTAACCTGCAGCATAGGTTCTTGATCAGCATCATTTGTTAGCATTGGACACTGACCCTTCCCGGTAGGATTCTCTGGGCATCCCTAGTATCCCTGATATGGCCCATTATATGAATCGACTGGGCCTTGTGGAGGGTGTTGATAGGGCTGTGGAGGCTGTCGATAGGGCTGGACCGCACCATCCCCTTCACCACCCGGGAACTGTTGCCATGGATTACTGAGACAGTCACGCCTATTGTGGCCAGGCTGCCCACATCCCCAGCAAACTTGAGGACCAGGAGTGAACCGTCCTCTTCCTCTCCCTCTGTCTCTTTGTGGTGGTCTTTTCTGCCAGTTCATATTGTTTGGCTGCTGGTAGACATTGATGATAGGTGCAGCAGGCTGTGGTGGCCCTGCAGGAGCAGCTGGTGCATTTGGCTGAATTAAAGGTTTTAGGAGGTGCAGGAGGTGTACTTAGCGGAGCCATCACTGCTGTTGTGGCCTCTTCCTTTTTATCTTTGTCTTTGTCTTTCACTGGGGCTTGGATCTTTTTTCTTTTTGTTTGTGAGTTCTTCAAGCTGCGGCTGTGCCAGCTTTCTCTGCAGCTCTCTTTCTTGACCTTTGAGCTTTTCCTCATTTCTTCTGTATTGTTCGACAGCATGAGTCACATGGTCGCAGAATTCCTTGTGGGTCTTGGAATACAGACCGACCACATCCTCCAGTTTCGTTTTCACAGATGGTGGCATCGCGTCCAGTATTGCACTTCTGAACAATCCTGCCATTACAGCATCTGCTTCAGGATCCCTTTCCAATTCCAGTCTCCCATCTTTTCAGTTGTTTTTGCACATAGGCAGTGGGGTGTTCAGTTTCCCCAATTTTTTCACCTTTCAGAGACTTGGGGTCCATTTGAGACGGGTATTCAGTCCGCAGTGTTCGCCATAGTCGTGGGCGATACAGGTCAAACGAGGTTCCATCTCTTTGCGGGCTTCCAACTGCTGTGTTCAGGTTGATTGCTCTGAGGATTTCTTCCATTTTAGTGCCTCCTACACATTTGGCTAGGAGAGCTTTCATGTCTCCTATTGCGAGCAATTTGCCCATTGTCTCTTCTTCAAAGATTCTAATCCACTTCCCAGCTCCCTCATGGATGTCAGGGAGGCGAGCAACCAGCCCATCGAGATCCTGTGTGGCCCAGGGCACATACTGCCCTCTTGTGCCTTTAATTAAAATGGGATACTGACCTCCATATCTTTCAGGTGGATTCATGCTTTCTCTTGATCCGAGTTGTCTTTCTCCATTTTCTCGTGACCATCGTTCTTGTAATGCATCTACCTCCGATTCATCTTCAAGATACAATCTGCCTGTTACGTGTCTGTATTCTCCTCTTCCAAGGTTTCCTAGATTTAGTGAATGGCGTCTCGATCTTCTATCTTTCTCTATTGTCCGCTGTATGTCTTCTAAACATTTACCTGACACTTCCAGTTCCGCATCTGCTTCTCTCATGCTGTCTTCTAAACTCTTTTCCTCCCCCTCAGGTATCCTTCCTTGTTTCCCTCCTGCCATTTGATATATTATCGCGTTCAGATTGGCGTACCCGTCTACTATCTCTTCTCTTTTCTTTTGCCGCACCTCGATCTGTTCCTCCCTTAAGGAGCTCGCTTGCCCATTATATGCTTCCTCCTCTTCCTCTCCGTCATTTTTTATATCTATCTTTCCTTCAGTTTTCATCTCTCCTGTGACTACAGGGAACTGACTTGTGGGAGGTGGATATGGATTTTGCGGAGGATTGTAATTGGGATTATATATGGAGGTGGATCAGCACAGATTTCTCTCATTTTTTCTTCTGCCTTTTTGTTGCCTTTCTTCAATATTTTTCTTGCTTGTTTCATGCTTTTCCACGAGTTTTCTCCTTCAGCTTTGAATAAGGCGAGCACTTCTTGTTCCTTTTCTCTTTTTGCCGCCCTCTTTTTGCTGTTGTCTCTTCCCTTATAATTTTTTATCAAGGTTTCCATTTCCCCACACACCGATAGATCAAATGTTCCTCCCTCTGGCCACTTTGTTCTCTGATCTTTTGTTCTTTTTTCCCACTTTTTTGAGAGTTTTTCCACAATCTCCTTGCACACAGGGTGTTTAGACCCCAATATCTCCACAGGTGTAGATGACATGACTGGTCCTTGTATTCTAGTGCTTCCTACTCCTAGTCGTCTAGGGGATGGTTCGCTGTCACAATCAGGAATAAAAGTTACTAGAATTCTATGTAACGTCAGTCCTAGTACGCGAGGTCTGTTTGGCCTGTCTGCTGAATGCCAGTTAACTCTTCTTAGTACCACAGAAACTTCAATCTCAGGATTATTCAGCCGCTTTCCAGTTACTCCTACACCTCTTTCGAATCTAAGCTGTACTCCCCAATTCAGATAGATATTCACCCAGGCTCCTATTGGAATAATTACCCAATGTAATTGATCTGACTCTGCTAGCTCCACAAGTGTGTCACCCAGAATGGACGCTTTCCAATTTCTTCCCACTATGGCCTCCCAGTTAACATATGGCCATTCTACGTTCACTGCTTCCAAGTTAGTAAATTGGGTTATGTTTCTTAACAAAGAGTTTTTCTTTTCCTCAGTTAATGGATATCTTCTCCCCAATAAATCCTCATAACAGTTTTCCCTCCAAAAGTGTGTTCTCATCCCTCTCGTCTCCTGTTCTATCCGTACTCTTCTCCGTTCTATACTTTCTTCTTGTACTTCCATTCAATGTGTAACAAACATGTGTGTGTGACTTATGCCCCTTTAACTCCCTCGGGCTCTAGGGCTCCGAGATTCTGTTATGAAGTAGGCGATTTCCCTGATGTCTTCTCTCTTCTCTGGTATGATGGTTATTACCAGTCCTCTTAGTGTGGTGTGTTCTTCGAATACAAAATGTCCCTCTGCTGTTCTTTTCTGTCTCCTCCAGATCACTCTTCTCAATGCTGGAGATATCTCAAGTTCAAGGTTTGTAATAACTTTGCCTGTCTCTCCTTTTCCCCGTTCGTACCCTCTCTCTATCCCTATCCTGATGTAGGGTTCAATCAGAAGACCAATAGGTAATCTAACACCATACACTGAGGGATTCTCAGCACAAAACTCATCCAGTAGGGATCCCAATAACTCTATATTACAACATGTTCCTACAACCCTGTTCCAATTAATGTAAGGCCACTCGTTTTGTACCTCCACTATATTCTGTATTCTAGTTATTCGCACTAGGAGTTCGTTCTTCTTGTGGTCTGTTAGTTCACGCCTTAAAGCTCCCCCCTGCAGATAATAATTCTCCTGCCAAAAGTGATTACTAATTCCCCTTGTCTCTAATATAGCTTGGCGCACTCTCTCATTCATTAGCTCTTTTTACCTTTTAAGTCAATGTGCTTCTGTAGTTGAATGAATGGCACACTTCCAAAACGTGATGTCTCCTACTCTCATATGTGCTTATATAACCATAATGATCCCTGGCCTGGTGCCCACAAAAATAAAACTCTATTCTACACAAATTAATCCTTTTCCCTTTCTTGAGTACTTCTTTCAGTATCTTATTTGTTGAAGGACCAAATTCCTCTACTCTAGGATGATTTGTTGTATATTCCAACCTAAAACTTCTAAACCCCAACTGTGTCAGTGGCGATTGGTAATCCCAGTAAAATGGAAATGAGAAATAAAATATGTGAGGATGAGAAACAGACATGTAGTAATTTACAGATTGCTCAGCAGGGACTGGGTCTCCGCATCTGGGTTACAACGACGGCAATTAGGAGAATGTCCAAGCAATCTGCAGAAACGATTTCTAGGGAGGTTTCTATTGATCACACATGCAGAATCAACACTCTCCTGGTTACTATTCGTCTTAACAGTAAGCACGCACGCACACACAAGCAAACCTACTTCCAGGGTTATCCATAAACACACAGTCCCACATTCAATCATGTATAACTCTACACAAGATCCAAGTTTACCACTTGGGAGCATCAACTCGAATCGACTTACTGGGCTTATATCTTCATTATTCGTCCAAATAATATGATCTCCAAAATGAAACTCAATTATTTTATGGTTATTTGTAAACCAATTTCCCCGATCCTCTGCTATCACATGTATTTTAGCCCTCACTACTCTGATTCCACACGGGTGTGTAAACTCCCTATATGATGTTAAATGTGCATGTACTCTAAAATCTGGACTGGGACCACCTTGCACTTCAAAAATATTAAACAAAGCCACCAGTTGTTCTATCCGGTTTGAACTTCTTCTCCGCTTCCCTTTACCACGACTCCTCCTTGGCATGAGAGAGGGGAAAAGAAAAAAGAAAGAGATAAAACAAAATTTAAGAAATAATAACAAAAAGAATAACCTTATAGTTCTGTGTCAGCTGGCTCAGGGCCAACATCAACACCCACTCATGCACATATCAGCGCTTCTCTCTCTTTCTCTATTACACACACACACACACACACACACACACACACACACAGAGATAAGGATGTGCACGCTCTCCTCACTAACAGACACAGAGGCACATTTACATAAACAGAGGCCTTCTGACTCATTTGGACACACGCTCACAAACGGGGATCCCCTTCACTTATCACTCTCACGGTCACTCATGCAGTGTTTTCTCCTTTTATCTACATTATAACATCGGCAACTAGAAAGGTGTCTAAGAAATCTACAAAACCACCTTTGGGAGGAAAGCTCAGACAACTCTTGGTCTGGCCTACAACGAATACAGTTAGGCAAATGGCCAAAATAACTACAAAACCAATCTCTGGGCTGTTCTGTAGTTTTCAACACACACACAGCAACTGCAGTTTTTTCTATTACATATGAATCCTCTGTCTCATATTTGTGCACACGACAGCATATAAGTATACCCTTTTTACTCACTTCTTTTTTCCAATAAAATGGTCTTGATTCATACATTCATACCAAGACACATATGCTTATCTATATAACAGAGACTCCCTCGGTCGGGCTCCAAACAAGCCGCCCCCACCAAGCGGAACCTAGTCAGGAAAGGACACCCACCTCACACACCCAATCACACAACTGAGAACACTCCAACTCCCATGCACCACACTTTTTGGCAGTACCAGACACCACGAGACCGAGATCCTCAACACAAACGGACAACACACAAAACAGAGCACTCCGTGGCCAGCGAGTGGCACACTGAATGGTTAAATTGGTCCGTCCAATTTGCTAGATCGATGTGTGGCGCTGGCAAGCCTAGATCAGTGACAGGAGATTCACAGAGCCTCACAGCCGGCGCTGAGAGTGATGAGTGATTTGACATTAGGCAAACCAAACCCACCAGGAACTCACCTAGAAAGAGACAAACCTCTCCAGAACCCTTAAACCAGGGACAACACCTAAGAAATCAGAAGATAGACAATTACTTACACAGAGTAAAGCTCCTTTTAGCAGGATTAACAAATAACACATAAAGCGGACTCACAAGCAGTGTCCTAAATTTTGCGGCGTTTTTATTCAATTCTCTGCGCCTCTTGCGCTGCTAATTCTTCATCTTTCATAATTGTGTGCCTCTTGCATGATTCCCGGGGCAACACCCATCCCAAGGGTGCTCTCGCACTCCTCTTGAGTGACCTGCCCTCTTAGCAGGATTTTACACTCCTCTTGAGTGACCTGCCCTCTTAGCAGGATTTTACACTCCTCTTGAGTGACCTGCCCTCTTAGCAGGATTTTCGCGCTTCTCTTCACTTTTTCCTTGTATTTTACTGATATCCTTCAAGGCCCACTTATCAGCAAAAATACTTATTTATATATCTCACTGCTGTCCATCAAGGCCCACTCAGCAATAAAATATATTCTACCCTATATATATTCCACCGTTATCCATCAAGGCCCACTTAACAGCAAAATATATTCTGCATGCAGTTTGTACCTTTTTTGAGATCAAAAACCCCTTCTGCACAATTTGGTTCTTTGTTTGAAGAAGCACAAGAGTGTTTCTACCGCTCAGACCGACCACAGTGGATCACACAAACAACTTTACCAAAAGCAAAATTGCTTACCTTTATTTAGCCGGCCTGTCTGTGTGGCCCACCGCGGAGCGGCCCTGCACGGCGTCTCACTCCTCTCAGGCTCCTTTTCATTGTCGTGACGCCAATTTCTATTGTGGAAAATGTCCTGGTTATTCTATAAAAAAGTATTCGAGAGTCCGGGGTTTAAGATGTCAAAAATCAGACTTTATTGAAACACCACAAAGCCGAGATGACTGCAGACCATCTGACAAACATCAGTTTTTATACATTTCTAATACAATGATCACATTCAGGCGGGGTTTCCCCATTTTTTCTTTAATCACACCTCTGGCGCTTGCCACAATTATGTGTCTTTCTATGTATCTCAAAAACAACCGTGGCGCGAGGTCCACCAGTGTATTTTTTAAAAAGTTTCAAGGCTAAAAGTCTCAAGGCTTTAATTGGTTTCAACTATAAGATCATACACTAACCTGGCCTGCTTTTTACCTTATACTAAAGGTTTCATCTCCTGATTAATTTTATCTAGTGGTTGATTACACCAGAATTGATTTATTGGTTAATACATGAAAATGATTGGTTAAATACTGGGTTAATATATGAAAATACACTATACACTCTGTAAAAAAAATTAAATGACAGAAGAATTAATATGTGATTAATATAAATCTTCTTGTTTTCTGTTCTTATTTTGTAGTTCTGTGACCTGTCAAAACAACAAGTGTTAGCATCTCCCTCTCGCACTTCCGCATTCCACGGAGCGCATTCCAGCGCGATTCATAAAAATCTCCGGACGGTTTAATGAACTCTGGTTTTGTTTATGTTGCCATGTGCGCTTTTGTTTTTGTTTTACGTCATGTCTCTGCCCTCGCTTCCTTATTGGTCCGCTGGGTTTGTGTTCTGCTATTGGTTGTCCCGTTATTATGTGATTATTGTTTCCGGGTGTCGCTTGTTTGATCTTGTTTGCTTAGGATTAACTTTGTTACTTAAACCCCTGTCTGTGTCCGCTTCGTCGCGGAGTATTGATTTAGACGTAACTGAAAGTGTTTAAGAATGATTTAGTATAGCCCTATGTAACGAAGTATAACTAAAATAGCGACGAAGCAAAGATCAAGGAGTGTAGATCTTTCTATGTTTTTTGTTTACCCGGCGTTTCCGGGTTCTTGGATTCATGCCTCGTTACTTCCTGGATGTTTGCCCTGTAAGCCTTTGGATTACTGTCTCATTACTTCCTGGATTTATGTCCTGTAGTGTCATTCTTTTACTTCCCAAAATGCTGCCATTTTAACAGGAGTGTGTGGACTTTTTACAGTGCCCTCCACTAATATTGGCACCCTTGGTAAATATGAGCAAAGAAGGCTGTGAAAAATTGTCTTTATTGTTTAACCTTTTGATCTTTTGTTAAAAAAAAAAAAATCACAAAAATACTCTGCTCTCAGGGATATCAAACAATTGCAAATACAACACAAGTTTATCAAAAAAAATCTGTTAAATATAGGTGTGCAACAATTATTGGCACCCTTTTAGTCAATACATTGTGCTACCTCGCTTTGCCAAGATAATAGCTCTGAGTCTTCTCCTATGATGCCTGATGAGGTTGGAGAATACATGGCAAGGGATCTGAGACCATTGCTCCATACAGGATCTCTCCAGATCCTATACATGGATCTATCCAGATCCATGCTGGTGGACTCTCTTCTTCAGTTCACCCCACAGGTTTTCTATGGGATTCAAGTCAGGGGACTGGGATGGCCATGTCAGGACCTTGTTTTGTGGCCAGTATATCATTGTGTTGATTTTGATGTACGTCTTGGATGATTGTCCTGATAGAAGATGCAACCACGGCCCATTTTAAGCTTTCTGGCAGTCAGGTTTTCATTTAATATCTGTTGATATTTGATAGAGTCCATGATGCCATGTATCCTAACAAAATGTCCAGGTCCTCTGGCTACCTCTCTGTGTGCACCAAAAACCACCTCTGGTGTTTATTGCCAAAAAGCTCTATTTTGGTTTCATCTGACCATAGAACCCAATCCCATTTGAAGTTCCAGTAGGGTCCACTGGCAAACTGAAAACGCTTGAGTTTGTTTTTGGATCAGAGTAGAGGCTTTTTTTTCTTGAAACCATTCCTTCCTACAACATTACAACCATTCCTACAACAACTTGTGGTGATGTAGGTGATTTTGGATTGTAGTTTTGGAGACTTTCTGACCCCGAGACGCAACTAAATTCTGCAATTCTCCAGCTGTGATCCTTGGAGATTTTTTTGGCCACTCGAACCATCCTCTTCACAGTGCGTTAATATACACAATATAGACACGCGTCCAATTCCAGGTTGGTTAATAACATTTCCAGTTGAAATGTTCTGGCATGGAAACCTTCTATGTCTAGTATGTGCCATGCTGTGCTTACTGAAACCTCAGTGCCTGTAGCCATCAAGTCTTGCTGCAGGTCGTTTGCAGTCACTCGAGGGTTTTTCACAACCTGCCTTCTCAGAAATCTGGTTGCAGCCATTGATTGCTTCCTTTTTGGCCCTGTCCAGATATTTCATGTATTTTCTGCCCCTAGCCAGTTCAGGTATTTCATGCGTTCCAGCTCAAGCACACCTGGTGCAACTAATGAAGCCCTTGATTAGTTGCATCAGGTGTGGTTGAGACAATACCTGTTTTGCATATTTGTGCTGTTGTGAGGGATTCTGCTCAGGGGGTTGAATAATTTTGAGACTGGAGAAGTCATTATAAGTAGCATTTTCAGTTGAATTTGGGGCAACCACTTGAACTTTCAATTGCTTTTGTTTGATTTGTTCATTGCAAACAGCTGAAAGTCTGTAGATTTTGACAATAAACCTGATTAGCAATGGGAGTTGAATAATTTTGATTGCAACTGTATATTCCTTGGTCTTACCTATTGTTATGAATGACTGAGGGAATTTGGCCTATGTGTTACCTCATATTTATACCCCTGTGAAACAGGAAGTCATGGTTGAACAAGTTCCTGTTCCTAGTCAACCAGGTGTACTGAAAAAATGTAAAATATCAATGGGAATATACTTCAAATATATTGTAATGGACATTCCTGAGAGGGAGGAGCTAGGACCAGAGGTGGAAAAAACGGCAGGTCACTTCACCTTGGTCCCTTATGGAGACCACCTCTCATCGTCCCAAATCAGGGAGTTTGCCAAGTTGCAGGCATAATATTCTGATGTGTTTTCACTTCTACATTACTACTAGGTCCGGTGGTCCTGGAACCCAAGGCAGACACTTCAGTCTGGTTCTGTGTGGACTTTAGAAAAGTAAATGCAGTGTCTAAATTTGACACTTATCTAAACTTGACACGGTGTCTAAATTTGACGTGTTTCCAATGCCCCACTGGGACTGGCTGGCTATTATCGTAGGTTTGTGCCTAATTATTCGAATGTTACGAGCCTGCTGACTGATCTCACTAAAAAGGGAGCGCCAGATCCGGTCCAGTGGACGGAGCCATGCCAACAGGCTTTTATTCGGGTAAAAACTACTCTGTGGCAGACCACCCTTACATTTTCATGGCTTCTCTTTTCCCTTTATTTTGCAGACTGACACATCAGAAAAAGGGCTGGAATATCTGTCGAACCCTCTGTTCAGACCACTCCCCGCTCCAGTGGCTCCACTGCATGAAAGATGCCGACGTGTGGATCACTCATTGGTATCTGGTACGTCAGCCGTTTAAGTTCGAGGTGGTCCGTAGTCTGGGGATGCAAATGGCTGTGGCGAATTTCTGGTGTGTGAATAGAGGGCAGAGCCGGGAAAAGTGAGCGGTAAGGATCTACACTTGTGCCTAATGCCTGCCATTTACACTCACGATTTTCCACATATACTCCAATAGCATTAGCATTGCTACTAACTTGACACTTAAATGTCGAGTACAGAACAGCAACATCCGATTCACACGTTGACCATTTACCATATTGCAATAGTATTTACCTGATAACTATATCCAGTCAGTTTAGTGGAAATTATAACAATCATGTTAAAATTCACTGAATATTCCACGCTTTACCTGTGGGTAAAGGTGGCCATGTTTGTTGTGGCATTTGGCCTCATTTCCATAGTGCCTTATGAGAGCTTTTAATTTATTTATTTATTTATTTTTTATAAAGTTGCCCTTTCTTTTTAGGTGCCTTGCCCTTCTGGCCCATTATACCATGGTCCTGTCCAATAACAGGGAAATAACTTCAAAGGCTGTAGTTCTATTAAGAGACACTTAAGCAATAGGCAGTGGTCCTAGGTGAACGCCACAACAAGTTGCAGCAAGCACTGATGTACACAGTACTTTGTGACTTCACTTCAGGCTGATTCCTGTCTTACAGCTGCTTATTGATACAGATTCTCTTCAGCCAGCTAGTATGAAAAGTTGCCGTTGGTTATGGTCAGGATTTGGATGGGGTTCATTAATAAGAAATGCAACAAAACTGGGTTAAATATAATTTGTTTGATTTTTGCAAGAAATCGGATTGTATAGACTAACTTCACCTGAGCTTTCCAATACGCTAATAAGACTAAGGATGAATAAGCGCTAGTGAGAAACGGTTAACATGACTATGATTATCTGTTGGTGTCTATTAGCTTTTATTTATTGTTTGTAAGATTGATGTTGGATGACGTATTAATCAGAGGATCGTCACCCACACTCACTAACAGTCATATTGTTAGAACAGTTTGACTCCAGTCTAGTCTTGATTTGGATAAATGCCTCCTTTAACCTTTACTGTCTAAAACCATTATTTCCTCATCTACAGTTTGAAACTGTCCTGTTCTATTGGCTTGTTTACTTCTGTTTTTGTTGAAATGCGCAAAACTTGTGCCAATAGAACAGGACTAGAAACGGAATATCATAATAAGAAATATTATATTTTCAATTGCTATCATTAAAGAGTGGAAAAAATGTATGTATAGTTTTATGGTGTAACGAAATGTACTGAAATGTGTATTTGTGTAAATCTAAATGAAAGATTTTCTCAAATTGTCATTTGTGCAGTATTATCACATGGTTATTTTGCCTATTAGATTTAAAAGTGCAGTTTGAAATTTTTAGACAACTCTTACATTTATACAAAAAACCTGAATTGAAGAAACTCCCCTGTGTGGTAATATTGAAAATCATACAAAACCTTCAACAGTTTTGAAATGCCAAGGTCTGTGTCTACCAAAATCTGTCCTGTATAGATCACAATCAAGTTAGTATAGGTTTCATCTGAACTTATGTACTATAAGAAAGCAGACAAGGCCTATAAACTGCAATCAAACTTTATTGTCTCAGGGATGAATTAATGTATGTTATTTCACCCCTCCTGGACACCAGGGGCAGTGAAAATCAGTCACCACCTTGTGTGGTGTCTGAGTGGGGTTCCCTTGCCATACTGCACACTAACTCGTTAAACCTACTTTATTAAGCAGGACTCTGCAAACGTGCATACTTGGGCTATACTCAGATTCCCTCAACTCCTCTCCACTGGGTCAAGTTCTTCCTCAGTGTTATCTACTCGATTGTGATATGCCACACACCCTCCCTTTACACTTTATGCTCACCCCAAACCTGGTCTAGTGGGTTCCCCCTTGCTGCACCGTGTGCAGTTCGCTGCTGAGCCTGCTACTTCTATTCTCCACGTTCTAGAGAACATCATTGTACATGGCCTACAGTAACAGAACCTTAGCAGTTGTACTGCTGTTGTCTTTCCCATTGTGTGGGAGCTCTGATCAACACAACGCTTCCGGCAGTGGAACAGTGAAATCAAATGTGTTACCACTTCATGATTTTGTTGGAATTTATTGGCACACACACAGGTATTGAGGACATTCTCGCTGCCCCCGGTGAGCCCTGGGTGTTTTTTCTTTCCTTTTTTACTTCTGTAGAAGTCTGTAGAAAAAAAGAGAGATGTCTTCAGTTAAATATCATTAACTTGTACTGCATCAAATATTAACATATTTTTCTTTAATTACTTTCATTTAATATTGTTAGCATAGCAATCTGTTATTGCAGATCTCAGTACTGATGTAGTACAATCCATGTGCACTTGGCACTCAGCTCACTTTATTTAGGTTTATTCTGTTGTTCCTCACTAATTTGGCCTCGGAACCAGTCATGTGCAAGGATCTGATCGAGGGTTGGTCGTCTTTTAGGGTCTCGTTGCAGGCACCACCTTATCAGACTGCAGGAAGCTGTGTGTGCAGTAATGTAATTGGTTAAAAATGAAAATTGGTAACCTTCTGAAATTTCTCTTCGTATTTATATTTTCTGTCAGTTTGTCATTTAAAAAAAAATGAGAATTCTAGCTATTTTGCTATGGAAGTTTTCTGGCTTTGTGTACAGGTTTGAATGTAAAGCATCTACATTTTCTCACCTTCAGACAGATGATCAGGGAAGTCCAGGTGGCAATTAACAATCTCTCGTGCTCCAGAAAAAAGCTCTTCTCCACATAGCAGGTGGTACAGGAGTATGCCAAGACCCCAGACGGTGGCAGGTTCCGCCTCGTACCGTCCTTCAATGATCCATTCAGGTGGGCGGAAAGCCCGGGTGCCTGAATGAAAGAGACCGAGCATTGTCAGTAAGATCAAAAAAATGATCCACCACTGAATTCCCATCAAATCTACTGAGGCACAGTTACCTGCATATTCCGTGTAGGGGGTGTCCTTAAGCAGATCGCCACAGCCGAAATCGATCGGCTTCACGTCAAAGGTCTGAGGGTTCAGGAGGATGTTTTCGTCCTTGATGTCTCGATGGAGCACACCCCGGTCACGGCAGTGAAGTGCAGCCAAAAGTACTTGCTGCATGATTATTTGAGCCTGGGATTCAGAAATGTTCACACCTTCACAGTACTCGAAGAGATCAACACAGGGGTCGGGCCGCTCCAGAACCAGGATGAAGGTTTCGGGTGTCTCGAACCATTCCAGCAGCTTTATGACAAATGGACAGCGAGGCGGCTTGCACACGAGCTCCATTAGTGCCGCCTCAAGAGGGAGTCTGCGAGTGTCGCCAGGCTAAAAACAGAGTGGACATGGTTAGTATTGGATTGGACACAAATGCATGTGAAGTCAAATCATGCTGCTCAAAATGCCAGTGAAATAAATAAAAGCCATAACGGCCATCCAATGATGATTTTGAAGAATAAAACTGTGATTGAGTTTAGTCACTTTCACCCTTCATATGTTTTGGTTTAGAAAGTGATTTTCATCTGGAAAGTGACAAATGTACTGTAAGTTCACTTATAAGGGTGATGTATTGGTCATCTTCAAACCTGTCCATGAATTTCAGGGCCACCTGCAACACAGAAATAGATAATTGGCTTCATTGCTCTCATCTAACTTTAGTACAGTTTCCAAGTGTAACTCACTAATGAGCTAACCAACTTCTGCCTATATAAACTCAGATATACAGGTGCATCTCAATAAATTAGAATGTCGTGAAAAAGTTCATTTATTTCAGTAATTCAACTCAAATTGTGAAACTCTTGTATTAAATAAGTTCAATGCCCACAAACTGAAGTAGTTTAAGTCTTTGGTTCTTTTAATTGTGATGATTTTGACTCACATTTAACAAAAACCCACCAATTCACTATCTCAACAAATTAGAATATGGTGACATGCCAATCAGCTAATCAATTCAAAACACCTGCAAAGGTTTCCTTAGCCTTCAAAATGGTCTCTGTTTGGTTCACTAGGTAAGCCTCAAACATTCACTGCCAAAGAAGCTGGCTGTTCAGAGTGCTGTATCCAAGAATGTTAACAGAAAGTTGAGTGGAAGGAAAATGTATGGAAGAAAAGGATACACAACCAACCGAGAGAACCGCAGCCTTATGAGGATTGTCAAGCAAAATCGATTCAAGAATTTGAGTGAACTTCACAAGGAATGGACTGAGGCTGGGGTCAAGGCATCAAGAGCCACCACACACAGACGTGTCAAGGAATTTGGCTACAGTTGTCGTATTCCTCTTGTTAAGCCACTCCTGAACCAAAGACAACGTCAGAGGCATCTTACCTGGGCTAAGGAGAAGAAGAACTGGACTGTTGCCCAGTGGTCCAAAGTCCTCTTTTCAGATGAGAGCAAGTTTTGTATTTCATTTGGAAACCAAGGTCCTAGAGTCTGGAGGAAGGGTGGAGAAGCTCATAGCCCAAGTTGCTTGAAGTCCAGTGTTCAGTTTCCACAGTCTGTGATGATTTGGGGTGCAATGTCATCTTCTGGTGTTGTTCCATTGTGTTTTTTGAAAACCGAAGTCACTGTACCCGTTTACCAAGAAATTTTGGAGCACTTCATGCTTCCTTCTGCTGACCAGCTTTTTGAAGATGCTGATTTCATTTTCCAGCAGGATTTGGCACCTGCCCACACTGCCAAAAGCACCAAAAGTTGGTTAAATGACCATGGTGTTGGTGTGCTTGACTGGCCAGCAAACTCACCAGACCTGAACCCCATAGAGAATCTATGGGGTATTGTCAAGAGGAAAATGAGAAACAAGAGACCAAAAAATGCAGATGAGCTGAAGGCCACTGTCAAAGAAACCTGGGCTTCCATACCACCTCAGCAGTGCCACAAACTGATCACCTCCATGCCATGCTGAATTGAGGCAGTAATTAAAGCAGAAGGAGCCCCTACCAAGTATTGAGTACATGTACAGTAAATGAACATACTTTCCAGAAGGCCAACAATTCACTAAAAATGTTTTTTTTTTTTTATTGGTCTTATGAAGTATTCTAATTTGTTGAGATAGTGAATTGGTGGGTTTTGTTAAATGTGAGCCAAAATCATCACAATTAAAAGAACCAAAGACTTGAACTACTTCAGTCTGTGTGCATTGAACTTATTTAATACACGAGTTTCACAATTTGAGTTGAATTACTGAAATAAATGAACTTTTTCACGACATTCTAATTTATTGACATGCACCTGTAAAAGTAGGACTTGATTTAATACCCAGAAATTCTTTTAGAAAACATGTCATTGCTTTTGGTTCCTCAGTAATATGTAATGATCTACAAGTCTTTTGTGTTCAGCAGTGACAGTTAACTGTATGTGCTGATATTCACCTTTTTCCCATCTGATTTTCGAACACCTGCATACACGGAACCGAAGCCTCCTTTTCCCAGCAGCTTTCCCAAAATGTAGCGAGTGGAAAAAGTTTGCTGTTGAACAAAAGAAAGAAACAGTTTAGCTCATTTTCAGAGATCCAGCTCTGTGGTACTTCCACAGGTAATGGCTATTATGAGTCCAGAATGTTCTATGAAAAGTCTGATCTTGGACAGGGTGTGTTCCTGTTTTCTGTCTCGCACCTCTCTTTTCCGTCTTCACATCGTTGTCTTCTGTCTCTGTTCTCCTCTTTTCCGTCTTCACATCGTTGTCTTCTGTCTCTGTGCTCCTCTTTTCCGCCCTCTCCTCAGGCTGGGGCTCGGGTCCTTCAGGAGGAGCATCCATCTTTTTCTCTTCGAAGGATTCACCTTGCTTACTCTTCTCGTGACAGAGCAGGATGCCTCTACACAGGTCTCAGTCTTTTCAGGTTTCACATCTGTCTCTTCTCTCTTTGTTCTCCTTCTTTTAACCGGCTTTTCCTTGGGCTGGAGCTGAGGTTGTTCAGGAGCAAGATCCATCCATTTTCTCTTCAGAGGGTTCTCCTGGCTTTCCCTTCTACCAAAGTGTGGGCCTGCTTAAGAAAATATTGTAGAAATTACTAGGGCTGGCGGATATGACAATATATAGTAATTCCCCCCCCCCCCCCCCCCCCCCCCATCATGAGGGTATACATTTTGTTAGTAAACATTAAAAACTTCTATAAAAAACATTAAATTATATATAATAATTAAACCTTTTCGCTTCAGGTCTTCTCCATACATTCATGTGAATTTATCAGGTTGGAGTGACTGCTTATTCTCTTGCATTAGGTATACTACCTGGTCATCTGTATACCAATTTATGTGGATTATATAGAGCTTATACCAGCTTAGACTCGGGCAGAAGTGTTTTTCATCCATTGCAGTGCAGGCATTTGACCCCGACAGTGCTCTCTTCAACATTTACAATAAAGCATCGTTTTTAAAGTTCGTTTTTAAACTATCTGATTGCCTCTCCAGATAGAAGGAAGTCAACACAGTTGTCACATTTTGTTGAAGCCCTATTATTGCCGTTCTCACAAAGCCTTAGACGCCAAGATGGAGGTGAAACCTGTATTGATATTTGAGAGTACTTCACCTGTTCCTTTGGAGGAGGAAATTGATGGAGTTTCTTTTCCAGACGATACGGTACTGCTGGGACGTCTTAAAACTTCAGAGACTCATTAAAAATTTGCATAAAATGTTGGCCCATTTGCCAGAGCGTAAATGTGCTGACTTGATTGTTCTTATTAATTGTCATGTCTCTTTATTTGGTGATGTACCTTCACGTATGCACTGGTTGGAGCACGATATTGACGTTGGGGATGCTGAGCCCATTCGCCAGCATTTTTATCGGGTGTCCCCAAATAAACTCCTGCATCTTAAGGCTGAAGTTCAGTATATGCTGGAAAACGACATTGCACGACCATCATCTTCTAGCTGGGCATCCCCCTGCTTGCTTGTAAATAAGCCTGATGGAACTTATCGGTTTTGTACCGACTATCAGAAAATAAAGTGACTAAGCCAGACTCATTTCTGCTTCCTCGTATTGAGGATTGTGTTGACCGAGTTGGGTCTGCGAAATTTGTTAGTAAACTCGATCTGCTCAAGGGCTATTGGCAGGTTTCGTTGACCCAAAGAGCTCAAGAGATTTCTGCCTTTATTACACCTGAGGGGTTATTTTATGTTATGAGTTTTGACCTTAGAAATGCACCCGCAACCTTTCAGCGACTTATGAATAGGGTTGATTTTGGGTTGGAGGGAGTCGCAGTTTATTTAGACGATGTGGTGGTTTTCAGTGATTCATGGGACCAACACTTGAGTCGTGTTGCAGATCTGTTTGCTCGTTTTGGAGAGGCTGGTCTAATAATAAATTTGGCCAAATGTGAGTTCGCCAAGGACACTGTGACTTACTTGGGTAAGGTCGTCGGACAGGGCTGTGTGCGGCCAGTTCGGGCCAAGGTTGAGGCTATCGGCCAATTTCCTTCTCCTACTACGAGGGAGGAATTGATGCGTTTCTTGGGGTTAGTGGGATACTATAGGGGATTTTATAGGAATTTTTCTACTGTAGTAGCCCCCCTCACTGATTTGCTGAAAGCAAAAGCAGCTTTTGTCTGGACTTCTGTTTGTCAGGAAGCCTTTGAGGCAGCTAAATCATTGCTCGTTTCTGCTCCTGTGTTAGTAGCTCCCCGATTTGATCGCCCTTTTAGGTTGTGTGTGGATGCTAGCAATGTTGGTGCAGGAGCTGTACTGTTACAGGCCGATGATGCGGGCATTCACCATCTAGTTAGTTATTTTTCTAAAAAGTTTTCTTCTTATCAGTTAAATTATTCTGTGGTTGAGAAGGAGGCATTAGCTTTGATTTGGGCCCTGCAAAATTTTGAGGTGTATGTGGGATCCGTGTCAGACCCATTGGTTGTGTATACAGACCATAATCCACTCATTTATTTATACTCTTTAAGGTGCCCAAACCAGCGATTGACTTGTTGGTGTCTTTCTGCAATCATATGCCCTTGATATCTGACGCATCAAAGGTACTGACAATGTAGTGGCTGATGAATTGTCTAGAGCTCCTTACTCCTCTTAGCTGTTGATTTGTCCATGTTTTGTTTTGCTCTTTGATTCTCTTAAATTGCTTCTACAGGGCCCGTAGTTGCTGAGGACATTGGGAGTATGACAGAGTGGTGGGTGCTCTCCAGTATGTGTGGGGTTATCGGGTGAAGGGTTAGGTTGGGTTCCATAAATGGACACCCTTCTCTATGGGGGATGATGTTATGAATCCAGTATAGGTCATCTTTGTTGGGTTTTTTTTTTTTTTTCCCCCTCTCCCCCTTTGTTTTGCAGGATGGAGTTAGGGTGAGTGACGTCATGAGGGCTGAGGATTTACACCTGTGTTGGAGCTGATGCCGGCAGATATTTAAGCAGTTCCCTTCAGTTGCAAGGGGCTCGCTCTTCCTTCCTTGTGGTGTTTTTGTCTCGTTTATTTTGTTAATTTAATCTTACTTAATAAATGTTATTTCTTTTTATTCATCATTTATCATGATCCAACGTGGTGTCTCCTTCTTTGTCGCGGCTTGTGAGCCGGCCGTGACAATATATACCCCTATATCCCTTTTTTTCATTGAAACCATTTTTGATAGGAAACTAGTTGAAGTGTTGATGACATGAAATAAAAATATTAAATGCCAATGGCAAGATGCAATAGTGGTATTTTTGTTATGTTTATGCTGCCATTGGTTTGTGAAGGATAAAATATTAATTTAACAGCTCAGTGTTTTAAATCTTTTTTTTTTCAATTTAATTACTTTCTGGACCCGGTCGGACTCGACTTGGACTCGGCCATTAAGGACTCGGACTTTTGAAACTTTCACACAGTTTGAAAACTAGCAATCTTTAAATGTACTATATCTTGTGTATATTACAAAAATAAATTCCTGGTGTATCCTAGGTGGTACATGGGTGAAAAGGGAAACTTGTGATTTGTTGAGTCTTTCAAACATCCCCTTGAGGACTGTAACATCAGAATGAGTGAGGGCAATCTGAATCGAATAAGAAGCAAGCAGGGGTATTATAACAATGATTCACGTAAAATAAAAAGCAGGCATTCTGCTACTGGGTTTTCCGAAGTGGTCGTGCATACACACAGACACAAAGCTAAAATAAATTCTTATTACTGCTGTAAAAATTTTGAGTATCATAAGGTCTTTTCTAACCATTTCTGATGATGCAGGAAGACACCACTCACTGCAACTAGGACTTGAACTTGAGCTGTAAGATGAGCCTCTTTTCATGGCCTCTAAGACATCTTTGACAGAGGCAAAGATCGCAGGAAGCTCTACAAGAAAAAAAAAATCGCAGTTGCAACCATGTTCTACAAAGTTAGGGCACTACTAACACCTAGTTTGGTTTGTTCTTCATTTGTAGTTTACTGTCTCTTGATTAAACCCTGGAATTTATTTTGTAAAAAAAAATTGCTGTAACTGCAATGCAGTTGTTACAGTACATCTTTATTATTCTTCTCTTGATTTTGTTGCGCTAAGGCAGGAAATTCAGACTTGCATCTGGGGAAAGTTTCAAGTCGGTTACAGTTGGAATAGGTTTGAGTCAACTATAAAAAGCTGAATACAAGAGATACAACCATACAAATGTACAATGGCCATAAAGTAAAGCCTACATTTTCAGTGTCTAGTTTTGTCTAATGTTAATAAATGTGGCTAAAACATCACATGCTATTGTATGATCTGGCCAAGCCTTACAAGATATATTTTTTTCAAGTCCATCTTAAACCAATACTCACATACCCATGTCTACATTGACATTACTGTTATTACTGAGTCACCATGATGATCTCTCCTCTCCATGCTGGCCATGAAGTGATACCCTCTCAAAAGGACTGCAACTTAAAAAATATCCACTTGACTGGTATAACACAGATGCTTAGCTTATGCCTCATATCAGCTTCAGGTGAACATTAGAATCAATCTTTACAAAAAATGACAACTGTGGTGGAATGATTACAATGACCAATGGCTTCCTCAATTTAAACACGGGCATGTGGGCATTCTATTGAGATAAAAATACTATAAAAATGTAAACCTATTCTTTATCATACAGACGACAACATTTTAATTGCATTTGTAATCTGATAAAAACCTCATTGGTCAGATTAACAATACAAAAACCGAGTTGAGTGGCCATACACACACACACACACATATAATAAATTTGCAACATAAGAAGAGAAGCTGATCCTGGATTCCGGACACACGGCTTAAATCATTAAATCAGTCCCTCCAGAATTTTGAGATCACAGAAATTAATGCAAAATCAAGCAAAAACTGCAATATTCAGAGGAGCTTGCAATTTTTAAAAAAATTACCACAGATTTGGGCCAAGACATGTCATGTGACGTCTTCACAACGCGCATTCGGACAAAGCCCTCATCGATTCACATGCGTCGGACATGAGTACAGCTAAAAGGTCTCATTACCAACAAACATCACTGTGAAAGACTGTGCAAAACAATTACGTGGAATTGCAATTTAGCCAGTTCAAGTAGTTTTCCGCAAAAAAGTACAAAAACTTTGCAAATTGCAACGCAATTTTTTTTAAAAAGCCACAACAAAATCAGGGGTTTTTTTTGCCGCAACAATCACAAAAAAACTGCTTAAAATCCTGTACGGACTGATTAAATAGATAATTGATTTAATCAGTCCGTGTTTCACATCTACATTTTAATGCCTATTCATTTAGCTTTCAAAGCTTTGACTACATCCTCATCAAGCTCGACATGAGTGTTCTGGGGAGATGTCTTCTGCAAAAGACTTCTCACATTCTTGACTTCCATTTTCAGCCCCTTGTTCATCTTCACGATCCGGCACAGTCTGTATATGTTACATTGAACACAAGGTTAGAAGAGGCTCAACAACACATATTACAGTGAGCAGAGCTCAATCACAAAGTCACTGAAGAAATAAAGCAACCTGTGTGGATTACAAGGTGTGTTTTATATGTCATATGTTGATAACTGGGGTTTATTTAAAACTAGAGTATTTTATTAATGTGTCAATCTATGGGTCATGCTAACTTTGCACTCTTCACCTCTGTTGCAGAGATTTAGAGAAACGAGAAGTCGCACAAAACAGCGCGCGAACAGCGTATATCAGGGCAACTGGCCAAAGCTCCCTGCAGCTCCCCTAGCTAGCAAGTATCAGTATCATATTATAATGGTTAATTTCAGAATTTCACGTGTTAGCTAACATTAAATGCACACCAGCACTAGCCAACTAGAAAAAATATTTTCCAAACCCAAAGTGAGCTCAAAGTAAGTCACACAAATAACTACCAATAATGAACTTTACAACCAAGAAGAAGTATTTTTACTGGCAGTATCTTTGTCCGTGTCTACTTCGACTTGGCAGATGCACCTCTATGTAGCTGTCTTCACTGTACTGTAAAAGCTTAATTAAGCATATTTTTATTACCGAAGTACTATTAAAGTGCAAGAGAATACATCTTTAATGCACGTCAGGTAAGCATGTTAGGAATACAAATGTAGTATAAACATGATATTTTAAGTTCAAGTACATTTTTTATGTTTTTAACAGCACTTCTTTTACACCTGGGAAGGAAAAAAGTCCACATGGGTCCATCTATGGGCGAATCCTGTGGACATGAAGAAAGGTACAGATTTATGCACCTTCCTTGGACGTTTGCAACAAAAACAGCAAAAAGTATTGCATGAACCGTTTAGGAATTACAGCCTTTTTTTTACAGAGTCCCTCCATTTTCACAGGCTCAAAAGTAATTGGACATCTTGAGATCCTTTGCCAGGCCTTTACTGCAACCGCCTTCAGTTATTGCTTGTTTGTGGGCTTTTCTGCCTTCAGTTTTCTCTTCAGCATGTGAAAAGCAGCTCAATTGGGTTGAGGTCATAGGACATTTAAGAATATTTAATTTCTTTGCATTAAGAAGCTCTTGGGTTGCTTTTGCTGTATGTTTCGGGTCATTATCCATCTGTACTGTGAAGCACCGCCCTATTAGTTTTGCAGCATTTGACTGAATCTAAGTAAAAAGTATAGCTCTATACACTTCAGAATTCATCCTTCTATTAGCAGTCACATCATCAATAAATCAACCAGTGACCCAGTTCCATTGGCAGCCATACATGCCCATACCATAACACTTCCTCCACATGTTTGACAGATGATGTGGTATGCTTTGGATCATGAGCCCTTTATTTCCTTCCCCATACTCTAATCTTCCCATCATTCTAGTAATCTTGCATCAGAACTGGTCAGGCTTTTTTTTTTTTTTTTGATCAAAGTCTAATCTGGCCTTTCTGTTCTTGAGTTACCAGTGGTTTGCATCTTTAGGTAAATCGTCCGTATTTACATTCATGAAGGCGTCTCTTGATTGTGGACTTTGACAAAGATACATCTACCTCCTCGAGGGTGTTCTCGACTTGGCAAGATGTTGTGAAGGGATTTTTCTTCCAGAAGAAAATAATTCTGTGATCATCCACTTTAGGTGTCTTCCGTGGTCTTCAAGGCCTTTTGGTGTTGATGAGCTTGTCAGTGCATTCCATCTTTTTAAGAATGTACCAGATTGTTGATTTGGCCACTTGTAAAGTTTTTGCTATCTCTCTGATAGCTTTGTTTGTTTGTTTGTTTGTTTTAGCTTAATGATGGCCTCCTTCACTTGTATCAACAGCTCTTTGGACTACATATTGAGAATTCCCACGAACAGTTACCAATTGCATATTCAACATTTGGAATCAACTCCAGATCTTTTTTTCTCCTTAATGTGTCATGAAATAACGAGGAAACATGCCACACCTGGACATGAACCTGCTTATCAGTCAATTGTACAATTACTTTTGAGCTTGTGAAAATGGAGGTTAAAAAAATCACATCTTGATTGCTTCATTTCAAATCCATTGCAGTGGTGTGTAGAGGCAAAATTGGAAATGAGAATGACAGTAGAAGTGAAGTCCTAAAATTGTCCTCTGGTGATGTGGTGTTAGATTGTTTCTGAACTGTGTGAGAAACAGTTAATATGACACTTTTTTATAATTATTTTTTAAATAAATGTCTGTTGGTGCCTATTAGCTTTTATTTATTGTTTGTAAGATTGATGTTGGATGATGTATTAATCAGAGGATTGTCACCCACACTCACTAACAGTCATATTGTTAGAACAGTTTGACTCCAGTCTAGTCTTGATTTGGATAAATGCCTCCTTTAACCTTTAGTGTCTAAAACCATTTTTCCTCATCTACAGTTTGAAGTTGTCCTGTTCTATTGGCTACATTTTGTTTACATCTGTTTTTATTGAAATGTGCAAAACTTCTGCTAATAGAACAAGACTAGAAACACAATAAAATCATAATAAGAAATATTATATTTTCAACTGCTATCATTTTTTCACTCTATGTACATACAGGTGCATCTCAATAAATTAGAATGTCGTGAAAAAGTTCATTTATTTCAGTAATTCAACTCAAATTGTGAAACTCGTGTATTAAATAAATTCAATGCACACAGACTGAAGTAGTTTAAGTCTTTGGTTCTTTTAATTGTGATGATTTTGGTTTACATTTAACAAAAACCCACCAATTCACTATCTCATCAAATTAGAATATGGTGACATGCCAATCAGCTAATCAACTCAAAACACCTGCAAAGGTTTCCTGAGCCTTCAAAATGGTCTCTCAGTTTGGTTCACTAGGTAAGCCACAAACATTCATTGCCAAAGAAGCTGGCTGTTCACAGAGTGCTGTATCCAAGCATGTTAACAGAAAGTTGAGTGGAAGGAAAAAGTGTGGAAGAAAAAGATGCACAACCAACCGAGAGAACCGCAGCCTTATGAGGATTGTCAAGCAAAATCCATTCAAGAATTTGAGTGAACTTCACAAGGAATGGACTGAGGCTGGGGTCAAGGCATCAAGAGCCACCACAAACAGACGTGTCAAGGAATTTGGCTACAGTTGTCGTATTCCTCTTGTTAAGCCACTCCTGAACCACAGACAACGTCAGAGGCATCTTACCTGGGCTAAGGAGAAGAAGAACTGGACTGTTGCCCAGTGGTCCAAAGTCCTCTTTTCAGATGAGAGCAAGTTTTGTATTTCATTTGGAAACCAAGGTCCTAGAGTCTGGAGGAAGGGTGGAGAAGCTCATAGCCCAAGTTGCTTGAAGTCCAGTGTTCAGTTTCCACAGTCTGTGATGATTTGGGGTGCAATGTCATCTGCTGGTGTTGGTCCATTGTGTTTTTTGAAAACCAAAGTCACTGCATCCATTTACCAAGAAATTTTGGAGCACTTCATGCTTCCTTCTGCTGACCAGCTTTTTGAAGATGCTGATTTCATTTTCCAGCAGGATTTGGCACCTGCCCACACTGCCAAAAGCACCAAAAGTTGGTTAAATGACCATGGTGTTGGTGTGCTTGACTGGCCAGCAAACTCACCAGACCTGAACCCCATAGAGAATCTATGGGGTATTGTCAAGAGGAAAATGAGAAACAGGAGACCAAAAAATGCAGATGAGCTGAAGGCCACTGTCAAAGAAACCTGGGCGTCCATACCACCGTGCCACAAACTGATCACCTCCATGCCGCGCTGAATTGAGGCAGTAATTAAAGCAAAAGGAGCCCCTGCCAAGTATTGAGTACATGTACAGTAAATGAACATACTTTCCAGAAGGCCAACAATTCACTAAAAATGTTTTTTTATTGGTCTTATGAAATATTCTAATTTGTTGAGATAGTGAATTGGTGGGTTTTTGTTAAATGTGAGCCAAAATCATCACAATTAAAAGAACCAAAGACTTAAACTACTTCAGTCTGTGTGCATTGAATTTATTTAATACACGAGTTTCACAATTTGAGTTGAATTACTGAAATAAATTAACTTTTCCACGACATTCTAATTTATTGAGATGCACCTGTATGTATAGTTTTATGTTGTAATGAAATGTGTATTTGTGTAAAACTAAATGAATGATTTTCTCAAATTGTCATTTGTGCAGTATTATTGCGTCACATGATTATTTTGGATGTTAGATTTAAAAGTGCAGTTTGAAATTTTTAGATGACTCTTGCATTTATATAAAAAATCTGAATTGAAGAAACTCCACTGCGTGGTAATATTGAAAATCACACAAAACCTTCAACACTTTTGAAATGCTTTTACAAACTGCATTTTTAAAATTGCCAAGGTCTATGTCTAAAACATCTGTCCTATATAGATCACAATCAAGTTAGTATAGGTTTCATCTGTACTATAAGAAAGCAGACAAGGCCTATAAACTGCAATCAAACTTTATTGTCTCAGGGATGAATTAATGTATGTTATTTCACCCCTCCTAGACACCAGGGGCAGTGAAAATCAATCAGTCACTTTCTTGTGTGGTGACTGAGTGGAGTTCCCTTGCCATACTGCACACTAACTCATTAAACCTACTTTATTAAGCAGGACTCTGCAAAACTCGCATACTTGGGCTATACTCAGGTTCCCTCAACTCCTCTCCACTGGGTCAAGTTCTTCCTCAGTGTTATCTACTCGATTGTGATATGCCACACACCCTCCCTTTACCCTTTATGCTCACCCCAAACCTGGTCTAGTGGGTTCCCCCTCGCTGCAGTTCGCTGCTGAGCCTGCTACTTCTGTTTACCCGTCATTCTCCGTGTTCTAGAGAACATCATTGTATATGGCCTACAGTAACATAACCTTAGCAGTTGTACTGCTGTTGTCTTTCCCATTGTGTGGGAGCTCTGATCAACACAACGCTTCTGGCAGTGGAACAGTGAGGTGCATGAAGTCAAATGTGTTACCACTTCATGATTTTGTTGGAATTTATTGGCACACACACACACACACACACACACACACACACACACACACACACACACACAGAGGTATTGAGGAGATTCTCGCTGCCCCTGGTGACCCTTGGGTGTTTTTTCTTCTTTCCTTTTTTACTTCGGTAGAAGTCTGTAGAAAAAAAATGAGAGAGATGTGTTCAGTTAAATATCATATTAACTTATACTGTATCAAATATTAACATATTTTTCTTTAATTACTTTCATTTAATATTGTTAGCATAGCAATCTGTTATTGTAGATCTCAGTACTGATGTAGTACAATCCATGTGCACTTGGCACTCAGCTCACTTTATTTAAGTTTATTCTGTTGTTCCTCACTAACTTGGCCTCAGAACCAGTCATGTGCAAGGATATGATGAAGAGTTGGTCGTCTTTTAGGGTCTCGTTGCAGGCACCACCTTATCAGACTGCAGGAAGCTGTGTGTGCAGTAATGTAATTGGTTAAAAATGAAAATTGGTAAATTTCTGAAATTTCTCTTCATATTTATATTTTCTGTAAGTTTTTCATTTTAAAAATATAATTAGAATTCTAGCTATTTTGCTATGGGAGTTTTTTGGCTTTGTGTACAGGTTTGAATGTAAAGCATCTACATTTTCTCACCTTCAGACAGATGATCAGGGAAGTCCAGGTGGCAATTAACAATCTCTCGCGCTCCAGAAAAAGGCTCTTCTCCACATAGCAGGTGGTACAGGAGTATGCCAAGACCCCAGACGGTGGCAGGTTCCGCCTCGTACCGTCTTTCAATGATCCATTCAGGTGGGCGGAAAGTCCGGGTGCCTGAATGAAAGACAGAGAATGAGCATTGTCAGTAAGATCACAAAAATGATCCACCACCGAATTCCCATCAAATCTGTTGAGGCGCAGTTACCTGCATATTCCGTGTAGGGGGTGTCCTTAAGCAGATCCCCACAGCCGAAATCGATCAGCTTCACTTCAAGGGTCTGAGGGTTCAGGAGGATGTTTTCGTCCTTGATGTCTCGATGGAGCACACCCCGGTCACGGCAGTGAAGTGCAGCGAAAAGTACTTGCTGCATGATGATTTGAGCCTGGGATTCAGAAATGTTCACACCTTTACAGTACTCGAAGAGATCAACACAGGGGTCGGGCCGCTCCAGAACCAGGATGAAGGTTTCGGGTGTCTCGAACCATTCCAGCAGCTTTATGACAAATGGACAGTGAGGCGGCTTGCACACGAGCTCCATTAGTGCCACCTCAAGAGGGAGTCTGCGAGTGTCGCCAGGCTAAAAACAGAGTGGACATGGTTAGTATTGGATTGGACAGAAATGCATGTGAAGTCAAATCATGCTGCTCAAAATGCGAGTGAAATAAATAAAAGCCATAACGGCCATCCAATGATGATTTGAAGAATAAAACTGTGATTGAGTTTAGTCACTTTCACCCTTCATGTTTTGGTTTAGAAAGTGATTTTCATTTGGAAAGTGACAAATGTAATGTAAGTTCACTTACAAGGGTGATGTATTGGTCATCTTCAAACCTGTACATGACTTTCAGGGCCACCTGCAACACAGAAATAGATAATTAGCTTCATTGCTCTCATCTAACTTTAGTACAGTTTCCAAGTGTAACTCACTAATGAGCTAACCAACTTCTGCCTATATAAACTCAGATATAAAAGTAGGACTTGATTTAATACCCAGAAATTCTTTTAGAAAACATGTCATTGCTTTTGGTTCCTCAGTAATATGTAATGATCTACAAGTCTTGTATTGTGTTCAGCAGTGCCAGTTAACTGTATATGTGCTGATATTCACCTTTTTCCCATCTGATTTTCGAACGCCTGCGTACACGTAACCGAATCCTCCTTTTCCCAGCAGCTTTCCCAAAATGTAGTAAGTGAAAAAGTTTGCTGTTGAACAAAAGAAAGAAACAAACAGTTTAGCTCATTTTCAGAGATCCAGCTCTGTGGTACTTCCACAGGTAACAGCTATTATGAGTCCAGAATGTTATATGAAAAGTCTGATCTTGGACAGGGTGTGTTCCTGTTTTCTGTCTCACACCTCTCTTTTCCGTCTTCACATCGTTCTTTTCTGTCTCTGTTCTCCTCCTCTTTTCTGCCCTCTCTTCAGGCTGGGGCTCAGGTTCTTCAGGAGGAGCATCCATCCTTTTCCTCTTTGAAGGATTCACCTTGCTTACTCTTCTCGTGACAGAGCAGGATGCCTCTACACAGGTCTCAGTCTTTTCAGGCTTCACATCTGTCTCTTCTCTCTTTGTTCTCCTTCTTTTAACCGGCTTTTCCTTGGGCTGGAGCTCAGGTTGTTCAGGAGCAAGATCCATCCTTTTTCTCTTCATAGGGTTCTCCTGGCTTTCCCTTCTACCAAAGTGTGGGCCTGCTTAAGAAAATATTGTAGAAATTACTAGGGCTGGCGGATATGACAATATATAGTTTTGTTGATATGATTAATATCCCCTGAACCAAGGAGTGAGATTTAAGGAGTGAGAAATTAGCCTCCATTTCTATTTACATATTTATATATAAATTCAGGATGTATATCATGGCTCAAGTGGTATTTCCAATGATATTTAATGATATATCTTCCTTGAGCTATTATATAAACTATGTTTTTTACTTGCTACACTCTCAGAAGGTGATGAGGACATGTCCCCAGTGTGAACATTTATATGAACAATTAAAGAGTTTTGTTTTCGGCAACAAAAGATAGATTCTGTAAAAATTGAGTTAACTCACCGCTTGCTGGACAATTGCAATCCATCACTTCCAGTTTTAGCAGAAATCAGCGTCGTGAAATAAGTTTGTAAAAGAAACGTCGTCCACAGCGTGCTTTCTTCTGCCTGTAACTGATCAGAATGAGTTGTCCAGCAGCTCCGGAATGGCTCTGTGACATCATGATGCTCTATTCCATAAAGTATTCCATATTCCATAAACATTCTTTAAAAAAAATGTTTTTTAGAACAGTGTTGCAGAAGAACTTTCCTCATGTTCCCAAACAGTGTCTCACTTCATTTCACTGCATGGTGTTTTAACCATATTTTGAAGTTTCAGCTTGTTTTGTTGTTGTTTTTTATCACAGGTACAAAGTGCAGCGAAATTAAATCAGTTACTCCAAAGACTTTGCATATATATATATATATATATATATATATATATATATATATATATATATATATATAGTACTGTACAAATGTTGTATACAGTACCCTGTTTTTTTATTTATATATTTAGTTGTTATATTTTTTATTTTATGACGTCTACATTATCAAGTCAGTACAAAAAACATTTTAGATTCACAAACATTAGTTTTCTAGCACAAAATTATACGTTACAGAAAAATGTTTGTGTGTCATTAAAGAAAGCAGCATATTACGTAAGAGACACTTACTCAGACAAAAAAAACACAATGAAGGCTGCTGGGTTTTGCTGCAGAAATAAGAAAACTGTGGCTGGTTCTGCAAGATGCTCAATAAAACTTACCAGGTAATTTCCTTATAAAACTGCACAAATTTTACCTGAGATTACTATTTAATTAAAAAAAAAAAAAAAATTATTGACTTTGTTTCATTTACTACTGTTGACTGCTTTTTACGGTATATATATATATATATATATATATATATATATATATATATATATATATATATATATATATATATATATACAGGTGCATCTCAATAAATTAGAATGTCGTGGAAAAGTTAATTTATTTCAGTAATTCAACTCAAATTGAGAAACTCGTGTATTAAATAAATTCAATGCACACAGACTGAAGTAGTTTAAGTCTTTGGTTCTTTTAATTGTGATGATTTTGGCTCACATTTAACAAAAACCCACCAATTCACTATCTCAACAAATTAGAATATGGTGACATGCCAATCAGCTAATCAACTCAAAACACTTGCAAAGGTTTCCTGAGCCTTCAAAATGGTCTCTCAGTTTGGTTCACTAGGTAAGCCACAAACATTCATTGCCAAAGAAGCTGGCTGTTCACAGAGTGCTGTATCCAAGCATGTTAACAGAAAGTTGAGTGGAAGGAAAAAGTGTGGAAGAAAAAGATGCACAACCAACCGAGAAAACCGCAGCCTTATGAGGATTGTCAGGCAAAATCGATTCAAGAATTTGAGTGAACTTCACAAGGAATGGACTGAGGCTGGGGTCAAGGCATCAAGAGCCACCACACACAGACGTGTCAAGGAATTTGGCTACAGTTGTCGTATTCCTCTTGTTAAGCCACTCCTGAACCACAGACAACGTCGGAGGCGTCTTACCTGGGCTAAGGAGAAGAAGAACTGGACTGTTGCCCAGTGGTCCAAAGTCCTCTTTTCAGATGAGAGCATGTTTTGTATTTCATTTGGAAACCAAGGTCCTAGAGTCTGGAGCAAGGGTGGAGAAGCTCATAGCCCAAGTTGCTTGAAGTCCAGTGTTAAGTTTCCACAGTCTGTGATGATTTGGGGTACAATGTCATCTGCTGGTGTTGGTCCATTGTGTTTTTTGAAAACCAAAGTCACTGCACCCGTTTACCAAGAAATTTTGGAGCACTTCATGCTTCCTTCTGCTGACCAGCTTTTTGAAGATGCTGATTTCATTTTCCAGCAGGATTTGGCACCTGCCCACACTGCCAAAAGCACCAAAAGTTGGTTAAATGACCATGGTGTTGGTGTGCTTGACTGGCCAGCAAACTCACCAGACCTGAACCCCATAGAGAATCTATGGGGTATTGTCAAGAGGAAAATGAGAAACAAGAGACCAAAAAATGCAGATGAGCTGAAGGCCACTGTCAAAGAAACCTGGGCTTCCATACCACCGTGCCACAAACTGATCACCTCCATGCCACGCCGAATTGAGGCAGTAATTAAAGCAAAATAAGCCCCTACCAAGTATTGAATACATGTACAGTAAATGAACATACTTTCCAGAAGGCCAACAATTCAATAAAAATGTTTTTTTATTGGTCTTATGAAGTATTCTAATTTGTTGAGATAGTGATTTGGTGGGTTTTTGTTAAATGTGAGCCAAAATCATCACAATTAAAAGAACCAAAGACTTAAACTACTTCAGTCTGTGTGCATTGAATTTATTTAATACACGAGTTTCACAATTTGAGTTGAATTACTGAAATAAATGAACTTTTCCACGACATTCTAATTTATTGAGATGCACCTGTATATATATATATTTTTTTTTTTTTTTTATTTACATTTACATTTATGGCATTTGGCAGACGCCCTTATCCAGAGCGACTTACATCTTTATTTCATTTATACATCTGAGCAGTTGAGGGTTAAGGGCCTTGCTCAATGTCTTAACCACTGAGCTACCACTGCCGTATATATATAAAATGTACACTGCTGTGAAAAAGTATTTGCCCCCATCCTTATTTCTCAAAGGCATCCTGTGTAAACACAAAATACAGTTTTTAAATGATAATTATTTATTGTAGCAAAAAAGTCATCCAATACCAACTGGGCCTGTGTGAAAATGTATTTGCCCCCGTAGTTCCTAATTCCCCAAATCTATGAAACTGCATTCATAATCAGGTTCAGCTGGACTAGACGCAACCAGTCCTGATTACTGCAAACCCTGTTCAATCAAATCTAAACTTAAAAAGAACTTTTTCAACAGCATGAATCTGGTTAAAAGGTCTTATCCAGTAATACACTTTGCCAAAATTGAAAAGATATTCCAAAGAAATTCCAGAAATGATGAGGAAGAAGGTGTTTGAAATACATCAGTCTGGGTTACAAAGCTATTTCAAAGGCTCTGGGATCAAAGAACCACAGTGAGAGCCATTATCTCCAAATGGAAAAACTCGGCACGACAGTTAACCTTACCAGAAGTAGCCAAACTTCCAAAATTCCTCCAAGAGCACAGCAACGACTCATCCAGGAATCACAAAAGAGCCAAGGACAACATCAAAGGGTTTACATGCCTCTCTTGCATCAGTAAAGGTCACTGTTCATGACTCCACTATCAGAAAGACACTGGGCAAAAATGGCATCCATGGAAGTGTGGTGAGGTGAAAACCACTGATTACCCAGAAGAACGTTATGCCTTGACTGAATTTGACACACCTTGATGATCCTCAAACCTTTTGGGCAAATGTTCTGTGGGTTGATGAGTCGAAAGGAGAACTGTTTGGGAGACAGGGGTCCTGTTACATCTGGCGTAAACCAAACACAGAATTCCACAAAAAGGACATCTTACCTATGGTCAAGCATGGTGGTGGAAATGCGATGGTGTGGGGCTGCTTGGCTGCTTTGCTGCTTCAGGGCCGTGGCAACTTGCAATAATTTAGAGAAACATGAATTCTGCTCTCTATCAGAAAATCCTAAAGGAGAATGTCTGGTCTTCAGTCTGTAAGTTGAAACTCAAGTGCAGCTGGATTATGTAGCAAGACAATGATCCAAAGCATAGGAGTAAATCCTAGTCCTGGAAGTAAGTGAAAGTCTGATCTCCAGTTATTGGAAGTGGTTATTGCAGTTATTGCTGCTAAAGGTGGCACAAACAGATTTTAAGTTTAAAGGGTCAATTAGTTTTTCACATTGGTGGTAGGGGTTGGATAACTTTTTTTGCTTTAATAAAACAAATAAATAAATAAACACTGTATTGTGAGTTTACTCAGCTTGTTTTATGTTGTATTTCGTTTGAAGATCTAAAATTATTTAGTATGAGATGTACAGAAAAACAGAAGAAATATATATATATATGTACATACGTATTTACACTAAAGTGTTCTGTCCTGTGCTAGGTATAAACGTGTGTGTGTGTGTGTGTGTGTGTGTGTGTGTGTGTGTGTGTGTGTGTGTCTGTAATGTCACTTGCGGTGGTGAGGGCGCTCTCTGTAGTGGCTTTGTAAAAGGACTTGTGTAGATAGCTGAAGAGGTGTCGAACTTCCACAGCTGACATAGAGGGTAAAGACACTGTCTTCATTCTGAAATCAACACAACCAGTTCTTTAGCCTTGTTGATTTTTAGGAACAGGTTATTGTCCAGGCACCACTGGGACAGCCTGTCCACTTTATCCACATAGGCCTTCTTATCATTGTTGGTGATCAGGCCTACAAACAGTGTGTCATGCACAAACTTCACAATGATATTTTATTTGTGTGTGGCTACACAGTAGTGTGTGTATATAGTACAGAAAAAGCCTTAAATCACAGTCATGGGGAGCTCCAGTGTTGAGGTTGAGGGTGTTGGAGGTGAAGCCGCCTACTTCACCATCTGTGGTCGTCCAGTTAAAAAGTCCAAATGTCCAGTGAGCAAACTGCAATAAAACTTAAAAACTAATCAAGGTCAAAAACATTTGTGCTGGGCCATAGTGAACGATATATTTCTTAAAACAAACAAATAAATAATTAGCTAATTAGATATCTGCACACACACACACACACACACACACACACACACACACACACACACACATTAGAAATTGTTCCATTCTCTTTCTATATATTTGTGTTTGAAAAAAAAAAATTGTTTAAATTAAAATATACAAAGTCCCTGTATATTTGAGCTCAAAATAAATCTTGTTCTTTTCATGTACAACCCTCTGAATTTTTTTTTTTTTTTTAAATAAAAAGTGCCAATAATTTTGGGGCTGTATTTCCTGTATATGCTGTTGAAACAGAGCAAACTACTTGCAATATTTTGAGCAGTAGAGGGCAGCAATTGGATATTTTGTGTATTGGAGAACTAAAATCACACGCAAACACACACACACACATTAGAACATCTAGAGCCTCTGAAGGAACCTTTAAATGTTCTTTGTAGAACTCTACAACAAAGTGTTTCCCTATCAGAAAGGGTTATAAGTATAAAAATTTATATAAGGAAAAGGAATATAAGGAAAAAGGAGAAACACTATCAAATGTGATGTTTATTCATTACAGAAATGTCAGAGTGACTTGTGTTCTTTGCCTAACAAAAGTAATACATACTAATAGGGTAGAAAGAAATATTGGGGATGGGGGAAAAACATGAAATACAACTGAATAACATTAAACATTCATTAAAAATGTGAATTTATTGAAGAAATTTTAAGTGTGAGAATAGATTGACCAGCTAAGGTGCAGCTATAACAGTCATTTATGAGAGACAAGCTGCTTCTACAAATGAACATAAAACACAAACACAACTATCGTTACACCAGAGAGAGAGAAATGTTCGTTTTTGCAGAGTCAATATAAAACTGCATAACACACCATGATGTGATTTTATAATGAAAGCAGAGATTTTAATGCTGATGATAAACAGCTGATTAAAACACTTCATTTCTGCCTGTATCTGTTTTCTGGTTTGATTTCTACCTAATAAAAACTACAAATATCCCACGTCCCTAAAATGAACAAATCTGGTGTATTTTTGTTGTGTTTTGCTTCAGTGGAAGAAAATTTACTTATCCAGTATTGCCCATTCATATAAATAAATCTAATTCAAAGTCAAAAATATTTAATTTTTCACCATTATTTACAACTTTTAACACATACAAATCTACTTTTTGTACATAATTTTGACTAACTAAGATGACAGTGTAGCTCAGAAAACATCTGAAGCAATACCAAATGCCAAAAACATCTATTGCAATGTGTGATTACGGTTTTACTGTATACTGATAAAGTGTCAACGCCTCCAATTTTTAATATTAGACTTGCAGGTCTTTTTTTTCACATGAATTGTTACTGTTATTTTCAGTAAAGAGTTTTTCTTTCATTTTGTAGTAATATCCCTCCTTCTCCATAAGTTCCTGGTGACTGCCTTGCTCCACAGTCACCCCCTGATTAATCACAATAATTTGGTCCGCCTTCTCAATGGTCTTCAGCTTGTGTGCAATCACCAGTAAGGTCTGGTTGGGGCAGTTGGCCAGGGCTTGTTGGACCTGAGTAAACATTTTAAAGCTTGTTGTTACAAAGTTAATCTGGATGCGGTCTGTATCTATATGTGTATATAGTGTGTGTGCATGTGTACCGTTTGTTCACTGTTAGGATCCAGAAAGCTTGTGATCTCATCCAGTAATATAACCTGTGGCTGTCTGATTAGAGCTCTGGCAATCGCAATGCGCTGCTTCTGACTGCTACCAAGAAGACTTCCTCGTTCTCCTACATCTGAGAAATAATGTTTAATAAAGAATCTTATTTTTCAATGGTCATCATTTACACCTTCTGTATGTATGTCATAATTCAATTCACGTGGTCATGACTACAGTTAAACATCATTCTATTGTATCTTACCTGTGTCATAACCTTTCGGTAACTGGCAGATGAATTCATGTGCATTGGCTTTGCGTGCTGCCTCCTCAATTCTCTTGAGTGAACAGCCTGGCAATCCGTAAGCAATATTGTCCCGTATGGTACCTGAGAAGAGAACAGGCTCCTGGCCCACTGCAACAAGCTACCGAAGATAATTATAAATGTAATTAATGTGATTAACATATTTTTAAATATTATATAAATGTGAGTTCAATTATTGAAGCCAAACTGTTGAAGTATTACTAACATCTATCTATCTAACTATCTACTTACTTATTTACTTACTATTTACTTACTTACTATGCACAATGCTACTATCTATATAGATATATTATTAATATTGCATTGGTCTACTGAAAACGAAAGAAATGTGCAGATTTTATGACGGACTGCTAGACATTTTTTCGAACTCCACAGCCAATATTGAAACAATAATAAGAATGTGTTACCAGCATGTTATAAATGTCCAGCATTACCTTGCTGTGTAGGTATTTGTGCTGGTAGTTCTGTAGAGGCTGTCCATCTAGTAGGATCTGTCCATTCTGAGGCTGGTAAAACCTCTGCAGCAGACTGACACAAGTGGTTTTCCCACCACCGGAAATCCCCACCAGGGCAGTCATTTTACCAGGCTTCAGATCCAAACTGAAGTCCTAAATAAAACACAGAGACACCCTATAATGTGCTTAATGCATTATTCATTGTACTTGTCATGTTTATGAGATGATAGATTGTAGAAATGCATGAAAAATGCTGTCAGAACTGGCAGAAATAATTATTTCAAGTGTGCTGTATGTGATAAGTAAGGAATAAAATGCAACAGGGCATGCTGTTATAGAAAATACTGTTATAGAATTGTAGGATTGCAAATTTAGTTGTCAGCTCTTGACACATTAACAGCCAATAAGCTCATGTAGCATGTTATGGTCAAGTTGTTATAAGCACCTCCAGCACATTGTGGTCAGGACGTGTTGGATATGAGAAGGTGATGTTCTGGAAGCTGACGTGTCCCTTCAGTTCCTCTGGCTCCAGGGTCCCATCTGTGCTCACTTCAGGCTTGCGGTCCAGGTGCTCAAACACCTTCCCTGCAGCACCCACAGAGTTCAGCATGTCTCCAAATATGTAAATCAAAGTCTGAAAGGGATAAAGCAATTTATTCATTAAAGTTTTAGGTTCTGACTCCAGACAACCTTTTTAATCTACAAGGTGCACATACCCTAATGCTGTCCCCGAGATCTGATTGGTAGAGGATGAATGAGACCAGATTTCCAGTGGTCAGCTGTCCATACGTTACAAACAGGTGACCATAGTATAACATAGCCACCTTCACTCCCAACTCTGTGAGCTGCGATCAATACACAGAAACACAACCATATAGCAATACATATAGTAAATATATTTAGCGAGGGAAAGAAAAGAGGATTATGTCACAAAAATAAATTGTCATATTACCTTTTCTCACTAATTTGTATAATAGTCTGTTGATATACTGAGGTATCATGAAAACTACACCAGTAGCATAAAAATAGTACAAATTTAGACGTTTACTGTATTTAGTTTGGATTCTACAAACTCATCAGGAATGTGACCCTCCAACAGAGACTGTATACTCACCCTTCTCACCAGCAGGTACACTGCTCTGACTGTGTCTCTCTGAGTCTTTATAATATGCGTGTCCATCAGCCGTTCGTCATAGCGACACTTCTCACTCTGCATTGCGTTAAAACTCTTTACTGTCCTGATGCCCGACACAGCCTCTCCTGCAGCATCATTTGCCTTTGCTATGGAGTCCTGCACCTTCTTTGAGAGTCTCTATAGGAAGCACGGGGGGGGGGGGGGGGGGGGATTATGATGAAATAAGGTACATTGTACAATGTTTTAACATTATTCACATTTTAATTGCTACTAAACTGTTTTGTGGAACACAAGGTTATGTTTTAAATAACTATATGCTCTGTAAAAAGCCCTCCCTGGAAAAAGTATAATCTTGCTTGGGAAGAGGTGCAGTCCATTCTTGCATTTCCAAGTCAGTTATAAATAGTACCAGCGCTAACAACCATGTGGAACACTAATGCTTCATTACAAGAGCTTCATTTTGTTGGGAAATTGGTCCAGATTGATTCCAGACTATTTGGTCATTACCTGGTAATGTGTGTCATAGATGTTCTGTAGTAGTCCAGTCAAAGGCGTCTCCATCAGGGTCAATACAGTGAGCTTCCAGGAGAGACTAAACATCAGGTACAGCATCCCCAGGGTCTTAATCAGGGTTCGCAGAAGGACGTTCACATTTAGGGCTACAGCTCGTGCCATGAGATTGGTGTCTGTGGACAGTCTGCATGTGAGGTCACCTGGTGAACAAATGTAGATTTTTAAAAAATCAATGTGATTCTCCAAAGACAGTCAGGGAAGCAGGTGTGCCAATAGTTACATTCTAATTGTGGCCATTTCACACAACTAAGTAGGATAATTTAAAAAAAAAATACTTGTGGGTTAGCATGCTAAACCATGATGGGAATACATAAACGTCTACCTGTCTTTGTAGTCTCAAAGAAGCCAATGTCCTGTTTAAGCAAGCAGCTGAAGAGTCGATGCTTCACTCTACAAATAAATCTGCCAATAGCGCACAAGAACAGGCCTCCTCGGCAGCCTGCACTGAAAGAACTGAAGATGGATAGAAAACATTAAAGTCTATTAATACAGTAATCTTCATTCTAGTAACATAATAGCCTGTCATTGGAATGTAGAACTGGTTAGGATACTGTTAGGGAATGTGACTGTGCTGATTAATACTAGTTCTAGGACCAGCGTTGGTCACTCTAAAAGCTAACACAAACTGTAAGAATCCACAATATCATGTCATTTACTGACCTTCCAAAAGAGGACAATGTCATTAATATTATTGTTGAAAGAAATTCATCCCAGCTGTACTTAGTCTGCAGGATATCGATCAACTTTCCTGTGTAGAGTGGAATAAACATCTCACCTGCAAACACAAGAACATCTCACCTGAGCATGGGTGCTTCATTGAAATATCACTGAAAATGATTCAGTTATTACTTACAAAGGACAGCTAAGGCTAGAAAGACAGATGCCCCGATTAAAAACAGGTAGTCGGGTTTGTACAAGCGGATCACTCTCATGAAGAGCACTCGAGCTTTCTGCTTGTTCTCTTTGCTGCTTCTTTGCCCATTAGACTCTGGTAAGAGCGTCTCCCAAAACAGGCATCCCAAAGCAGCAGCCACACTGCTGACCAGCCACATAGCAAACTTCTCCAGCGGCCAGCTACCAAACAGAGTTAAGCGACCTGTTTCATACACAGGAGTGATAAAACAGTGGGCCATAACCCATCTCTTCATCAGCGGTCCTCTCACATCGCTCCTGTAGAAGAGTGAGCAGAGCAGTGAGCATCTCAGCACAGCTTCAGTCCACTGCCACACCAAGTCAGCTCCACCGTCCAAACTCCTCACTTCACCTCTCAAGTGTGTGCCTACCAAGTCCAGCACATAGACGATGACCAAATCCGTGAACACAGCAAGAGCAGCCACCAAACGTTTGGACATATTGTAGCCTGTGTATGAACCGCTGAAGTGTCGCTGTTAAATAAATGGCGCCTCAGATTCAAAGCGCTCGTGTTTATAAGTAAATCGCTTTATCCTGCATGTATTTCCTCAGCTAGATCAGTCTAAATAAAGGTATTCCCCAGTCTTTCCCTACACCGAAAGCTGACTCGGGTTTACTTTCAATTTCATTTTCTCAGGGGTTTTCCAGAATACTATGCCAAATATTAGCTGCTTAACCACGACAGGACGAGACCTAAAACTGACCTAACGTTTTGTGTGCGTTTTATTTTGCGTGTATGGATTTTGTCTGAGTGTGCGCGGGCTCTACCCCATTTTAAATTATTTTCAGCTGTCACCATGGGGAGGCGATAAACCTTGCCTTTCTACTCAAAGTCCGAGACAAACCTGTCTATGTCAGGTCTGCCTAGCAACTGATGAGTCAACTTAAAGCCACAAATAAGTTTCACAGTTTCTGTACATTTCCCATTTTCTTTTCAGTTTTCTTTCTATCTATCTATCTATCTATCTATCTATCTATCTATCTATCTATCTATCTATCTATCTATCATTTTCTAACTACAATAAACTATAATGTACACGATTCCATTCCAAGAGTCCATTGTACTGGCCTAGTTGTTTGGTTTTGTTTTTTTGGGGGGGTTTGCCCTATTTTTTAATGAATCATCCTAGTTTGCCCATTCCTGGTTTTCAAGTTGCGTAGTCTAGTCCTTCTGGTTTTGTTTGCATTAGTTTCTTTTAATACAACCTGCACTTGTATCGTATCTGTCTGCTTATCGAGTACATGTATTACATTTCAATCATAATCACCCCTGCTGAAAAAAAAAAAAAACAATAGAAACCCTCTTAGAATTTGTAATAATAATAATAATAATAATAATAATAATAATAATAATAATAATCATTCGTTACATTTATATACCGCTTTTCTAGACACTCAAAGTGCTTTACAATGGGAATTGTATTGGTTTTAATGGAAACTGTAATGGTCCCTGTGGGTCTCTAGTGGTAATTTGTTGCCTTCTCTTGGTGACATGTTATATGTAGTGGATACCATGAAGGATAAGTAATGGTAATGGTAATGGTTTTAATGATTAGCTTGTGGTTTGTAATGGTATTTGTAGTGGAAATCATTAGAATTTTACGTGATTGTTTCTATTGTTTCATTTTTTTCAGCAGGGACAGTACATGCATGTGTTATAGTGGTTTATACATGCTGGTAGACTTGTGCCTCCTTTTGCTCCTTAAGCCTGCTGTATAAAAACTTTATAAATTTGCATAGGATTAATATAATTAATCTCATGTACGCCAAACGCCCAATTTCTAAACTCCATGCAGCATTTCAGAAGTACTCTAATTCTACACACAAAAAGAGGATCTGGCAACACAGGTTTACAGCGCCATCTCTGGCCACGGACATGTAACTGCATCAAAAACCAGCCTCCATATGAACACATCAAGCTGCAAAGTTTCCCGTGGACATGGCACACTTTCACGTCTTTGAAGCACCTGTATCAGGTTTTAATTTCGAGAACTCGTCAAGGTATGGTCAAACTTAATTAATTTCCCTTTGATGGTATTAGTGTGTGAAAAGCGCGATCGTGGTTTTTGAAGTGCATCAACGTTTATCAAAAACGAAAGTAAAGTGTTGCTGTTCCGTGATTCAGTATAAAATCATGTTTTAAAACGAAATAAGACTGATTAGTTTAGGACTACTCTGAGAAACTAAAATCAGATTTGGTGGAATGATGAAAACCTTATGTGTGGATAAATGTAAATAGGCTTCTTTAAATCATACTGCGCTTTGTCTTGATGTATTTCCTTGTCATTCAGAAATGTTTTATTGGAGAATGCTCTGGGTGAGGGGAAAAGTAAGACGCCCAAACCTGTAAAGACTGGCACAACGATCGCAGGAATGGTGTTTAAGGTAAATAGAGGAAAACTGTGCAAATAGGATGCCATCTTAATGATCTAGTATCAAAAGTATCCTGTTACAAACCTTATCGGACAAAAACCTTGTGCGTCGCGCGCGCGTGCGTGCGTGTGTGTGTGTGTGCGCGTGTTTGTAGGATGGTGTGGTCCTGGGAGCTGACACAAGGGCTACCTCCAGCGAAGTAGTTGCTGACAAAATGTGTGCCAAAATTCATTACATTGCTCCAAACATATAGTAAGTCGAAACTCATTCATTCATTCATTCATTCATTTTTGTCCTAGTTGGGGATGCAATGGATCTGGGGCCTATCACACAGGTGCCAGTCCATCACAGCATCATTCATACACATTCATGCACTCATTCACATCTTGGGGGCAATTTAGCATAGCCAGTCCACCTATGGGAAGAGAGCAACTACTATGTTTTTGGGAGGTAAGAGGAAACCAGAGAACCAGTAGGAAACCCCCTTGGACACGGGGACATGTGAGACACCACACAGACAGTAACTTGAGCTTAGGATGCGGAACCAGAGACCCTGGAGCTGTGTGGCATCAACACTACCTGCTGCACCACTGTGTCAACATCATTGGAATTCAACTAAACAGTATCAAAATACTAATAAAAAAATCACATTCTTTATATAGCAAAAATGTCTTAATTGATTAAACATTATACTATTATGGTAAGATAATGGCACAAAAAGACTGACTGTAATGCATATGTATTCATAGTTTTCTTATGTGTTTTAGTTGTTGCGGAGCGGGGACGGCGGCAGACACATTTAAAACTACAGAACTGCTCTCTTCCAACCTTGCCATTTTCTCATTGAATAGCGAGAGGAATCCCAGAGTCACCATGGCAGCTCACATACTACAGGATATGCTCTTCAGGTGGGAATAACCATGTGTGTTTGTGTTAGTGATGAGATTTGTATTTTTTGTATAACAGCTTTGCTTTCAGAGAGCTTCAGCCTGCATAATTTATTCCAGACACTGTTTAAATGTCTTCTCCTGAAACTGTAATTAAGTGCAAGTTTTCTTGCTGCCATTTAATTGTTCATCATCTGGCTGTTATATTCCAGATATCGAGGTATGATTGGAGCAAGTTTAATTCTAGGAGGGGTCGACTTCACAGGGAACCATCTCTACAAAGTGGGGCCCTATGGGAGCATGGACAAGTGTCCATATCTTGCAATGGGTAATATAATAATAATAATAATAATAATAAGCATGTGACATTCACCACACGGAAATGTACATTACATTGTTCTTGCACTAAGTATACCAATGTTTTTTTCAGGATCTGGCGATTTAGCTGCTATGGGTATCCTGGAGGACAGATTTAAAGCCAATATGGAGGTAGCTGTTTGTTTTGAAGAAGCTTTTGAACAGTGACACCTCTGAACTGATGGACTTGGTAGATAGCTAAAATAACAAGAAGTTTGTCAGTGTCCAAATATTTATGGACCTACACTATTTGGCCAAAGGTTTGTGGACACATGACCATAACACTCATGCATGCTTGTTGGACGTCCCATTCCAGATTTAGTCCCCATTTGCTGTTACAAAAAACCTCCACTCTTCTGAGAAGGCTTTCCATGAGATTTTGGAACATGGCTATGGGGTTTGCCCTTTCAGCCACAAGAGTGTTAGTGAGGTCAGGCACTGATGTCGAGCGAGGAGGCTTGGGGTGCAGTCGGTGTTCTAGTTCATCCCAGAGATGTTCAGTGGGGTTGAAGTCAGGGCTCTGTGCAGGCCATTCAAGTTCTTCCACTCCATCCTTGCCTGTAGCTGACAACCTGCAGCTGTCTTCAGTTCCTGCTTGTTCCTGGGGCGTTTTGCATTCAGTTTTGCCTTTAACAAGCGAAATGCATACTCAATTCAATTCAGGTCAGGTGATTGACTTGGCCATTGCCCAACATTCCACTTCTTTGCCTTAAAAAAGGTTGCTTTTGAAGTATGCCTCAGGTCATTGTCCATCTGCACTGTGAAGCACCATCAAATGAGTTTAGAAGCATTTGACCGAATCTGAGCAGATAATATAGGCCTGCACAGTTCAAATTTTATCCTGCTGTTATGTAAATACCAGTAAATACAAGGGAACAAGTTCCATTGGCAGCCATACATGCCTGCACCATAAGATGAGGTGGTATGGTTCAGATCATGAGCAGTTCCTTCCCTTCTCCATAATCTTCTCTTCCCATCATTCTCGTGCAAGTTGATCTTTGTCTCATCTGTCCATAGGGTGTTGTTCCAGAACTGTATGGGATATTTAGATGTTTTTGGCAAACTCTAATCTGGTCTTGAACTCTAATCTAGTTCTTAATTGATTGGTGGCTTAAACAGGCCAGCTGTTTTGAAGGAGTTTTTCTTCATAGGGAGAGAATTCTTGTTATCCACCACAGTTGTTTTCCATGGTCTTCTGCTTTTTTTGGTGTTCCTGTGCTCACCAGTGTGTTATTTCTTTTTAAGAATGCACCTAATAGTTTATTTAGCCACACCTAGTGTTTTTGCTATCTCTGTGATTGATTAGATTTTTCAGCTGAATGGTGGCTTGCTTTACTGGCAATGACAGTTCTTCGGGCTTTATATTGGGAGTTAACAGCAATAGATTCCAAATGTAAATGCCACACTTGAAATCAACCCTAGACCTTTTATCTGCTTTACTTGTAAGTGAAATGATGAGGGAATAACACACACCTGGCCATAGAACAGCTCAGCAGCCAATTGTTGAATTACTTTTGGGCCCTTGAAAAGTGGGGACCATATATATAATGTGCTTTAATTCCTACACCATTCACCCGATTTGGATGTAAATACCTTTAAATTAAAGCCTTAAATGTCTGCGCTAATATGCATTATTTAATGTAAACTCCAATATTCTGTGGTAGACAGCTAAAATAACATAACTAATATTTGTCAAATATTTATGGACCTGACTGTATATATCATTTGCATGTTCATTCTGTCATCCAGCTAGATGAGGCTAAGGCATTGGTGCGTGATGCGATCCATTCGGGCATCATGAGTGATCTTGGTTCAGGTCACAACATAGACCTGTGTGTGATCACCAGACAAGGGGTTGATTACATCAGACCTTATCAGGAGTCTGAATACAAGGACACAAGGTGAGATGAATAAATTCCTACTTAAACATTTTTTGTATGTATAAAAAGTTGTACTCCAGTAGTTATTATCTTTAACATTTAGGGCTTGGCAGTCATTTAGCTTAGTCTTAGTCTTAGCTTATTTTCAATACCTAAATTTACTTGTTACTTAATATTTACTTATACCGTAATACTTAAATTTACTTACTAATATTTTGATGCAATACTAGGTAAGCAGAAAAAAGAAGGTTAAAAGATGAAATAGGCCTCTAAATGTCAAATTAGTGTAAATGTAAAAGCTTGGGTATACTCAGGTGTGTGTGTGTGTGTGTGTGTGTGTGTGTGTGTATACACACTTTATTAGGAACACCTATACACTTGCACATGCAGATATTTAATCAGCCAATCATGTGATGGCAGCACAATACATACAGTCATGCAGATACAGGTCAAGAGCTTCAGTTAATGTTCACATCAAACATCAGAGTGGGGGAAAGTGTGATCTCTGTGACTTTAACTGTGGCATGGTTGTTGATGCCAGATGGGCTGGTTTGAGTGTTTAAGAAACTGCTGATCTCATGGGAATTTCCACACATGACAGTCTCTAAAGTAAAAACTTTTTCTCTGTCTGCATGTGTGTATTTCTCTTTCTTTTCAGAAAGGAGAAGTATAAGTATAAGCCAGGAACAACCCCAGTTTTGAAAGAGAATGTGGTTCATCTGGAGCTGGAGCTACTGCACGAGACAGTTCAGACTATGGAAACAGCCTGAGCTAAGAAAGCACAATCAGTCATGATGTTTGTTATTCAGCCCACCATTTATTACCATCATCAATAACTTTTGTTAATGGTTATTGATATAATGATACTTTAATAAATACATGATGTTTATACATGATGATGAATACATTAATACATACTTTTGCCAAGGACAAATTGTTCATTATTAAATGTTAATGAAATGTACTAAAGCGTGCTAAATGATGAATTGAGAATTGTTCAAATGATTGTAATAGAAATTAATTGAAATGTAATGAATGCCACACTCAAAGCCAGTGTAGGCTACCGTCTACCACATTCTTCATACGATATCTTATGTCATATCAAAGTTAGGAACAAGGTGAGTACAGTTCAATTAATATATTATTAAAAGGAGTTTTAAATCCATTTGATAAATTTAACTAACTATAATTAGGTGGCCTAACTTCAAATATTTAGCATTTCTGGTTTTAGCATCAAAATATCTTTTGATTTTTGCAGCACACAGTAAAACCTTAAAACTAACTAAATCTACCATTTACTTTTATAATCAAATGAACACCCTTTACTGAATAAATACAGTTAAAAAATAAAGCATTTTGCTAAGAAAATATATGATAATTTTATAACATTATGAAGTTGCCATTCACATTAACTAAAGGTAGGGCATCTACAGTCGTGGCCAAAAGTTTTGAGATTGACACAAATATTAATTTTCACAAAGTCTACTGCTTCAGTGTTTTTAGATCTTTTGGTCAGATGTTACTAACTGTTACTGAAGTATAATCACAAGCATTTCATAAGTGTCAATGGCTTTTATTGACAATTACATGAAGTTTATGCAAAGAGTCAATATTTGCAGTGTTGACCCTTCTTTTTCAAGACCTCTGCAATTCGCCCTGGCATGCTGTCAATCAACTTCTGGGCCACATCCTGACTGATGGCAGCCCATTCTTGCATAATCAATAATTGGAGTTTGTGGGTTTTTGTTTGTCCACCCGCCTCTTCAGGATTGACCACAAATTCTCAATGGGATTAAGGTCTGGGGAGTTTCCTGGCCATGGACCCAAAATGTCGACGTTTTGTTCCCTGAGCCACTTCGTTATCACTTTTGCCTTGTGGCAAGGTGCCCCATCATGCTGGAAAAGGCATTGTTCGTCACCAAACTGTTCTTGGATGGTTGGGAGAAGTTGCTCTCTGAGGATGTTTTTGTACCATTCTTTATTCATGGCTGTGTTCTTAGGCAAAATTGTGAGTGAGCCCACTCCCTTGGCTGAGAAGCAACCCCACACATGAGTGGTCTCAGGATGCTTTACTGTTGGCATGACACAGGACTGATGGTAGCGCTCATGTTTTCTTCTCCGGACAAGCTTTTTTCCAGATGCCCCAAACAATCGGAAAGGGGATTCATCAGAGAAAATGACATTACCCCAGTCCTCAGCAGTCCAATACCTGTACTTTTTGCAGAATAGCAGTCTGTCCCTGATGTTTTTCCTGGAGAGAAGTGGCTTCTTTGCTGCCCTTCTTGACACCAGGCCATCCTCCAAAAGTCTTCACCTTACTGTGCGTGCAGACGCACTCACACCTGCCTGCTGCCATTCCTGAGCAAGCTCTGCAATGGTGGTGCCCCAATCCCGCAGCTGAATCAACTTTAGGAGACGGTCCTGGCGCTTGCTGGACTTTCTTGGGTGCCCTGAAGCCTTCTTCACAACAGTTGAACCTCTCTCCTTGAAGGTCTTGATGATCCGATAAATGGATGATTTAGGTGCAATCTTACTAGCAGCAATATCCTTGCCTGTGAATCCCTTTTTGTGCAAAGCAGTGATGGCTGCATGTGTTTCCTTGCAGGTAACCATAGTTAACAGAGGAAGAACAAGAATTTCAAGCACCACCCTCCTTTTAAAGCTTCCAGTCTGTTATTCTAACTCAATCAGCATGACAGAGTGATCTCCAGCCTGGTCCTCATTAACACTCTCACCTGTGTTAACGAGAGAATCACTGACATGATGTCAGCTGGTCCTTTTGTGGAAGGGCTGAAATGCAGTGGACATGTTTTTTTGGGATTAAGTTCATTTTCATGGCAAAGAGGGACTTTGAAATTAATTGCAATTCATCTGATCACTCTTCATAACATTCTGGAGTATATGCAAATTGCCATCATAAAAACTGAAGCAGTAGACTTTGTGAAAATTAATATTTGTGTCATTCTGAAAACTTTTGGCCATGGCTGTACTCACCCATGTGCAATTTACATGAAACATCCTATCTGAACAGTATACATTTTTTAAAATAAGTAATATGTGTAATGTAACAAGATTTATGCATTTATTTGCATTGTTTTACAGTTTCCTACATTGCATACAATGCTCTTCAGTGACCCCCTTATAGTGGCACCAGTGGGATTTAGCCCTTGCTCCATCTCTACCTAAAAAGAGTGATGCAGCAGGACTTTAGTTTTTTAGTCTGTCTAGTTCTCTCACATATACACACTCTGAACAGATCAGGGTCCTAAGTTTTAGCTTTAATGCTAATACTGCCATATTAGGCATTTTGTCATTTTGTCATATAGTTTGCTAAAGAGCCAAGTCAAGTTTTGGCTGAAGCTCAGCGCAACTGCATTGCATCGGCATATAAACGCATTGTAAATCTTTGAGTCCAGTGTTTTTTTCTCCTATTGAACACCATTTTAACTGTGCTAGCAATAACACTGTCTCCCTGTGATGTCAACAAGGCACACAACCTCTGGACCAAAGAAAGTACAACACCGACCAAATTAGCACCAGTCACTAAAACACATCATAAATATTTCTATACAAACATATTTAATATATTTCAGGGTGGAGTTTTCCTTTAAGCCCTGCTTATGTGTACTAGCCCATATTACCACTGCCTAATGAAAAAAATAAGTGAGGTAAAAACATAAATGTATTATAGAGAAATCAATGTCAGTTTATGAGCACAAACTTGGTTATCAGTGCTCGGTTTCATATCATTAACTACATTTCTGAAACATAAAAATGGCTGCAAAAGCTGTGTACATGATTTACCACCACACTGGCGTATGAAGCGTGAAGTTAAAGAAGTCACAGCGCCACCTGCAGGCAGGAAGTCTGTCTGAACACTGATGATGTGAACAGACCAGACCAGCACTTTCATTGCATAGGTGTGAGGACTTTTTCTTCTTAAAAACTCACTTTTGTGACTTTTATGTGTAAAGAAAAATAGGTGCGGACAATGTTGTGGAGATTTTAGACTGTATTTAATGAAGTACACCAAAACAGCCTGGTCATAAGCGACAGCATCGTTTGAGTTTCGGTTTCGAAAGATTTTTTTTTTGTTCAGACAAATCGACATATATTTCACAAAGTCTTTTTTGGTCACGGCTGTAGCTATTGCTTCCCCAAGCTACAATGTATTACTGCTAAGACGAGCTTGCTCTTTGATCCTCTTACACCCACTTTATACTGACGTCTGCCGGTAATATATACAAATGATCTGTCATGATGATTTATCTATCTTCAAATACTACACAACTTGTTACATACCTAACTAAACACTAAACAAACAACAGCAGACAATAAGCTGTGGTCATGATCGCAGGGGACACACTACATAGAATAAACAGGCTCATTCAAAGCAATTTGATTCAGTTTTTTTGTTTTTAGTTGTTAAAATTGCTACAAATGTCCGTATTTGTGTTGGCATCTGCAGGGTCCTGGTCTGTATTATGTAGATGACAATGGAACACGCCTGTCAGGGCAAATGTTTTCCACAGGCTGTGGGAACAGCTATGCATACGGGGTGATCGACAGTGGCTACCGTGAGGATATGACAGTGGAAGAGGCGTACGAGCTCGGCCGCCGTGGCATTGCTCACGCCACACACAGAGACGCCTACTCTGGTGGAGTCGTGAACAGTAAGTGATATCCATCCATTGCATACTTAAAACAGTTTTTTGTGTGTGTGTGTGAAAAAAAAAAAAGTATATGCGCATACAGTACATTTGGTGTTCAAACGCATAACGCTGGTTAGTGATTATGTGGGTAAAGAAATATGATTGTATAGGATTTGTACGTTGTATTGTAGAATAAAAATGCAAAAGTACTCTCTCAGTGATCAATGACGTCGGTTGAACTGTGTTTTTTAAATATCTTTTTAGTGTATCACATGAAGGAGGACGGTTGGATTAAGGTGTGCAAGGAGGACGTATCCGATCTTATCCATCAGTACAGGAAAGGAATGTTCTGAACCCACAGATTATTTTATGCTCACACACTAACACTGATTCATTCATGAAAAATAAAGATGGCTTTCAAACCAAACACTAAATGATTCGTTTCTTTTTAGACAGAAAGTGATTCTGTAGCTGTGACCCCTAACATGCAACATAGCTGAGCATAATGTAAAGCGTATAAGAAAAGACTTTCCTTTTCAACACTTACTGACATATAAGCATATAGATATCAAAACTGCTCCTGAAGTACTTTTGCGATGTCCATGCAAGTTAACTACATTTTTTAAAATATATATATATATATATATATATATATATATATATATATATATATATATATATATATATATATATATATATATATATATATAAATGAATATCTATATCCACCTCCTTGGTGTTATTTAAAGAGGTGATGTATATCACCTAGAGTACTGATATCCGCTGTACATTAGTCACTTTAGTGACATGCTGTATAACCTGTGTTTTTTATCAGCCCAAATAGATTTTTTTTTAAAAAATACTGTGCTACCAAAACTGGTCACCACACAGAACATTTTACTGGGATGGCCTTTGAGTAAGTGTGGGTAAGTGATAACATCGATCAGAACTTAGATAACTGCAAAGAGGATTTTGACTTTTTTATTTTATTACCAAAATGTACAAAACATGGTGTCATGACAATGATAGAATAAAATAAAGCAAAGAACAAGATTAAATAATACAGTAAAGCACACAAACAGACTAAAGGATTGTGTCACAAATAGAGGTACAGTATATGTAGAAACAGGCATGGTTTGTTGTAAAACTCTTTAAGCAGACAACTTATGTGTGCATTTTTTGGTATGTAGTGTACCAGATAGATACCAGACCAGACCAGAAGATAATGTCAGTATAAAATAATGTGGTGAGGAATTGGGTTTCCACAACTTTAAAATGAAGCAACGTTTCCAAAATTTTGAAATGTATACAAATAGGGCAGTTTCTGGGTCAGGGGTTATTCTGAAATTATACAAATGTGGACAGCATCTATCAATATACAGTTGTGCTCATAAATTTACATACCCATTGCAGAATCTGCAAAATGTTAATAATTGATTTTGTTGGGTTTTTTTAGTGCTGCCCTGAATAAGCTATGTCACATAACAGATTTTTACATATCGTCCACAGGACACAATTATAACTGAATTTACACAAATGAACCAGTTCAAAAGTTTGAAAAGTTCAAAAGTAGCCTTGATTCTTAATACTGTGTGTTGTTATCTGGATGATCAACGACTGTTTTTATGTTTTGTGATAGTTGTTCATGAGTCCCTTGTTTGTCCTGAGCAGTTAAACTGCCCACTGTTCTTCAGAAAAATCCTCCAGGTCCTGCACATTCTTTGCTTTTCCAGCATCTTCTGCATATTTGACCCCTTTCCAGCAGTGGCTATATGAAGTTGAGATCCATCTTTTCACACTGATGACAACTGAGGGACTCGTACACTATTACAAAACGTACCTCTGGGCGGAGGTGGATGCTGCAGCGGGGAGTCATATTTTGAGTGAAAGGATTGTGTTCTATCGATAAAAAATGGCTAAAATGGCTATTTTCAAGGTTTTCCAGTACATATACTTACGGTACTGTCGTATTGACGATACTACTGTTTTAAAAAAAATAGTGGCATCGGTGTTATTCTGAAGCTTTTGTATCGCGATACAATTGTAGTACCGGTATAACATGCAACCCTAGAAGAATGAATGTTGGTATGTGTATGTTAAGAAATATTTAGCCCTTTAAAAACATAAATAAATCTTGATAGTTGGTCGTGTTGCATTAGTATTTTAGTTTTGAACATGTACCGTATAGAATACTGTATATCATGTGGGCCTTAAATGATGTTATGGAAACTTGAATCCACAATGAACCCCCTCTAGCACTTTGGTGCCAAATTGTATACATTTTATTTACACTGAAATAAGGGGGGAAATGGAAAAACAAGAATTTATCCACGTGTTTCTTACACCCCATGAAGCTTTGCACTAATTATGGGAGTAACATCCGTTAAGACGTAAACAAACCTTTCATTGCGATGTCGCTAGTCATTTATTCGTTGCAAGATGTGGAATCACACGCTGACAGAGCTTATAAAGGACACCAGCATACCCGTCCCTTCCTTAATAGAGGAATGTGAGGACGATTTAAAAAGTGGCCATGGATAAATTACAGTAACATATTTAGCAATTTTGTTGATTCGGTTGCTTGTGATGGTAAGCAATTTGAAGACCTCGGAGGCTTACCAGTACCTTCACAGTAATAAAGTCCGTCGTGTGTTACTGAAGGATGTGGGAACTTAAAAGCTGACGTAGACCCGTTTGATGTAGTCAAAGCCTGAATGCGTCACACCATAAAGCTTGGGTTTTAGTATCAATGTCAGGTGTCATACAGACATGGAGTGCTCTTGTAGTCACACAGCTGCAATACTGTGGAAGGTCAGTAAATTAAGGATAAAAAAAGATTATGATGATGATGATTATTATTATTATTAGTAGTAGTATTATTATTATTACCACTAGTATTAGTATTAGGCTAGTAGTGATAGCATTATCTGAGCTCTACAAGTGTTTTATAGTCACAGCTCTAGGGAGGTAAGTTAATAAAGAGTAAGAAAGACTTTTGTTTCTTCTATTCAGGTAGAAGTTCCCCCGGAAGTTATACCTATATTCGTTCCTACAGCAGTGACCCCATGTCTGTAAAAGGTTACTCTGCCCAATATACTATAGCATGTTCCAATGCATAATAAATTCATTGCTACATTTTTTTCCAAAACACACATGGGGCACTGTCCGCATTGACCACAATATGAAATTAATATTCAGTAACGTTTTGTAATCTCTTTATTGTGTAAAGAAACTAAAAATGCTAAAACAGTTACATAAGAAAATACTACAGCTACAGAATCACTCATTGTTAAAAGGAAATGGCATCTTTTAGTGTTTAGTCTGAAAACCATCTTTATTTTCATTTATGAATACAGATACAGGGTTTTTGTGAGTATCAAAGCTCATGCGGGTTCAAAACATTCCTTTCCTGTACTGATGGATTAGATCTGATACGTCCTCCCTGCACACCTTAATCCAGCCTTCCTCCTTCATGTGATACACTAAGAAGATATAAAAGAACACAGAGACATAGTGTGAGAATAATTATATGTGTAACATATAATGGTCATTTTACTTTACAATGCAGTGCAAAATAGTATTTATTTACACATATGATCACTAACCAGTACTTTTAAACAATAAATATATGGGCACACCCTTATTACAAATTCCAGGTTTAAGTGAGTATGCAATGGATGGATATCACTTACTGTTCACGACTCCACCAGAGTAGGCGTCTCTGTGTGTGGCGTGAGCAATGCCACGGCGGCCGAGCTCGTACGCCTCTTCCACTGTCATATCCTCACGGTAGCCACTGTCTATCACCCCGTACGCATAGCTGTTCCCACAGCCTGTGGAAAACATTTGCCCTGAGAGGCGTGTTCCGTTGTCATCTACATAATACAGACCAGGACCCTGCAGATGCCAACACAAATAAGGCAGAAGTGTTTGTGTGCATGCTTAAAGGAAAACAAAACAATTTTAACAAGGAATAAGGATATTAGGAGAAGTTCTGTGCTCAATTCTTGAACATATAGACACAAATATGGATAATTTAAACACGATTAAGATAATTTTTTTCTTTTTAATGTCCAGCAGAAACTGGCCTAATTTGGCATATTTAACAAGCCAGCAGTGGTCAACATAAAAGGCCTATCACATAGACTAAATGTAAATCATGGTTGTTAGTCTTTCGGGTGATTATAAAGTGAATTATTGTACCCATTATTGTATGGGTATTGCATGGTGGGGTTACTGGATATAATTTTGTTCTTGTGTTTTATGAATTTGTAACCTGTATATCTCAAAAACACATTATTGTACTACTATTGTGTGTGTGTCAAAATAAAAAATAGAATGACCAAAAAAAGTCATTAACTGACAAAAAAAAACTTGAATGGGAAAGGAACGCAAGGTCATGGAAAAGGAATTCACATCCATTAGCAGGTCATTTTGGTTTCTGTCAAGTTCATAAAGGTGCCAGAAAATGTTCTTTAGAGTAATGCCAAAGAAGTCATTTTTGTTTCCCAAAAGAATTTTTAAATCAGATTTAGATTTGATTTACAGTCAAACCAAAAATTATTCAGACACCTTCAACATTTCTCACATTATCACAGTTTATTCGCTATAGTTTAGAAAATGGTAATAAAATATGACATGAATTCAGAGTTAAACTGTGGCTGAACAAATTCATCTTGATAATGTCAGATAACTTTGATAGAAAGGTACAGTCAAACCAAAAATTATTCAGACACCTGTTAGTATGACAATATTTACACAACTAACAATACTTTGTTGGGCCACCCTTAGCCTCAGTGACAGCCTGTAGTCTCCTGGGTATGCTGTCAACCAGGTTCATGCAAACCTGAACTTCAATATTTGCCCAGACTATTCAATTGTATCTGGTATCTGAATAATTTTTGGTCTGACTGTATATTTTTAAATCAAGATTAAAATAGATTTGTTAATATAACTTTTTCTTAAATTTGTTTTGAGGGGCAGTGTGCCAAAGTCAAGGTGGAAGAGTGAGGAGTGGAGTTTTGTAGTTTTTCTGACTGTGCGACATTTCTTAGTTTGTTAACTTGAATATTTTCTTGTAGATTTAACAATTTTCTTTTGGTAAGAGTGTAAATAAAAGGTTAAGCAAAAGAAGATGGATAATTATTTTGTTTTTGCTAAAATGGAATTCTACATTGTGGAGCATGTGTCCATTACACAGTTCTCCCTCGTTTGGTTGTGAATTAGACCCTATGATGTTGATGATGATTATTATTATTATTATCATTATTATTATTGCTGTACCTTCTTGTCCCAGCCACAGATCATGCTACCAATGGACAGGCCCATGCCTCTATAACCAAGCATCATGTTGGACAGCAGCTTGGAAGCCGCAGACACTGAGATCCTCTGCTTGTTACGGAGCTGGTAAAGCCTGAGGTCATACATAAAACACACACACACACACACACAAACACACACACAAACACACACACACATAATTAAAATGTATTGTGAAACTGATTTTCAAATAATGGGAATGATGCAATAATCAGTTCATTTTCATGTAAAAAAAAAAAAAAATACACAGCATGTTGGTATAATCTTATTTTAAGCATGTACTATAAAAAAATAAAGGCTACAAGATATGGCAGCTATGTTTGGGCATGTTTAATCCACTTTTCGTGGTACTCTGTTATCAACACACACACACACACACACACACACACACACACACACACACACACACACACACACAGAGAATGGTAACTTTATCCTGTCGGGGATTCACTCCACCCCTTCAGATTTTGCTCAGACAGACCTGCACTCCTTAGCCAGAAGTCTCTCCCAGTACTGACAGTCTGCTGCACTACCAGACATGGTGCCCAGCAGGTAAGGGTTGATCTCGATCACCTTATTCGCCTCCTTTGAACCTAATAGACACACACACAAAAAAAACATTGACAGTTTAGGATTGTGATAGAATTTGTTGATTTGTACACTGCATCATTCTGGACTCTGGGGATCTGCCTTTACATGAATGTGCATCATGTTGATGAGATGTGAGCATGCTTACTAATATAGCGTCCAGCTGAAGCCCTGGAGTCGACGGCTACAATGACGCCATGGCGGAACTTAAAAGCCAGTGTCGTGGTGCCGTGGTTCAAGTCTATTGATATCCCATCATCACAACTGCATGATTTCAGAAAGGCTGACGGCTGAAATATGATGAAGAACATTCATTTTTTTTATGACTACCAATACATTGGGGTATGGAGAGTTTAGTTGCACTCAGTATGTGATGAGTGATGTGATGTGATGAATGCTTCTCTATAGACTAGTGCTTATTGGTGTCATTGCCTTACTTTCAGCCATGTAAGCTACTTTTCCATACAGCCTAGACTTTGAGAAAATGTCTTAAACATAACACAAGGTTTTGTATGCTATAGCAAGTCATGAGGTTAATAAAGCAGGTCTGCTGTTGGTAGGTGGAATATAGATTTCAGGTAAATAGTTACACATTATTCAGGATGACTTGGCTGTAAGAGAGAACACAATTAAGGAAGACATTATAGACACTGGTACCTCCCACATTCACTGTAATATAGGCGACTTGACAAAGAAAGGAAAGAAATATCAGGTGAAACAAGAAAAAAAAGAACATAGTGCTTACATCAACCCCAACTGGTACAGCAAACTCCTGAGATTTTGTCCCAAAGCTGTAGTGATTCGGTCGATCAACAAACTGCGTCCGTTTTGAGCCGAACTGTGAGCCGAGTCCGGAATGAGACGAGGATCCACTCACTTCCAAAAGGGCCATGTTCTGATTAAAACGATGAATAATGAATAAAAACAAATTCCTGAAAGAAAGAAAAAAGACTTTGTGAAATATGATATGTCGATTTGTCTGAACAAAAAACTTAATTTCGCTTAATTCCACTTAATTTCGAAACCGAAAGCTCAAACGATGCTGCTTTATTTTACTTTCGCTTATGACTAGGCTCTTTTACTGTACTTATTGAAAAAATGCATAGGAATGTAAAACGTCTACAAACCCCCACACTCGTATTTGTCTTCTTTTTACGTGAAAATGACAAAAATGAGGTTTTAAGAAGAAGGAAGTCCGAGCCTACCTGCCGGGTTTAGCGCTCGGCTGTCCAAAGAGAGCAGCTCGCCTGTTCACATCACCAGTTTTCAGGAAGACTTCCTGCCTGCAGGTTGCGCTGTGACTCTTTTTACTTCACACGTGCACGCGACACACATTACAGTGTGGTGGTAAATTATATAGACAGCTTTCGTTGACATTTTTTGAAGAAAAAAAATATATATATATTCGTACGATAAGGATGAATACAGTTATGTTGGCATATGGCACACATAAAGAGGGGAAACACTGTGGAGCTGGGTTATATAATAATAATAATAATAATAATAATAATAATAATAATAATAATAATAATAATATAATTGGTGCTGCCTAACACTTCAATACAATTCAATTTTATTTGTATAGAGCTTTTAAAAATGGACACCCAATTGTCACAAAGTAGCTTTACAGAAATATATCAATTCAGGATATAAATTTTAAATGTATAAATGTATCCCTAATGAGCAATCCAGAGGCGGTGGTGGCAAGGAAAAACTCCCTGGGACAACATAAGGAAGAAACCTTGAGAGGAAACACCCTCAAAAGGGAACCCATCCTCATCTGGGTGACAATGAGTAGTGCAATTATAAATAATTCCCTTCTATTTCTGTGTCAAAAAGGTGCAATTTTGTAACCCGGAAATTCATTATAGTTTTCACATGAAGTCTATTTTGTTGAAGTTATCAGCTGTTCACTGATGGAGACTTGAGTGCAAACTGTTCATATCAATTGCAGTCCAAAGACATCTTCATAATCTCATTGATCTTTAGGCTGTCCATGTGGGGCCATCCCCAGCAACAGTGAGTAATTTCCAAGTGATGAGAACACCAACCAGAATCATCGGGATGGATCAGGCAGGTCCGGAGAGCAGGACAGGTCAGGATCACTGGTATCTCAGGAGTAGCGTCTGTAATTAGAGAGAAAGAAAGCGAGAGTTAGTTAGTTAGGTCCCTGGTTCGAGCCTGAACTCAGCTTTACAAATCAGGTGCATTGGGCACTCTAATTTGCCCCTAATCGTGAACGAATGTGTGAATCATGACCCTGAACTGGATAAAGCACTTACTGAAAATTAATGAATGAGTAATATTAATATTACCCCAAATGGAAAAACAGACAACTGAAAATGTCAATTCTGGCCACCCAATCATTAGTAACTTAAGACAAGCTCTTAGAATAGAAACACATATGTCAAAAATATATTTAAAATCACATTTACATGCTATCAATGTTGAAAATGGCATATAATCAATGACGGATTAAGAATACAGGGGCCCATGGGCTGATACACTAACTCACCTTCACCTTCACCACAAGCAGTAACACTGGTGGTGCTGGAAGCAGTCTTGAGAGTATCATGGGCAATTGATCACCATGTCAGTAATGTTAGCTACAGCACTCGGTTCTCCATTAAAATCTAAGGGTTTAAAATAGATATCAAAATAGGAATATAAAATAGATCGGCCAATGCTGCTCTCTCTTTCTCTATTTTATTCTCTTAGCAGCTCCACTACTCCACTTTCACTACATTTTCAAATTTGTCAGGAATCACACAAATGTATACTGTATGTATACAAATGTAGCTAATGAGCAGATACATAGTTGCACGACTGTATTGCTTGACTAGTCTAGGTGTCATCATCAGAAAAATTAAAACTAATAACACTGTTTTTTTTAATGAATTAAGTGTATATCAATGTTATGCTCAATAGTTTAAAAATCTGAAATTTTTCACTTGAAACTATCAAACTTTCATTAAAAAACTTTTTAAAAACAGGCTACAGCTCACAACCCCTTTGGATTTAGAAGCCCGTAGTCAATGGCCCTAAGATTAATCTGTCATTGTATATGATAACATATTCCATCAATGATGCAGTTTCCACATTGTTAGCACCCAAAGGAAGTAGGCCTCTTCCACTGTCCAGTTCAACCCCTGAACCTCAAATACTACTTCACTGGAGGTGACCCTTTTATCAGCTCCCACGACCACACCATCCTACACACACACACACACACACACACACACACACACACACACACACACACACACACACACACACACACACACACACACACACACACACACACACCAGAAGAGAGAGTTGGAAAGACGTTTGTGTCAGATGTAATAGCATAGGTTTTATCCTCTATCATTAAGGTGTCAGCCTATTTGCACAGTTTTCCTCTATTTACCTATTTACACTGCTCCTGCTATCGTTGTGTCAGTCTTTACAGGTTTGGGTGTCTTTCTTTCCCCGCACCCAGAGCAGTCTCCAGTAAAACATTTCTGAATGACAAGGAAATACATCAGGACAAATGCAGACATTACTCAAAGAAGCCTCTTTACATTTCTCCGGGAATAACAGCTGCTGAAAAAAAAAATTAAAAAATAGAAACCATCACAGAAATTCTAACAGTTTCCACGACAAATACCATTACAAACGATCGGCTAACCATTAAAACCATTACCATTACCATTATTGGTCCTTAATGGTATCCACCAGACATAACATGTCACCAATTGAAACCAATACAATTCCCATTAGAACCACTAAAACCATTACAAATTTTATGATGGTTTCTATTGGGTTTTTTTTTTGTTGTTTGTTTGTTTTGGGTTTTTTGTGATTATATGTTTTATGTGATTATATAGTGAGCACCAGACTTTACTTTAATTTTTAATGAGTGTTGATGCTCAAAACCTTGCCGCGCTTTTCTCACACACTAATACTGTTAAAGTCAGAAAAGAAAATTTAAGTTTGTCAAGTTCTCGAAAATAAAACCTGATACAAGTGCTTCCAGACGTGAAACTGCGTCATTTCCACAGAACACTTTGCAGCTTCCTGTTCATACGGAGGCTGGTTTGGCTGCAGTTATACTTATAGCCAGAGATGGCGCTGTAAACCTGTGTGTGATCGCAAGACACCGGGCTGACTCTTTGGACACAGTTTCCTGAAGCGAATCATCTAAAACTGCCACTTCTGTGTAACTATGGACCCACCAAAATCCCAGACTAAAGGTGTCAGCACGGGTGTAAGTACATCTTACTGTATCATTAATATAGGCTAGCGATAGAGGCTCATTTATGACTAGCGATGGACTTGAGGAAAAACTCTGATAATCAAAGCAGAAACTGACCATGGAAAGCAATCCACATTATGAAGGCTACATTGTTTATTGCTCATTTGATGATTCGCTGCTATTTCTAGCGGTAATAAAGCGCAGTTTTGTCGAAACGTGTGTTTTCGTTGTGTTTAGTTACTTTCACTTTCATCTTGAGAACAGCGCCTCTATTTCTCTCTCAGAAAAAAAAAGTACTAAATTTACCTTTCCTTCTGTCTGAGGTGGTACCCTCTACCCTCATACCTGTAGTATGTATCTTTGAATGTAGTGTACCTTTAAACTGATTTAAGGTACACAACTGGGACCTGTTGTAACTTCACTTTTATACGTTGAAGTTACAGTACATGCACACTAAAAGATACACACTAAACAAAAAGGAAAGGTACACTTTTAGTAGGTGAGTATGGAGTTCATTCATTCATTCATTCATTCATTCATTCATCTCCAGTATACTGCTTCATCCTGATCACAGCTGTAGTGGATCCGGATCCGATATGGAATACACGCTGGTCACGCCAGTCCATTACGCACCCACTCATTCACACCTAAGAGCAATCTAGCATAGCCAGTTGATCCACCATCATGTTTTTTGGAGATAGGAGGAAACCGGAGAACACAGAGGAGACCTTTGTGGACATAGGATACCATGCAAAACCCAACACAAACAGTATTCTGAGCTCAGGATTGAGTAACCTGGAGCTGTGAGGCGGCAACGTTAATTTCTGCATCACCGTGCTGCCTGAGCATGGATTTCAGTATCATTAGGAGTTTAACTGTAATGTCTTGATACTCTGAAACTCTGTAGTGATATAGGGAACAGATTTATAATTAACCCATATATACTCCTTATCATGAGAATATATTATTTGCATGCCACTTTTCAGCAAATACACTCATCTCCATACACACCACAATGTTAGCATCACTAACATGGATAGATCAGGGTCTTGAGTCAAGACCAAGCGTTAAGGGGGTTGAGTCCAAGGTTCAAGGCCAAGCCTAGAATGCACAAGTCTGTGACAATACAGTTAATACAGAAAATGGTGTCAAGGTCACTAGGAATTTTAATATACAGTATGTAAAAAAATTTTTAACTTGACACTCATGCCCTTTTTTGACAGACTACCATAGTTGCAGTAAATTACAATGGAGGTGTTATCATTGGTTCAGACTCCAGGGCCTCAATTGGTGGGTGAGTATAAAAAAATATTACTAAACCAGTATATTATGTGTGATAAAAGCTATATATAGACTGTGTTCAATAAACTCCTGACCTAAAGTTTAGCCGTGTTTTATTTTCTGTTGTTGTGTGTGTGTTTGTTTTATAATCTATAGGTCGTATGTGTCATCTAAAGTCATTAACAAGCTGATACAGGTTCATGATCGGATATTTTGCTGCATTGCTGGTTCATTGGCAGATGCACAACATGTCACAAGAGTGGCCAAGTTTCAGCTGTCTTTCCACAGGTAATTATCCATAAACTTATTTAGATTTTGTAATGTACAGTTGTTATAATCAATAGTCCAGCACTTCACTGTAAACTCCACTAAGAACAACAGTATTTCATCTCATTTTAATCAGTTTGGACAGACTAGACTTGAAAAAAATGTATTTGTGTGTGTGTGTGTGTGTGTGTGTGTGTGTGTGTGTGTGTGAGCACAGTGAGCACGTTATTATGAACACCTGTACACCTACTCATTCATGCAGTTAGACATCAGCCAATCATGTGGCAGCAGTGCAGTGCATAAAATCATGCAGCAGCTTCGGGTAATGTTCACATCAACCATCAGAATGGGGGAAAATGTGATCTCAGAGATTTTGTCCGTGGCATGATTGTTGGTGCCAGACGGGCTGGTTTGCATTTTTCCATTACTGCTGATCTCCTGGGATTTTCATGCACAACAGTTTCTAGAGTGTACTCAGAATGGTGCAATTAAAAAAAAAACATCAAGTGAGCAGTAGTTCTGCGGACAGAAACGCCTTGTTGATGAGAGAGGTCAACGGAGAATGGCTAGACTAGTTTGAACTGACAGAAAGCCTACAGTAACTCAGATAACTACTCTATATAACAGCAGAAGACTTTGCTCATTTTATGTTCGATTTCCCCATTTTCTTAATTCATTGTTATAATTTGTATGTCTCGTTAAAACAATAAGTAATGTTGCTATTATTGTTCATTTAAACAGAGGATTTGTTCAGATGCATTGATCAAATTTATACTATTAGCTGTCTCATAATGTTTCAATGTTTCCCAATGCCTTCTCTCTCTAGTATACAGATGGGGTCTCCTCCTTTGGTGAAAGCTGCAGCCACAGTCCTAAAGGAGCTGTGCTACAGTAATAGGGAAGATCTACAGGCTGGTTTCATCACAGCGGGTTGGGACAAGAAGAAAGGACCACAGGTATGATAGTGGTTTACAGTATATACTCAGATAAAGACTGTAACTACAGATCATCACATCATCACATTTTAACATTCTGTTTAATCAGGCACCACAGCCACCTTTATATGTTTTCATTTTGTGTGTGTGTGTTTTAGGTGTATACAGTATCTATGGGAGGGATGCTGATTAGTCAACCCTTTACCATCGGTGGTTCCGGTAGCACATATATCTACGGCTATATGGACGCTAAGTACAAACCAGACATGAGCCGTGAGGAGTGCATTCAGTTTGTTACAAATGGTAATAAACCTTTTTAAATCCCATAGGCCTATTTAAAGCATATTATTGAGTAACTAGTATGAAACTAATGGGAAACATTATGCAGATGTGAGAGTAAGGAATGTGTAAGGCTGGACATGCCAGTGAGCCTGGGATTTTAAGGGGCTAACCAGCACTACAAAAAACTAAAAAACTGAATTAGAGCTACAGAATTGTTTAAATGTCATACTTAATGACATACTATTCTCCCTCCTTTATGCAGTGAATCCAGTTGTTTGTTTGTTTTTTGCCAAGCGTGTGCAAATCTTCGTCGGGCATACTGTTAAGAATTTAAAATATAAAATAGTTTTGATTCACCACGTTCTTGCTCACTTCATGATTTAGTATGTGTTATTTCCTAGTGTTAATGTCTTCATTATTAGTCCAAAATAGTAGAAAATTGTAAAAATGAAAAAAGCCTTCCATGAGCAGCTGTGCCAAAACATTTGGCTGGTAGTGTATATAAATTGTGTTGTAAAACACATTCTGGGACACTGTTAAATTCCGAAATTTGTTGACTAACAGTATTATATCCCCAACTCAGCCTCCAGTGAATGATCTAAATGTGTTTTACATATAGTCAAACATAATTATGGTGATATCTTACCATATATCGCTAATGTTTAATACACTCACTGAATGTCAATCTCTCTCTCTCTCTCTCTCTCTCTCTCTCTCTCTCTCTCTCTCTCTCTCTCTTTCTCTCTCCCTTTCCAGCTTTGGCATTGGCTATTGGCAGAGATAACGTGAGTGGTGGCATCGCTCATTTGGTGGTGATTACCGAAGGTGGAGTTGAACATGTGGTTGTTCCTGGTGATAAATTACCAAAGTTTAGTGATGAATAACTGTTAAAAAAACACGAGTAATCACTAACTACTGTGATATACTGAAATAGTAGAGAGAGTACACTAATGTAGTATACTTATTCAAGCCCATTGCAAAGACAAAAAAATGTACTATTACAAAAATACTCTATGCAGAGAGCATATGTAGTAAATATGAAACCATTTGTCCATTGGGGTATAGCCATGTCCAACATTAGATTTTCTAATAAAATTTCTTTTGCTTAAGAAAATGAAACAATTATCTCCTTTTGTGGTTTATTCGATTCAAATGTATAATATTATTTCACAGATAAGAGGTGAACATTTTGCATAATTTAATATTGCAATTCATGAGAATAATGTCTACATTCATGTTTGTGTTTCGCTCTCAGCATTGTCATTGCTGAAATGTTAAATCTTAAATATTTTTTAAAGTATTTTACTGGACACTTTCTTGCTGTTATTTTTTTTTTTTTTTAAAAATAAGAAAAAAAAAGACAGAACCTTTACTTGAATAAATTTTTTGTCTAATAGGTAATATGGGAATTCCTGGAACAAGACTTGATAACACCTGTCTGAAGTTATACATTCTGTTCATGTTTAGAAATATTTTTGGATATCTCTTCTGTTTTAAAGCTTGTACTGAAATGGTGTTTATTGTTTTATTGCATTTTTTATGATTACTTTTCATATGCATGATAAGCATTTGCAGTGGTGCACAGGACACCACAAGTTCCAGCAATACATTTGGACAATGCACAAGCTGTAGACGGTCCAGTGAGCATTTTGTAACATACAGTTACTTTTCCACGATGACAGAGGCATCAAGACAGGGGACTTTGTGCATTCCTGTTCATCAATAGCATGACAAGCTTTTTATCTTATTAACTTCAAGAGAGAGAAAAACAGAGAAGCTGATGCAGGAATGAATGTTTATAGCTGCTGTAACATACTGTAAGTGATAACAGAGATTAACTTGTCTCATGGATGTTCCACAACATTAAATGTAACCATAAACAGCAAAAAACATCAAAATTTTAATCATTGGAAATGGTGCAGCAATACAAAGAGTAGTAGTTTACTGTATGTGCAGAGTTTTGCATGTTCTCTCTGTGTCCGTGTGGGTTTCCTCTGGGTTCTCCAGTTTCCTCCCACCTCCCAAAAACATACAGGTAAGTGGATTAGTGACATTAAATTGGCCCTAGGTGTAAATGAGGTGAGTGTGTGAATGTGTGGTGTCCAGTTGAAGGGGTGTCCCACTTGCATACAGTGTTTCTAATTGTTGGAAAATTGCTGTGGCATAACAAGGAATAAAAACACTTCAAGACATGCTATCATTTTAAAATAATCACCACTGTGTCTTATTCCCTTCATAACTAATTTGCATATTAAACTAGTAACCATGTTTAGTAAGGAAAATATTGTGTTCATGTATTTGGTGGTAATATTTTTTTTAACCTATTTTGTCTTGCAACCCTGCTGGGAAAAAATGATAGGAACCATCACAGAAATTCTAATAGTTTCCACTACAAATACAATTATTATACAGTTACAACCCATCAGCTAACCATTAAAACCATTACTATTATTGGTCCTTAATGGTATCCACCAGACATAACATGCCACTAATAGAAGGCAACAAATTACCAGTAGACACCCACAGGGACCATTACAGTTTCCATTAAAACCAATACAATTCTCATTATAAGCATTAAAACCATTACAAATTCTGTGAGGGTTTCTATTGTTTTTTGTTTTGTTTTTCAGCAATGAAGAAAAAGCCGATTAAAACTCTCATTCTCTTGAACTCTTCGTAGTTCAGGTATTCATAATGAATGATAAGTCAAATTCTTCATAATGTTTATTACATTGGTGTATTACATATTTCATGAATGTCAGCTGTATAGTTCATGCAGGTGTTAGCTGAGCAGCGTCAGCAGGCTTCCAGACAGGCACGAGTTACTTTCGTTTTCAACTCGCGGAACAAAAGAGGAAACAACGAACAGCTCCTGGGGAAAATTCTAGGCCTTGTTGTTCGCTCAGGCGTTTTTCAAACCAGGGCTAATTTTTTCAAGCCTTAAAACGGTTGTTTTCGAGTGTTTGATAGCGAGACCGCTGATAGTGCTGTAGTTTCTCGACTTCGCCTCATATCCAGTTTCTCGCGCTTTCTGTTCTGCTTGGCGTCGGGGCGCGCGAGCTGTGATTGTGTGTGTGTGTGTATATGTGTGCAGTGTGTTCTGCAGTGGCTTTCGGTAAACTCCGGTCATATCCACCGGTTTTAGGTGCCATAGTTGTAGGTGAGCTGATTTAAGGCTAAAGCAAGCATCATAATGTTGGCGGAATCTTCACAACCAGGCTGGCTGACTGAAGAAGTCAAAACCGGGGTAAGTACTGTAGTCTAATGTACTGAATCGTTTTAATCAGCTGTTGTTTAATGCATCTTAAATTGTACTTTTATATACAAAGGAAAGTGACCTGAGCAGATATAGGCTTCTATACATGTGTATCTCACTTGTCTAGCTTTAGTCACCATTCTTTTTTTGTGACTATAATGCACAGGAATGATATTAGGTGTTAATTCTGCCACGCCATTTTATTTTCAGACTACAATCATAGCGATTGCGTTTGCAGGCGGAGTTGTTCTCGGCTCCGACTCACGTGTGTCTGCTGGGTAAGAGACTCATCCCAATATTATGTTTACCTGCTATTTCTATGAATTTCACAATGCCAGGTTGAGTTGGGGGGACATTATGACAGCCCTGATGAACTCTGAGAGATTCATTTGAATGGGCTTTAGTGATGCTTTCATGCATCTTCCAAATATTAACTCTGCAAGAATATGAAAATCCTTGTTCTTTGCTTAAACATGACAGTTTCTTATTTAGAACACAAGTTTATCCACATAAATGCTGTCCATCGAAATAAGATGTATTTGTATTATTTGTATTGTAATCATATATGATAAAGTTATATTTTATACTATTTTTATACTATTTTTTCATATTATTTCCATATTTTTTCTTTTTTTTTTATACTTTGTAGAGAGTCAGTGGTGAATCGAGTTATGAACAAGCTCTCTCAACTACATGACAAGATCTACTGCGCTCTGTCCGGGTCAGCTGCTGATGCCCAGACCATCGCTGAGATAGTCAACTACCAACTGGATGTGCACAGGTACTGATCAGCTTTACAATACTGTATCTCTTACATTCATAGACCTGACACACAATATGGGATGTGGAATAGTCAACAAGACAAACACAGAAAAGAAACTAGATGGAAACCCAGCTTTTTAGGATTTTCTTATTACATTACAACCTTTTAGCTGAAAGCATCTTTCAGGTGTCTTTGGCCCTGAGTTAATAGGATGTTACCAAGTTCACACCAAATATGTCACTTGTCCATGTAGCTGCTAACATTTCCACATACCTTATTACTCAAGCACTCACACTGAGATTAACTTAGTTTATCACCTAGCCATGAGATATGATACACTTGTTTTGGCTGTATTGTTGAAATTAATCTATTTACCTACTATAATGGTTCGATTAACTTCTGACTACAACAGTGCTATATACTCACAATTTGTTCTACAATAAATATAGCTTGGGTGGCACGGTGGCTTAGTGATTAGCACATTTGCACAAAAAAAAAGTGTCATTAATTTGAGATACCCATCCAGATCTCAGGGCAATAGAAACACATGCAGGGTTCTCATCATGACTTTCAGTTCATATGTGACTGTAAGGAGTCACGCTGAATCATTCAAATGAATGATTTGAACTCCTCCAGGGTTGGGGGTTTGATTCCTGCCTCTGCCCTGTGTGCACAGAGTTTACATGTTCTCCCAGTGCTTTGGAGGTTTCCTCTGGGTACTCCAGTTTCCTTCCCCAGTCCAAAGACTTGCGTTGTAGGCTGATTGGCATCTCTAAAGTGAATGTGTGTGAGTGTGTGTGCAATTGTGCGCTGCGATGGGTTGGCACCCCGTCCAGGGTGTTCCCCGCCCTGTGCCCCAAGTCCCCTGGGATAGGCTCCTTGCACAGAAAATGAATAGATGAATGGATAGATATATCTTAATATGTATCTAGCAAACCCTTTTAGCAAGAGGGTTTATACCTTGGATATTCTGATGCTGAATCTGCTGTGAATTTTTTTGGCAGATGGCTGGTCATTTAATTGAACTGGCAAATGCATACTCTATGAATCACAAGCCTTGATAGACCTTTATTTAGTTTATTTAGTTTATATGTGTATTTGTGTAACAGTATTGAGGTGGAAGAAGAGCCTCTGGTTCGCTCAGCTGCCACGTTAGTGAAGAACATTTCCTACAAGTACAAAGAGGAACTATCTGCACATCTGATTGTTGCAGGTTGGGACAGGAGAGGTGGCGGACAGGTGAGTGACAAACTACTGATTTGAATGGTGCAGCTATACTGAAAATGTAAAATGTCAATCTTTTCTTAACATACACAGTATATCCTAAATTGCTGCTGTGTGTTTACATGTTTATAGGTGTATGTGACGTTGGATGGCCTACTGTCTCAGCAACCATTTGCTATTGGTGGCTCTGGTAGCTCATACATCTATGGATTTGTTGATGCAGAATACCGGAAAGGCATGACACGAAAAGAATGCCAGAAGTTTGTTGTAGATGGTACCAATTTTTTTAAGCCTATGCATCATTACAGAACAGAAAACAACAATATGCCATCTAGATGATTTCTTAATCATACGTTTTTTCTGTTCTCTCTTTCTAGCACTGACACTTGCTATGGGCAGAGATGGTTCTAGTGGAGGCGTGGCTTATCTTGTTACCATTGATGAAAAGGGAGCAGAGGAGAAGTGCATTTTGGGAAATGAACTACCTACATTTTTTGATGACTAAAAAAGAGTGTACAGGCAAAAGAATATTGCTGGGTTTGTTAAACACTGCATTTATCTCTTTATTAGGCACACCTATTATGTTAGTTAACCCTATAACAAACTTTCCATTGAAAATTTTGTACTAATCTTCCTTGAGCCCTTTACATTCAGTCACTTTTATGTCCAGATGAGTGCTGTTAACTGGAGATTATTGGCTGATAGACTGAACCCAACAGTGACATTAAGGAGTTTAAAAACCCCAGCAATGCTGTTGAACTTGAGCCACTTTGTCAGCATCACACACTACCATGTCAGTGTCACTGCTGTGCTGAAATTGGTCCATCACTAAAATATCTGGTCAGTCAGTAGCTGTATATCTACAAAATTCAGCTATATGGTACTTTGACACTGCCAGTGTTTTCATGTTGACCTTAAGATTCATTAGTTTTAATTTAAGTGTCACAAATAAATGCAGTTCCACAAACATCTCATGTATTGATTTTTTCTTCTTGGCCCTGGCTAAGTTAATTGTCCTCAAGTTTAGATACTACAGAATAAAATATGAGGCACAGAAGGTAACATTGCTGCCTTGCAGCTCAAGGGTCCCTGGTTCTAACTTGAGCTGGGGTTACTGTATGGAGTTTCGCATTTTCGTCCCGTGCACATTTGGGTTTCCTCCAGGTTCTCTGGTTTCCTCCAGAAAACATGCAAACTATGGATTGACTACAATAAATTGCCCCTAGGAGTTAAGGAGTGTGTGTGTGTGTGTGTGTGTGTGCATGGTGCCCTATGATGTACTGGTGTCACCTTCAGGGTGTTACCCTGCCTCCCACCCACCTTTCTAGGTAAAAGATACTAAGGTACAAAAATATGTACCACACCAGTGACAATGAAAGGTACCATTTAGAGAGTGCAAACATTAGAATAAATGTAACAATAAGCAAAGCAGGCACCTGCAGGTTTTTTTTTTTCTTCAGTTAAAATAATGGAAAGTCAAAGTTTTATTTGTCATTTGCACAGTTGACACATGCAAAACTACACACTGATACAGGTGCATCTCAATAAATTAGAATGTCGTGGAAAAGTTTGTTTATTTCAGTAATTCAACTCAAATTGTGAAACTCGTGTATTAAATAAATTCAATGCACACAGACTGAAGTAGTTTAAGTCTTTGGTTCTTTTAATTGTGATGATTTTGGCTCACATTTAACAAAAACCCACCAATTCACTATCTCAACAAATTAGAATATGGTGACATGCCAATCAGCTAATCAACTCAAAACACCTGCAAAGGTTTCCTGAGCCTTCAAAATGGTCTCTCAGTTTGGTTCACTAGGTTACACAACCATGGGGAAGACTGCTGATCTGACAGCTGTCCAGAAGATAATCACTGACACCCTTCACAAGGAGGGTAAGCCACAAACATTTATTGCCAAAGAAGCTGACTGTTCACAGAGTGCTATATCCAAGCATGTTAACAGAAAGTTGAGTGGAAGGAAAAAGTGTGGAAGAAAAAGTTGCACAACCAACCGAGAGAACCGCAGCCTTATGAGGATTGTCAAGCAAAATCGATTCAAGAATTTGAGTGAACTTCACAAGGAATGGACTGAGGCTGGGTCAAGGCATCAAGAGCCACCACACACAGACGTGTCAAGGAATTTGGCTACAGTTGTCGTATTCCTCTTGTTAAGCCACTCCTGAACCACAGACAACGTCAGAGGCATCTTACCTGGGCTAAGGAGACGAAGAACTGGACTGTTGCCCAGTGGTCCAAAGTGCTCTTTTCAGATGAGAGTAAGTTTTGTATTTCATTTCGAAACCAAGGTCCTAAAGTCTGGAGGAAGGGTGGAGAAGCTCATAGCCCAAGTTGCTTGAAGTCCAGTGTTAAGTTTCCACAGTATGTGATGATTTGGGGTGCAATGTCATCTGCTGGTGTTGGTCCATTGTGTTTTTTGAAAACCAAAGTCACTGCACCCGTTTACCAAGAAATTTTGGAGCACTTCATGCTTCCTTCTGCTGACCAGCTTTTTGAAGATGCTGATTTCATTTTCCATCAGGATTTGGCACCTGCCCACACTGCCAAAAGCACCAAAAGTTGGTTAAATGACCATGGTGTTGGTGTGCTTGACTGGCCAGCAAACTCACCAGACCTGAACCCCATAGAGAATCTATGGGGTATTGTCAAGAGGAAAATGAGAAACAAGAGACCAAAAAATGCAGATGAGCTGAAGGCCACTGTCAAAGAAACCTGGGCTTCCATACTACCTCAGCAGTGCCACAAACTGATCACCTCCATGCCATGCTGAATTGAGGCAGTAATTAAAGCAAAAGGAGCGCCTACCAAGTATTGAGTACATGTACAGTAAATGAACATACTTTCCAGAAGGCCAACAATTCACTAAAATGTTTTTTTTTTTTTTTTTTTTTTTTTTTTGGTCTTATGAAGTATTCTAATTTGTTGAGATAGTGAATTGGTGGGTTTTTGTTGAATGTGAGCCAAAATCATCACAATTAAAAGAACAAAAGACTTAAACTACTTCAGTCTGTGTGCACTGAATTTATTTAATACACGAGTTTCACAATTTGAGTTGAATTACTGAAATAAATTAACTTTTCCACGACATTCTAATTTATTGAGATGCACCTGTAGCTCCACTAACAGATACTGGACATGTACAGTATCTACTGTACCAAACAAAATAGATTTATGTAAATACAAAGTATACACAAGAGATACACAAAATATACATAAATATATTTGGGTAATGTACATACTAAGTCCGTAATGCACAATGTTGTGTGCAAAAAGATTTCTGTGAAAATGATGCGGTCACTGACTGTTTAAGAGTCTGTTTGGCTTGGGGAAAGTAACTAGATGTTGTGTGCCTAGTGTTTAAAAGTGTCCGTGAAACGTAAACCTGTTTTGTGCCTTTAAGTTGACTTACCAGTTGCTAGGTAGACCTGAAATGAACAGGTTTGGCTCAGGCTTCCTCTATGGCTGCAAACAGAACGCCAGAGTTTATCGCCTCCCCGTGGTCAAAACCTGAAATTATTTTAACATGGGGTATATCTTTTACAAATACGTACGTTAAAACTATATATAGGTACATTTCATTATTAAAATAGTAGCATGCGCGTGACCTAAAAATGCACGTGATCTATATTTTACGTAACGTTAAGTATGTACGTTTTATTATTTATTCTGCCGTGATTTTTTTTTTTTTTTTTTTACTTTATGGTCAGTTGGAAAACCCCTGTGAAGAAGATGAAATTGAAAGTAAACCCGGGTCAGACTTCGGTGTAGGGAAAGACTGGGGAATACCTTTATTTAGACTGATCTAGCTGAGGAAATACATGCAGGATAAATCGATTTACTTATAAACACGAGCGCTTTGAATCTGAGGCGCCATTTATTTAATAGCGACACTTCAGCGGTTCATACACAGGCTACAATATGTCCAAACTTTTGGTGGCTGCTCTTGCTGTGTTCACGGATTTGGTCATCGTCTATGTGCTGGACTTGGTAGGCACACACTTGAGAGGTGAAGTGAGGAGTTTGGACGGTGGAGCTGACTTGGTGTGGCAGTGGACTGAAGCTGTGCTGAGATGCTCACTGCTCTGCTCACTCTTCTACAGGAGCGATGTGAGAGGACCGCTGATGAAGAGATGGGTTATGGCCCACTGTTTTATCACTCCTGTGTATGAAACAGGTCGCTTAACTCTGTTTGGTAGCTGGCCGCTGGAGAAGTTTGCTATGTGGCTGGTCAGCAGTGTGGCTGCTGCTTTGGGATGCCTGTTTTGGGAGACGCTCTTACCAGAGTCTAATGGGCAAAGAAGCAGCAAAGAGAACAAGCAGAAAGCTCGAGTGCTCTTCATGAGAGTGATCCGCTTGTACAAACCCGACTACCTGTTTTTAATCGGGGCATCTGTCTTTCTAGCCTTAGCTGTCCTTTGTAAGTAATAACTGAATCATTTTCAATGATGTTTGAATGAAGCACCCATGCTCAGGTGAGATGTTCTTGTGTTTGCAGGTGAGATGTTTATTCCACTCTACACAGGAAAGTTGATCGATATCCTGCAGACTAAGTACAGCTGGGATGAATTTCTTTCAGCAATAATATTAATGACATTTTTCTCTTTTGGAAGGTCAGTAAATGGCACAACATTTAATATACTTATGTGACCAACACTATCCCTTACACAGTATTCATGTAAAAAGTCACACTGTTTAACAGTGCCATATCCTGTATAACTGTTAATAGGATGAACATTATTTTATTAATAAACAGTTTTCTATCCATCTTCAGTTCTTTCAGCGCAGGCTGCCGAGGAGGCCTCTTCATGTGTGCTATCGGCAGCTTTATTTGTAGAGTGAAGCATCGACTCTTCAGCTGCTTGCTTAAGCAGGAAATCAGCTTCTTTGAGACTACAAAGACAGGTACACTTTTATGCATTCCAATCACCACCAGTTTTTAATAACTAAAGGATCCCTAAAGCTAATATATTGAAAATATGCCTGCTCATTCATTCGTGTGAATTCTTCTGCTTCTTCTACTCTCTTGGAGTAGCTAACTTGGATGACTTTGTGGTATTGTTCACCAGGTGACCTCACATGCAGACTCTCCACAGACACCAATCTCATGGCCCGAGCTGTAGCCCTAAATGTGAACGTCCTTCTGCGAACCCTGATTAAGACCCTGGGGATGCTGTACCTAATGTTTAGTCTCTCTTGGAAGCTCACTGTACTGATGCTTTTGGAGACACCATTGACTGGACTTCTACAGAACATCTATGACACACATTACCAGGTACTGATCAAATAATCTAAGATATAACCTTTCTCCATGTGTGGACCCATTTCCTAGAAGATTAACCTGTACCATGCTAAGAATCATACTATTTACAATATTCTTTCAAATGTTTAACATTGTTAAAGCATTATAATGTGCCTCATTTCTAACTACATTTTGTTCTCCAATAGAGTCTCTCAAAGAAGGTGCAGGACTCCATAGCAAGAGCAAATGATGCTGCAGGAGAGGCTGTGTCAGGCATCAGGACAGTAAAGAGCTTTAATGCAAAGCAGAGTGAAAAGTGTCGTTATGACGAACGGCTGATGGACACACATAATATAAAGACTCAGCGGGGCACAGTCAGAGCAGTGTACCTGCTGGTGAGAAGAGTGAGTATGAAATGAGGCATAGCCAATTTTTTTGTCTTCTTCAAAGCTAAATTTCCACATTTCAGGGACAGTTTGTAGAGTCCAAATTGTAATTATTTATGTGAGTGCTTGTGTGTGTTATTCGCAGCTCACAGAGTTGGGAGTGAAGGTAGCTATGTTATACTATGGTCGCCTGTTTGTGACATATGGACAGATGACCATGGGAAATCTGGTCTCATTCATCCTCTACCAGACAAATCTTGCGCAAAACATTAGGGTATGTCTACATTTGAAACAGAAAGGTTTAGAAATACTGACCTAAAACTTTATAGATAAATAGCTCTACAAATTTAATCTGCTTTATCCCTTTCAGACTTTGATTTACATATTTGGAGACATGCTGAACTCTGTGAGTGCTGCTGGGAAGGTGTTTGAGTACTTGGACCGCAAGCCTGAAGTGAGCACAGATGGGACCCTGGAGCCAGAGGAACTGAAGGGACACGTCAGCTTCCAGAACATCACCTTCTCATATCCAACACGTCCTGACCGCAATGTTCTGGAGGTGCTTATAACAACTTCACAGCTATAATAAGTTCACAGCACTTAGAACAAATAAAAGTACATATTAATCACATGGACAAACAGCGGATAAATGTTTTGTTCATTGTCAGAAATAGTATTTAACAAATCTATGTGGGATGAGTGGTAGTGGGATTAGTGTCTCTAATTAGACATAAGGGCATCTGTTTTCATGCTAGTGCAACAATATACTGCTTGCATGTTGCTATTTTCTATGGGCATAAGGCAATTTTTCTGCATGCTCATTTACATAAATTAATGTCCTGATGTAGTAGGAGCAGAACAAAAAAGTGCGGCTTTCAAAATCCGCAGACACAATGGGATTTAACGTGTTGCAATTTCTGGGAAAATCTAGATTAAATGGATTACCTTATAAATGTGCTTGATTCAGGACTTCAGCTTGGAGCTGAATCCCGGTAAAATGACTGCCCTGGTGGGGATTTCTGGTGGTGGGAAAAGCACTTGTGTCAGTCTGCTGCAGAGGTTTTACCAGCCTCAGCATGGACAGATCCTACTAGATGGACAGCCTCTGAAGAACTACCAGCACAAATACCTACACAGCAAGGTAATGTCGGACATTTATAATAAGATCCAAAGTTTGTGTAGATCACAGAGATTGCATTGGTAATTATTATCTTTTGCAGCTTGTTTCAGTGGGCCAGGAGCCTGTTCTCTTCTCAGGTACCATACAGGACAATATTGCTTACGGATTGCCAGGCTGTTCACGCAAGAGAATTGAGGAGGCAGCACGCAAAGCCAATGCACATGAATTCATCTGCCAGTTACCGAAAGGTTATGACACAGGTAAGATACACTTGAATGGACTTTGAATTTACAGTTCGTATTAACAGTACACCAGATAGCACTCCGAATATTGCTTAAAATATTTTTTATTGTGTTATATAATATAATGTGTTTGTAAGTAGAAAAGTTGTATCATCTTTGTCTTTACTGGGGATCAAATTTTCTATCACTGAATTGTCATAAGCTTATAAGTGCAAGGTTTTGAAATATCATGTTGCTTAATTGTAGTCATGATCACATCAACACAGTTGCTATTTTTCACCTTGAAAAATAAGGCATAGGTGTAACTGGAGATTGTAATGTTGTTAAAATAAGATTTTGAATAAACATTATTTCTCAGATGTAGGAGAACGAGGAAGTCTTCTTGGTAGCAGTCAGAAGCAGCGCATTGCGATTGCCAGAGCTCTAATCAGACAGCCACAGGTTATATTACTGGATGAGATCACAAGCTTTCTAGATGCTAAAAGTGAACAAACGGTACACATGCACACATACTATATACGCACATAAATACAGACTGCATCCAGATTAACTTTTTAACAACAAGCTTTAAAATGTTTACTCAGGTCCAACAGGCCCTGGCCAACTGCCCTAACCAGACCTTACTGGTGATTGCACACAGGCTGAAGACCATTGAGAAGGCGGACCAGATTATTGTGATTAATCAGGGGGTGACTGTGGAGCAAGGCAGTCACCAGGAACTTATGGAGAAGGAGGGATATTACTACAAAATGAAAGAAAAACTCTTTACTGAAAATAACAATAACAACAATAATACCGGTTAATGTGAAAGAAAAAGACCCGCAAGACTATTGAACTATAAAAAAATTCATACCTGACACCTCATCAGTCTAGAATACAGCCGTACTAATACATTGTAATAGATCAGTGGTCACCAACACTGTTCCTGGAGATCTACCTTCCTAAAGACTTTAGCTCCAACCCTAATTGTGCCCACCTGACCATCTAATCATTGGCTTAAGAAGTTCTCAATCAACTAAAACAGGTGTGTTAGATTTTGGTTGTAGATGAAACCTGTAGGAAGGTAGATCTCAAGGAAGAGGGTTGCAATAGATATTATTGACATCTATCATATTATTGACATCTTTTCACATATTTAAGTTAGACTGTTGTTACTTGACCATTTGCAATATTGTATTTCTGTATTATTGTATTATAACTTAATTATTCTGCCAAGCTGCCACTGTAAAAAGAAATCTGCTGTTATGTGTTAAACATTGTAAATAGTGGAGGAAAATAAAATATTTCTGTTGTTTTAATGATTTTTTTTGTTTGTTTGTTTTTTTTTTTGTAATGACTGGACAACATTGGATTCACACATCAAGAAATTTTTCAAAAGTAACTAGATTTTACAATTTTCATGATTTGGGATAATTTGTACTTAATTATTAGAAATGGTATCACATTGAACACAAAAAATCCAACTAGTGTTTTAACTGTACACATATCAAATCCATAAATAAACAGGTAAATAATTTATTGCTAATGACAGTATTAACATTTCTGCTGTCCTTCTAAAATCACATTATGGTGTTATGGAGTTTCCTGCTAGTTTGGGCCACCAATATGTCAGTTACTAAAACTGACACCACAAAAATTTAATTTTCTGTCCCTGGAATAATGCTGGTTGTGTGTAATATTTCATGTTATTTTTAGAAACAACACTCCAGATTAAAGTTGAAAACAGCAACAAGTCTGAGTAATCCAAAGCAGCTTAATCAGCAAATATTTACTACTATTGCTTCTGTCTTTTGGTCGCATAATGACAGTAAAGACTAGTCTTGGAAACTAGCCAGCTGTGGTATATCATGTGACTTTTTGGAAACACCCAGGCTGGCAAACCTGCTTCAAACGGCATTTGGCAGCATTGGTGTCATGGTGGCCATTTTGTGAGATAACCAAATTGTCTTTGGCAGCAGCAAAATGATTGAGAATCAGAACTGGAACAGTTTGGTGTCGAAAAGTAAAACTTATAGGGTAAAAAAAAAAAAAAAAAAAAAAAAAAAAAAAAAAAAAAACGTATTAAAGTCCATACCTAGTATTAAAGTGTTGCAAGTATTAAAGTCCATACATTTAATTTCATATAGTATAACTCAGAGTACAAATGTTTTGTGAAATGATAATTGATTGCCAAGTCTTAGCTCAAGGGAAAGTCCCTGCAGTTTTTCTACCTGACAATGTTTGGCTCTTTGTCTTTGTCACATCACTCCACCACACCCTACTGAAATCAAACTGGAGAGAGGGAGGGAAGAAAGAGCTGGTTACAATGCGTAGTAAAACCTGTCCTATTTTAAACCATCACACAAGAATGTTCATTTTAATGTTCACCTTAATTGTCTATGTACTTGCTGTCTACAACTTATATTTTCCAGCTAACTCCAAGCTCCATAACTCCTGCTCTAGACCAGGAACTATTGGGGTGGAGCTTTCCATACTAAACTTGGCTGGTTTGCCAAACACAAGCTCTTTAAAGAAGCACAAAAACATTTGTGATGAAACACAGAGAAAGGTGTAGATCACAGAAGCTTGCACACAAGCTAACATGCACATGTCCAAAATCATTATTGGGATTTTGTGTTCAGATTTGTGTTGTTGTGAAAATTATGACTGGTTAACCAAGGAACTATATAGAGGAGTGTTGGGTTTGGGATGAGACTCCAACAAAACTCAACCCAAGCCAGAACAGTAGAAAAACAAAATGAGTTAATAAAAAACAATTTAAAGTCCAGTTTTGGCTGAAGAGTTTTGACGATAGTCAGTGAAGCTCTATTCATGTAGTTCTCTGCTGCCATCTTGTGGTCGATTCATGTTGTACATATGCACGTGAACATAGAATATACATTATTCTGATGGGAGTTTGGTGGCAGTGTCTCCAAAACTGAGGGGTGGGAGCCGTTCCATCATAAGTGATGGAAGTGATGGAAGGAAAAAGAAATGAAAGAAGAATAAAAAAAATTATAGTATGAATATGAAAGGATGTAGAATGATGTAAAATGATGTAGCAGTGCAGTGGTAGCTCAGTGGTTAAGATGTTGGGCTACAGATCAGAAGGTCATGAGTTCATACCCCAGCACCACCAAGCTGCCACTGTTGGGCCTTTCAGCAAGTTCCTTAAGCCTGAACTGCCCAGATGTGAAATTAGATAAACATGAGTTGCTCTGGATAAGTGCGTCTGCTAAATGTAGAACAAGTAGGTCAGTTATTTACTGGAAAGGAACAGTAGTATAGTCTATAGTTTTATCCAAAATCTCCCATAGGAGTTCAACTGGGTTGATATCTGGTGACTGTGTAGGCCATAGTATATGATTTATATCATTTTCATATTCAATCAAGCCATTCAGTGAGCCCTCATGCCCAGTAGATGGGGACATCATCATCCTGGAAGATGCCACAACTATGGGCAAAGAAATGTTTTGTCATGCAATAAACCTGATCAGTCAGAAGAACTTTGTATTTATCTTCACTGACACCTGACACTTGTCTCTAAGGCAAACACCAAATGAGGGAATATCTTTTGGAAGAATGGGGTTCATCCCTCCAGTACAGTTCAAAAGACTAAAACTGATGCCAAAGCACACTGAATTTGATGGAGTGGTGGTCCAATACCTTACTAAGACACTTTATGTGAGGTTTTTCCTTTGTCACCCTTCTGTGACTACAGTGTACACAAAGTTTACAGAGAAGCAGGACATTTCAGACAAAAAGTTTTTCAGCAGCTTGTCAACACCTTGAACTCTTTGTCATATTCCTCAAACCATTTCTAAACAATTTTTGCAGTGTGGTAGGGAGCATTATCCTGCTGAAAGAGGCCACTGCCATTAGGGAATACCATTGCCATGAAGGTTATATACTTGGTCTGCAACAATGTTTAGGTAGGTGGTACATGTCAAAGTAACATCCACATTAATGCCAGGACCTAAGGTTTCCCAGCAGAACATTACCCAGAGCATCATTTACATTTACATTTACGGCATTTGGCAGATGCCCTTATCCAGAGCGACAGAAGTGTGGTCAGAAGTGCTTTGAGTCTCTATCATCAAATACATCCCGATACTGGTTCACTAGGTCACAGATTAAGAACACCATCAGTCTAAAAAGTCTGTTGGATGGTAATATGGTAAGAGAAACACACAGACAACACATTTTTTTTAATGAAAAGTGCTAATTTAAGTACTTTAGGAAGAGGTAGGTCTTTAGACGTCGTTTGAAGACTGCCAGTGACTCAGCTGATCAGACATCTAGGGGAAGTTCATTCCACCACCAAGGTGCCAAAACAGAGAAGAGTCTTGATGCATGCCTTCTTTGAGAGATGGTGGCACCAGTCTAGCGGTGCTAGAGGATCGGAGGGAGCGTGGTGCAGTGCCGGGTGTGATAAGTGATTTGAGGTAAGTGGGTGCTGGTCCATTTTTGGCTTTGTAGGCAAGAATCAGTGTTTTAAATCTGATGCCAGTGGAGGGAGCGTAGCAGTGGAGTGATGTGGGAGAATTTGGGAAGGTTGAAAACAAGTCAAGCAGCTGCATTCTGGATCAGTTGCAGAGGTTGTATGGTGCTCAGAGGCAGACCAGCCAGGAATGAGTTGCAGTAGTCCAGTATACTGGTGCCATCTCTTCCCCAGGTAAGCAACACACACACACCCAGCTGTCCACATGATGTAAAAGAAAATTAATGATTCATCAGAGCAGGCAACCTTCTTCCATTGCTCCATGGTCCAGTTCTGATGCTCATGTGCCTATTGTAGGTGCTTTCGGAGGTGGACAGTGGTCAACATGGACACTCTGACCGGTCTGTGGCTATGCAGCCCAATACACAGCAAGCTGAAATGCACTGGGTGTTCTGACACCATTCTATCAAAGCCAGTATTTTTCAGCAATTTGTGCTACAGTAGCTCTTCTGTGGGATAGGACCACATGGCCTAGATTTCCATCCCCAGATCCCCACATGGAAAAAAAAGTGGAAGGTTTTAGACTGGCCAAGTCAATCACCAGACCTTAACCCAATTGAGCATGTATTTCACCACCTGAAGAGGAGACTGAAAGGAGAAACCCAAAACATACAACAACTGAAAGAGGCTGCGGTACAAGCCTGGAAAAGAAGAATATGACAGTTTGGTGATATCAGTGGGCCACCAGCTTGATGCAGTTATTGCAAGTAAGGGATATGCAACCAAATACTGCATACTACTAATACTTTCATTTACTTTAAGACTAGCTGAAATTCTGATCTATTGTCTCATGATCATCTTTTCATCTCAAACTCAAATGTCTTCAGTGTATAGCAAGAACAAAAGAATTGGCCTTGCCGTTTCGGAGGGGACTGTGTAGAAGGAACAATTATGACGCATCACTATGGCAACACAAGATGAATAGAAGGACAGTGTTTATTTTTTTTATAACTTCTCTAACCTCTTTCATATCCTTTCAGGAGTTTCATTTCCTCATCTCTCAGTAACATTCACCATCCCTGAGCCAGTGTTTGGCAAAACTCTTAAGGTCTTCAGCTATGTGCTTGGAATGTATTCTGTCTCACAAATATTGTGGTCCTCAGCTCTCTGTAGTGTGCCTGCAGTGCCAGGGTGGAGCTCTTACTCCCTTTAAAACAACAAGCAGAGCTCAGTCATAGAGCACCTGCTCTGACCCCTCTCTCTCTCTCTCTCTCTCTCTCTCTCTCTCTCTCTCTCTCTCATATGCACTTTTACTGTGTTTACATATCCTAAAGTCTCAGGGGAAAAAAAACAAGGGCAGCTGAGTATATTTATGTTGGGTTCCGTGACGTGACTGCTGTGTAGGAATGCACCAGAAAAGGCACTTAAAAGCCGTGGTAATATTTTAATACAGACCAGAAAAATAAACACGGCTCTGCGTGGCCTGCTCAAAGCACAGACTAATTATGATTTTATGAATGACTGTATTCATGCCTGGCCACGCCCCTTACCGCTTCACAGAGTCACACCCCACCCCTTTGGAATGCACTGGCCCGAAGCCCGAACATAATTGGCCGGGTATATGGAGGTGGGCGGAGCTTGAGCGGGCCACGCGTGGTTGGCATAAATATAGTCTGCGCTATAGCGCACGGATGATCCGAGATTTACAGAGACAAATTCAAAGGAATACCAGGAAACTTGCGTTTCATGTTTTGTTGTGTTTTATTTTATTTTATTATTTCTTTTGACGTCGGCGTTTTTTTTTTTAAGTATGTGCCTTGCATTCTTTGTCTATTTATACACTTAATCGAGCCTCTTGGTGCAACATTTCATGTTTGGATGATTGCTGTCATTGTGTGACTTGAGTTTGCAAAAATGAAGAAATTGACCTATTTGGCTCTTGTAACATTTGCATCAGCTTGCATGGTAAGTTTTCATAATTAGCATATAAATAAAAGTTGTATCCATTACCAGGACTATAGACATGTTTTATTTATTATCTTATATCTTGTGTTTCTAAGTCGTTTATGTTTAACAGGAGTCACAGTGCAGATTAAGGCTTGTTGTGATATGGTTGTCTTTCATTTTGTCTTCATTTTGTATGTACAAGGACAGAGGAATCCCAAGCCTGTCTTTCATCCAATGCAATCATTCACAACTAAGTGCAATGGATTATTATATTTCTTGGTTGATGATAGTTAAAAGTAGCTGGGCTATATGAAGTTTCCAGTCCAGCCCTCTAGACATTTTTGCTAGTCTGCTTGTTTTTTATTCTAAGTTTCCAAACCACCTCAGCTCTTGATTACATGAGGCTCGTTGAAAACTGTGGACTATGGAAAATGTGGACTTGTGCTCGTGAAAACTGCAGATTAAGTCACAGGAATCTAGATCTTTCCTAAAGCTTTGATATTCATTCACATGATTATGATTCTCAATTTTCACCCTATCACACCAATTTCCCTGCTGTTACTTCAATTCACAATCCATCGATGATTTGATCCCAACTTGCAGGTTGATGCCAACTGCCCAGCTGTGTGTGAATGCCCCGCCATGGCCCCGATGTGCCCTGCTGGTGTGAGTCTTGTGTTTGATGGTTGTGGGTGCTGTAAAGTGTGTGCAGCCCAACTCAACCAGGATTGCAATACTCACAAACCCTGTGACCACCATAAGGGTTTGGAATGTAACTACGGCAATGATGTGATGTTGGGAACAGGAATATGTCGAGGTGAGTATTATATATATATATATATATATATATATATATATATATGTCTGTTGTAGTAACTGGGAAGCGTGATGCTCTGAAGCTTTTTTTAGAGCTGAGATATTTTTACGTGCTTTGGTCAGGCATGTTTTGTACAGGTTACACTGGGACAAATTACGACTGGTGTTATATTTATCTGCATACCCACGGCCCATCACAAATACACACAGCAACGAAACTGCATATCTGTTATTACTGTCATGGAAATCTTGTATTCCTCATTTCCTGATAGTTGAAGAATTAGTTAGAGAATTTCCAAATGAAAAAGAAGCAGAGCAGCAGAGCCCAGATGGACACAGAAGATATTTGGAAGCTGATGATGATCTTTTTTTATCGAGTCCCACCAGAGATGGACGGAAATGGAACTGCATTCTGGACAAGTTGGTGATGCCAGTCTACGCTATGAATAGGCACCTTTTGATCACAGAGCTGATATTATATATCTCTCTCCACCTCTTGTCACCCTCAACCAGCTTTTCTATGACATTTGACCTTTTACTAACCCCCAACCCCTGCTTTGGGCTTGTTTTTTGTTATGCCATTTGTGGTGTAGTGACTGTGACTAAGACTCCTGCCATGTTTGCTTGTTGTTGGGGGAAGGATGGAGCCACCTGCTGTCATCTGAACATTGTGAAAAATCATTAAAATTTCAGAATATGGAATTGCTTGCTGTATAGATGACAGAAATAGCTATGCCAACATCATCAGAAACACATGGGCGTCCATGTATGTGTGAGAAAAGTGGGCTTGTAGAGTAAAAAAAAAAACAAATGTATATCATCATAAGAACATATTTTTTGTCCCTTGAGGCCTTGCTTTGGTGGCTTGATGGTGTCAAGTCTTAAATAGCTTCTTATCCTCACAAGCTTGAAGGAGTTGGGCATCTGGAAGACAGGTTGATATCTTAAGTGGAGTGTTGCCTTTGCATAAGCAGATGGAGTCTCTGTACAGGGAGTTCCCATTTAAATGCTCAGTTTTCACTCGACAGTGCTGGAGTTGACCGGTGATGCAAGCTAGGGGGTATACTGTTATATGAAAACAATGAATGACACATTGGCATGATGCAGCCCGACACAAAGTGGAGTTACTCTTACCACCCCAAAGTTGATTATTTTCCAATAACAACCTGTCCCGAAGTGTTTTATTCCTCTTATACCACAGCGATTTTGCCAATGATTACATTTATGTTGATTAAAGAACATCATGTGATACTTATTTGTTAGTTAGGGTTAATGTTGTGTTGTCCGCAAAATTCATTGGTTCCTGTTATCACTTTTGTAATAGCTATAAACTGTTGCTCCCTCGCCAGCCCCTCTTTTCTCTCTCTTGAAGTTTACAGGACAAAAATGTACAACTTGTCATGTTACTGAGAAACTGCAAACCTCTCCCAACGTGCTGACACTGGAGACTCCTTCCAAAAATTCAAAATAAATGACTCCTCCAAAAAAATTCCACCATACCAATGATTATACACATGTTTAATCTGTTTATTTGGAGCGTCCGCCATACAAGTCTTTGTGTATGCCATTACAATAGAAATGATAACTTATTAGAACAATTAATATAAATGTTAACATAAAGATTGCAGCCGGTATTGCTGTCCAAGCTGTGATGTTACAGAAAAAATTATTCAACACCTTCTGATCAATCAGAATTGAATATTCAACAGTGCTGTGAAATATGATAATGTCCAACAATAGTTATGATTCCATGCTATTTTCTGTTTCCTCCCATAACTAAGTCTTCATCCATCTTTATTTTTTTTTATTTTAGCCAAACTGCAGGGCCGTAGCTGTGAGTACAATGGTCGAATGTACCAGAACGGCGAGAGTTTCCGTATGGGCTGCAAACACCAGTGTACCTGTATAGATGGAGCAGTGGGCTGTGGTCCTCTCTGTACCACGAACCTGCCCCTGTCGTCACCCTCCTGCCCCTACCCTCGACTGGTGCGGGTGCCTGGCCAATGCTGCTTTAGTGTGGACTGTCATAAAGGGGCAATAGCACCACTGATGCCCCCATGGAAAACAAAGAAGAAGTCTAATGGTCTCCTAGACAAGAGGGAGAGCGTGCTGGGGAATGAGTTGTGGGAGAGGAGGAACGGATGGGAAGATGAACAGGGATATAAACACTTACCAAGTAAGAGATTGGTCTGACTGGATTATGTACTGCACACTGTATGTGAAACTGGAATATATTCATGGAATTGGGTCAAAACAGAAATAGGGGTCTTTTCATACTAGATCCAAATACTAGAGTCTCTACTGAGGATTGATTCCAGGCTCATTTAGGGGAGTGCATTAAATCATTTCAGGGATTTTTACACAGAAATTGTTTTTCAAAGCTGGACTGATTACACAGTTCTATAAGTCACTTAAGCAGGAGCAGTGGGCAGCAACCCCTTCACATCTCTGGTTGAAGTTACTGTCTGTGTGGAGTTTTGCATTTTGTCCCCATGTCTGTGTGGGTTTCCTCCTGGTTCGGCAGTTTCATCCCACCATCCCATGCTGGTAGGTGAATTGGCTATGTTAAATTGCCCCTAGTTGTGCTTGAGTGTGTGAATGTGTGTGCATGGTGCCCTGCAATGGACTGGAGTCCCATCCAGGATGTATTCCTACCTCATGCTCAGTGTTTCCAGGATAAGCTCCTGACACTGACCAGGATAAAGATGAATGAATGAATGAATGTACCTCAGTTCTGTTGTCCTGCAATTGTTCAAAACAGGAGAATATTAATTGAAATAATATTTCTTTACTTGTGCTCTACACTGGTCAGCAGCTTCAGTCGAAGATGCTAATCTCCAATAGGTAGTTCAGTTTTTTATAGGCTGTATTCATGTAAATGCTTTCTTCACTTACCGTGAAGTTATTCCTTTTCCACAGTAAGACCACAACATTCCTTTTCCTCCAATTATAAGACTTTATAAAACTTGAACCAGGAAGTAAAGTGACAAGTTGAAATGTTCATGTTATTTGACACCCAGCCCTGGAACCAGATCACTTTCACACATGCGCCAGACCACCCCGAATTCACTTGAAGCAACCCTCAGACCACTGTTTTCAGGTGGACCAGAGCTCGGTTTTGTGGACCACACCCAGGCTAAAAACAGCTTTCATGCTCGACCAAATGTTCCAAACTCTGTGAAAACACCAAAGCTTTTCCTTCTGTAATTGCACTATTGAACAGTATTATATTGTCAAGTAGGATGACCGAAACTGACCAATTACACCTTACACTCTTACACCAATTATACTCAAAACAACTTACAAAAGTAATCTAATGATTTGTTCAGTTTGCAAACTCTAAAGATTTTATGTAGAAACAGAGGCTTCTTCTTTTACAAAAGGTTGTAAGAGGGACCTCTATAGAAAGCTGCAATTATCACACATCCAATGAACCATTGAGGAAGTTTTTTTTTTTTTTAACCCACTGAGCACCAACTGACCGCGGCCATCCATGGACATCCATTACTGGGCTAGTTAGCTAGGCTTAAAGATATTATTATTGTTCTTTTTTCTTTTTCTTCTTCTTCTTCTTATTATTATTTATTTATTTTATTTTTTATTTTATTTTTTTTTTTTTGGTCCACCTTCAAAAAAGAAAAAAAGATATATTACAAACTTTACTACTCTGTCCAAAATCTAGATGACTTATTAGCACTAACAAATGTATTCCACATTGTTTCAACATTATTGGGCTCACTGGGAAGATTATTCTTTTTTTCTAAGTTTAATACTGGTGTGCAGTAGTATATTTGGTGCAGCTAGATACAGTGCTGTGAAAACATATTTCCCCATCCTGATTTCTTCTGTTTTTGTGCATATCTCATACTAAATTGTTTCAGAAATTAAAACAAAATCTAAGATAAAACAAAGGCCACCTGAGTAAACACAAAATACAGTTTTTAAATGATAATGTTATTTATTGAAGCAAAAACGATATCCAATACCAACTGGGCATGTGTGAAAATGTATTTGCCCCCATAGTTACTAATTCCCCAAATCTATGAAACTGCATTCATAATGGGGTTCAGCTGGACTAGACGCAACCAGGCCTGATTACTGCAAACCCTGTTCAATCAAATCAACACTTAAGTAGAACTTTTTCAACAGCATGAAGTTGGTTAAAAGGTCTTACCCAGTAACACACTATGCCAAAGTTGAAAGAAATTCCAGAAATGATGAGGAAGAAGATTGAAATACATCAGTCTGGGGTTACAAAGCTATTACAAAGGCTCTGGGACTCCAAAGAACCACAGTGAGATCCATTATCTCCAAATGGAAAAACTCAGTAAGGAACCTTCCCAGAAGTGGCCGACCTTCCAAAATTCCTCCAAGCAACTACTCATCCAGCAAGTCACAAAAGACCCAAGGACAACATCAAAGGAACCACAGGCCTCTCTTACATCAATAAAGGTCACTTTTCATGACTCCACTATCAGAAAGACACTGGGCAAAAATGGCATCCATGGAACCCAGAAGAACTTTAAGGCTTGTCTGAATTTTGCCAAAACACACCTTGATGATCCTCAAAACTTTTGGCAGAATATTCTGTGGAACATCATACCTACGGTCAAGCATGGTGGTGGAAGTGTGATGGTGTGGGGATGCTTTGCTGATGAAGTGCCTGGGCAACTTGCAGTAATTGAGGGAAACATGAATTCTGCTCTCTACCAGAAAATCCTAAAGGAGAATGTCCGGTCTTCAGTCCATAAGTTGAAACTCAAGCGCAACTGGATTATGCAGCAAGACAATGATCCAAACCATAGGAGTAAATCCTAGTTGTAGAAGTAAGTGAAAGACTGATCTCCAGTTATCGTAAGCTTTTGGTTTCAGTTATAGCTGCTAAAGGTGGACCACCAGATTTTCAGTTTAAGGGGGCAATTAGTTTTTCATATGGGTGATAGATGTTGGAGGAAACTCCCAAAGGACACATGGGGCAGAGGCAGGAATTGAACCCCCAACTTTGGAAGTGTGAGGCAAACATGCTAACCACTAAGCCACTGTGCCTCCCAAATTGAGCTAGTTTACATCAAATAATTTAAATTAAATCCAATATATTTCCTCAAACAGACAAAATGTGCAGACATTGGAGCTCATTTGTCAAGCTGGATATGAACTGATCAATGCATCAATCATTATTATGAGTGTTTACACAAGAAATTTGGTTTTCATGAAAATCCTGTAAATTTGGAAAAATGTTCATATCCCACTCATGTTCCTGAGTGTGTGTAAATTTACACATAAGAAGACTAATTAATGTAAACCCCGACTTGATCGACTTCAAATCATGTAATTTGTATGGATTAATGCACTTTCCCATGAAGAAAATTTTGTGAAAACAAAATTTTATATTATTTTTTTATTTTTATATTTTTTGTATTATTATTTTTATCATTTTATATTATTGATATTATTTAAAGAATATAAAAAATAAAGAAAGAGAGCCAACACAAACCCATAAATCAAGACAAATAAACCTAATCATTCAATTAAGACAATAGAAATGGTGCCGGACAAACCTACAATGGGCTGGTCTGTCTGTGCATAGCTATAAACTGTAAACAAATACCTCAGCTGATGGAAGATTTAGTGTCTATTATTATTATTATTATTATTATTATTATTATTATTATTATTATTATTATTATTATTATATGATTAAATATTTTTTAGTAGTGAGTCACAATTATTTCCGCTTCTGTTTTTCAGGCTTTACCATGATAGTTCATTTTGAGTAAAAAAAAAACTCTATTTCTGATCATTTTGTGCTCTCAGCTGTCCGTGCACTTGAACTTTCATGGCAATTTGTGAGCGTTACTACATGCAAATGAGCTGTGTCATGCATGTGCTTGGTGATTTAAGGGTGACTGGCATTCATCAACATACACATGCAAGTGTGAATAAAATCTGCATTTCTGAAACTTTTGTAAACCTGACAGAAATTTACTAAAAGAATGATAAATGAGACAGTGTGTCTATAATGTGCAGAACCATTTCTACTGTAAGATATACTGCAAATAGCAAATATTATGAGAGAGAAAGGCAGTTTATGTAGTTGATAATGTATATCAGAAATGCGTGTGACCTTGTTTTCTATGCAAAGGCTCAAAAAATGAAATGTGAAATGTGTCTCGCTTTTTCAGTGGCCGAATTTTTTGGGGGACAGTTTCAGGTTTTTTGTGTGGTTTTTGAGATGTAGTTGGGCTGGAAGTTTTGCTGAAACCTGGCAGTCCTGGTTAATGGTTACTGGTTATTGGTTACTGAATTAATGTATGTCAGCTCTCAATTACTGTAAATTATAGAGTCACACAAAAAATTCACTAGAATAGTAGCCTATAGCATAAGTCAAGTGTGGTAGCCTCTTGACTTAATTTTGTTTTAGGTGTGTTATTAATGTCTGTAATAATGTCATCCTGCCCCACCAAAATATCTGGTCATGAGCAGCTGCTGTTTTGTTCTTCATCTTTTGAACCAGGTCCTAATCTTAGATGCTGCATATAATATTTAAGCAAGACTTTTTTTTACCCCTCTTCTCTGTCTCAGACCCATGGGTCATTGTTCAGAAGCAATGTGTGGTCCAGACGACTGATTGGTCTCCATGTTCGAGTAGTTGTGGAATGGGCGTGTCCTCTCGAGTAACCAACAACAACGCTCAGTGCAAGCTGGAGAGAGAGACTCGCCTGTGCAACATACGACCCTGTAGCCCACTGGCTGCTGTTCCCAAGGTATTTTATTATAACCTAACAGCCTTAGACTAATCCCTTATGGAAAATTTACATGAAATAGATGTGTAAATAATCACGTGAAATTTACACATGCTTTTTAGACACCGTGTTATTTTTCAAATTTTTCAGATGTAGGGAACCTTTCATGTGTAGTGCATGTATATTTATTTTTCCACACTTTTCACACAGAGGTCATGTGTTTTTATTTTTCACATGTAATTTTTTCATACAATTCATTTATTTTCATTTTTCAGATGTGATTTTTATCACATGAATTATTTTTCACAGGACATCACATATTGTTTAATCACATGTTTAGTTCACATGTGCAATTTCAGGGAACAACATAGTGAAATGCACCATCACGTTTTTCACATGATCACATAATACTCATATAATCACGTAAGGAAAAGCTTATGATCACATGTGAAATGTACACCGGTCAGCCATAACATTAAAACCACTAACAGGTGACGTGAATAACATTGAATATCTTATTACAATGACACCTGTCAAGGGGTGGGATATACTAGACAGCAAATGAACAGTCAATTCTCGAAGTTGAAAGCAGGAAAAATGGGCAAGCGTTAGGATCTGAGTGACTTTGACAAGGGCCAAATTATGATTGCTAGACGACTGGGTCAGAGCATCTCCGAGCACATCTACTGGCAGTGGTAGCTCAGTGGTTAAGATGTTGGACTAGTGATCAGAAGGTCATGAGTTCAAATCCCAGCAAGACCCATAACCCTCAACTGCTCAGTTGTATAAATGACATAAATATAAGTTGCTCTGGATAAGGGCGTCTGCCAAATGCTATAAATATATATAATATAACATCTCCAAAACGGTAGGTCTTGTGGGGTGTTTCCAGTATGCAGTGCATAGTACCTACCAAAAGTGGTCCAAGGAAGGACAATTGGTGAATCAGTGACAGGGCCATGGGTGCCCAAGGCTTACCGATCTCTTACATCATGTGGACAGCCGGGTGCATGTGCTTAACTTTGCTGGGGAAGAGATGGCACCAGGATGCACTATGGGAAGAAGGCAAGCCGGCAGAGACAGTATAATGCTCTGGGCAATGTTCTGCTGGGAAAGCTTGGGTCCTGGCATTCATGTAGATGTTACTTTGACACATACCACCTACCAAAACATTGTTGTAGACCAAGCACACCCCTTCATGGCAACAGTATTCCCTAATGGCAGTGGCCTCTTTCAGCAGGATAATGTGCCCTGCCACACTGCAAAAATTGCTCAGGAATGTTTTGAGGAACATGACAACGAGTTCAAGATGTTGACTTGGCCTCCAAATTCCCCAGATCTCAATCTAATCGATAATCTGTGGGATGTGCTGGAAAAACAATTCCGAGCCATGGAGGCCCCACCTCGCAACTTACAGGACTTAAAGGATCTGCTGCTAAAGTCTTGGTGCCAGATACTACAGCACACCTGCACAGGTCATGTGGAGTCCATGCTTTGACGAGTCAGAGCTGTTTTGGTGGCACAAGGAAGACCTACACAATATTATGCAGGTGGTTTTAAAGTTATGGCTGATCGGTGTATATATCAACCTGTGTGTAGTAATTTTTTTAAGACCAAACCTCTGTTAGGTCACTTCTGAATGATGTATTAGGATAAACTGGATTCAGTGAATTTCTATTTCTCAGTTTACATATAGCTTTTTAACACAATTCCTTCTTTCTGTTTCATCTTTCCTTTCCCTACATTTTCCTAATCTCTATACATTTACTGTTCCTCTACAGAAAGGGAAGAAGTGCACACGCATGCAAAAGTCACGAAACCCTGTTCACCTGTCCTACGCAGGCTGCCATAGCGTCCAAGCTTACCAACCGAACTACTGTGGCGTGTGCACTGATGGACGGTGCTGCATGCCACGGCGCACCCGTACCACCCCAGTCCCTTTTCAGTGCCCTGGAGGAGGGCATTTTGACAAAGCAGTCATGTTCATCTACTCCTGCAAGTGTGGACAAGATTGTGGGCACCTGAATGAAGCAGCCATGCCACCTCAGAAGTGGCTTTATGGAGACACACACAAGTTCATTGACTAATTTTCTGTGAAGCTGTGAAGACTTTCTATTGCATAATTTGACCGTATCATGACAACAGTGCCCAACACAACTGCACTGAAATGAGAATATTTAAGTGTAGTTTATACCACACAGACCACTGCTGATTCAAGTGAAGGCATATAAATAGATTATAGGCCTGTTTTTTGCCTTGCAGGTTTGGTTGAGAGTTCTGCTGGTCAGCAAGTATGAATGGATGCATTGTTTTATTGCGTATATATTTTGTAGTTATACAACTTACACAAATGTAAGTATCCTGTAACACTGACTGCTTCAGGTAAATCCTGATGACAAAAAAACAAAATTCTGAGCTTGTAAAAAAAAATATATATATTGCACGAATTCAAACGAGCCAAGGAGATTACTGGTGATAACTGTTGTAGCTTTTTGTGTGAAATGATTAGTAAGAATTAGAAAGTTAGATTTTAGACACTTTGTTTGACAAAGTGACAAAAAGGCCATTAATTAAGCAATAATAAGTATCAGGTGCTGTTATGGGAAAATAATCAGTGACCGGGTGCTTCGATGCTGCCTGACACGAAAGGTAGTTACTGTTACCCGAAAGTTATCACTTAAGTTATAGGAGCCTCTCTTAAAGGAAAAAAAAATGCAACTTGTCATGTTACTAAGAAAGCAGAACCCTGAAGAACCTCCTTTGGTGGAAACATTAGCGAGTATTACAAACCACTGACATTGGAGACTCCTTCCATAAATGTTAAATAAATGTCTCCTTACATAAATCGTCCCAATGTCAACAATTATAATTCTTTTTAATCTGTTTATTATTTGTCTTCGATTATGTGGCACATCTGCCAGCCAAGTGCCTGTGGAAGTTGTTACTGTACAAACAATAAAATATCAGCTTGAGTGCATATAATATAAACATCAGAGCCGGAACTACTGTCAAAGCTGTTATGTGTGGTGTTATGTGCTGTGGTATAATGTCTGGTTTGATGGCTAAGCCAATCCATTTAAAGATTATGCTGAGAAACACCATATTCCATTATTGAGGTGTTTATATGCACCTACTATGTGTAGCCACACAGAAACAAAGTGAAAGAACTATATACACATCAGGAATAATTGATGAAACACAGGAGCGCTCATTGCTACTTGCATGCATCATTAATGTATTGTCAATTTTGCACTGATGGATCAAGTTTGATATTGGCAGGACTGGTACAAGTCCTATAATTGTGTATTCATTTACTATAAACTACTTATTAGGTATTGGTCATGTTAACAGTTTTCAATCTTAGGCAGCTAAAGTTTTTAATGTTTGTTTTATTGCACTATTACTCATGAACCCTGATTGTAACGGCAGTAAATAAACCAGTACTAGACAAGGCCCCAAGGTTGCAGCACAAAAGAATAAAGAGTGATTATTGCCTCTCATTTTGTTTGTTTCCCTTGTTGCTGACTAATAAGGACCATCACTCCATAAGCACTGCTTATTTATAAGTTAGACATCTACAGCTCCCTCTGCTGGGAAAACTCTGATACAAACTGAATCGGGGATTAGTAGCACAGAAAGAACAAAATGTAACCCAAGATGCAACCTGAACAGAAGACAAAGCCGTTGTTTTTTTTTTGTTTGTTTTTGTTTTTTTATAAAAAAAAAAAAAAAAAAAAATTTAATTCTCAAACCAATGAACATCAACATTTAACATGTGAAATTATAAAAGTACCCCCCAAGACAGCAATAAAATAAACACATTTTAAGATACACATAACAGAATCCACTGGAAGGTGAAAAGGCAGTCTGTCAACACATATCAAAATAAAATACAAAGGCATCTTCTCTTCCATCATCCAAAGATGCCAAATGCACCACAATCATTACTGGATTACAGGAAACAATTCATCTGGACTGCTCAACTGCAAAAGACAGATAGAAAGGGAGCAGACAAAGTTATTACAAAGCAAACAGCATACTTCCCAACACTGGTTATAATACACATTTCCACTTAACGGAATACTCATGCAGATTTTTTTTCCACCACTTGTATAAAAACAAACTGTCATGGACTCATTTTGTTTTGCCAATTATGCCAAGTATTTTTTTTTTAAAGCTAAAAGCTAATTTAATTTGAGAGCATAATCAAGTTCAGTTCAGTTAGCTCCAGCCCAAAAGTTCATGGTCTACAGTCAAGTGTCTACTGGAGCAGACTGCAAAGTGGTTCCTGGAACTAAAACCAGCCTTCGGGAAATAATGCACCCATAGAATGACCAGATCATGCTAATTATCAATTAGCTATCAGCATTTTTTCCTGTTGAAGCATTCCAAAATCTTTATACATATTTGATGAAGAGGACATTATTGGGTTCTTACTGTACGAAGAGATGTCGATTTCCTCTGGCAGTTCGGCCACGTTCACTTCAAATCGGTCCTGGACATCATTGAGGATCTTGGCGTCCGTTTCGTCGGACACAAAGGTGACTGCCAAACCTTTGGTCCCAAATCGACCGGCACGAGCCACCTGGAGGAAGAGAAGGAGCAAACTTAGTGCATAATGTAGTACATCACTAGAGCAGAATCATTTCCCTAGGGTTTTCCCAATGGAATAGAATCTGGAAAACCAGGATGTAATGATTCACTCAGACACTTGATCAGTGTCCATGGTGAAAAATCCCCTGCGGAACTGGCAGTTGCACTAACCCTACTTCAGCATCGATAAATATTGAGATATTCACCCTGTGTAGGTAAGTGTCCGAGTCTTCAGGCATGTCGTAGTTGAAGACGATGTTGACGCGTTCAATATCCATCCCCCTGCCGAACAGGTTAGTCGCCACCAGGATCCTCCTCTGGAAATCCTTGAATTGCTGATACCGTGACAATCTGTGGTGAAAGCAGCGATTACGCCGAGCTCAACTTTAAAACAAACCAAAACACTGGATACAGTGTAAACGGAAAGAAAACCCATACAGCTACAACTCCATAAAGGCTACTAAGAACAAGTCTCACCTCTCTTCCTGAACCATGCCTCTATGAATGGCGATGGCAGGGAAGTTCTGCTCCACCAGTAGCTGAGAGAGAGCGACGCAGCGTGCTACCGATTTCACAAAGATCACAACCTGCACACAAACACTCAGCATTTCAAACTGAACTTTTCAGACAGATTCCAGATAATTTCTTGCTGGTTTCGGGTTTGGTTTTGACGAAGATAGAGTGCCTGTAGCAAATCATAAAACACTAGAAGTCTTTCTGGTTGACATACATGCAAACATTTCAATTCAGGAAAGTTTGGTAGTGTTCAGAACTATATTTCTACTATCACATATTTTCAATTATTTTCTAATTGCCTTTTTTTTTTTTTTTACTATAGAATATGAACAGCTCCCCACATATGCTTAAAAAAAGAAGAAAAAAAAGAACACAAATTATATAAATAAAAAATATGATCATCATAACCAAGACCAAAGGAAAACAAACCTGGTTGAACTCGAGGACATCTAGCAGGTCAAAAAGTTTGCGATTCTTTTCGCTGTCCTTCAACTTGCAGTAATACTGCTGCAGGCCATGCAGAGTCAGCTTCGTCTCATCGTCTACAAACACCTCCATAGGCTACAGACACACACACACAGAGCTGCATGTTGTTAAACAAACAAATGACTGCAAAAGAGGTGTATACATACACAGACACTTCACTTCTCAATACCGACCCTGCATTGCAGGTTATAGAAAAGAAAATGACGCTACGAAATAACATTTCTTTAACAGCACCATGGCCAAAGCTGTCCACCTTTGCAAGAAATTTCTTGCAATTCCTGTAGGATTTCATGTGTTAAGTACAACAGTCCGGTTATTGTGAACAATTCAGTCCAACCTGTCTTTCGCGACTGCACAATAATATTGTAAATATTTAAGCAATGAATAGGCCCAGGGCTGTCTTGCATCCACACATCAGTAAGAAAACTATTCGAGTGGATGTACCCACACCAGCCTAGTACTGCAGGGATATACAGAGCTTCCTGAAGACGAATCAGTGGCTAGCATTTCTAATAACCCTCAAACTAGAAATAAAAACCTGAAATAACAAATTGCAACAAACAGGGTAATGAGTGAAAGCTATGATAAAGCACTGAACCAATGCTGCATACACAATATGGGCAAAAATACCACAATCACAATTATACCTCGATGATACAGAGGTGCAAACATTTTTAATGAGAAAATAAAAAAATCCTAGCAGACAAAGAGAAAAAAAAAAAAAAAAAGTATTTTTAAAAATCCTGACAATGTCACTTCTTTAAAACAAACCCCTGGGAAAAAAGACTGGTATCTTTGAGTGCTTGTTTGCATATTGCAGTATTCTGTGTGCAAAAGCCTGATAACACAATAACAAATCAGTTATACATTAAGCAACCACTAAGATTATACTCTATTTGATACTAGATAGCAGTTTAACACTGACAAAACCCTAATGATGCCAAATCCTAATCATCATAATTGACATTATTCATAACTACTTCTAAAAATATGAAAAGTGTCTGGTGACTCACGTCTTGCATGAACTTGCGACAGACAGGCCGGATCTCTTTGCTGAGCGTAGCACTGAACATCATGCACTGCTTCTCATGGGGGGTGAGCCTGAAGATATCCTGCACGTCCCGTCGCATATCTGAGACGCACAAAGCTGGATTTTAGGAAATCGCTGGCACTTAGGAACATGCACCATGATCAAAACTTCCTTCTGCTGACTCACCAAGCTGCTCGAGCATCTTGTCGCACTCATCCAGGACGAAGTGCTTGATGTTTTTGAGGCTAAGGGTCTTGTTTCGGACAAGGGCGAGGATTCGGCCTGGTGTGCCCACCACGATGTGAGGGCAGCTCTTCTTCAGCACCTCTTCGTCCTTCTTGATTGGCAGGCCTCCGAAGAACACAGAGCACTTCACGTTGGACATGTACTTGGAGAAGCGCTCGTACTCTTTGCTGATCTGGAAGGCCAGCTCACGAGTGTGGCACATGACCAGCACTGAGACCTGACGGCAAACAGAGGATGGATGGAGTGAGAGAACTGGGTCATTTATGGTGATTTACTGAATCAAGAATAAGCAATGTAAGAAAAACAACTCTTCCATGGAACCTTCTTTATAATTATTGGGAATTTTTCACACAACATAAAACAAATTACAAACAATTATTTCCCCCAAACCCCTGAAGAATCTACAAAATTTACACCTCATAACATAAAAATTAACACGAACTAAAAAGATTAAACAGTGCTATCTGATGAGCGGCTGAGAGTGCTAAGCTGTTTGTGATTTAATGTCATGCCAGCAAGCATGGCTATTTTCATGGAACAAAAATGTTGCAAAATATGAAGCATTTACGATTTATTTATTTATTTATTTCATCTTTGATAAAAATTCTAAAACTAAATCTGGCCTCACTTCATTAAATATATTTACATATCAACCGAATAAAAAAAGCATCCAAGTGGAGTTGAAATATGCCTCAGAGATATTGAACTTTGGCATAAAGGAGGATCTTCGTGCTGAGAGAGATTACTCAGTGTCCTTGGTGTGAGGACAGGATTTATCATATTACACATTCTGGACTTCATGAAAGTGATCTCCGAAGTCTGTGAAATGCATATTAAAAACTTTTTTAAATGTACTGTATTTAGACAATAACTGATCTGAACCAGTTGCTGGGTTCCTGTTTGTCTCTGCATGGGCAAGATGCATTTCTTGACTTTCTTGGTTTTGATGTAGTGGTTTTGTCCAAGGCTTTTTAACAAACTGAAACCAAATTTGTTTGCACACTTCTGCCTGCACTGGCTGTGCGTAAGTTACCACTGCGTCTAGCTTTGCATGAGCAGCAAATTTCTCACAAATGTACACATTTCTCCGTGCTCGTTATGCTGTAGATTTCACTCGACATGCAAGGTACAGGACCAAACTAATTCTAGTTCGTTGGATGATTTCAAATCAATTGTTTTTTTTTGGTAAAAGTAAAAAATTTACAAAAAGAACTGGAGCTGATCGCAAATATATATTCTGAGAACGCAACACTCACCTGTCCATCCACAGGTTCAATCTGCTGTAGAGTGGCGAGCACAAACACTGCCGTCTTCCCCATACCGGACTTAGCCTGGCAGAGGATATCCATGCCCAGAATGGCTTGTGGAATGCATTCGTGTTGAACTGCAGGAAGCAGAGTACGCATTTTAGAATCTGAACCTTGCCTGCGTCACATGCATACAGTAATCAGGTGTCGATCGAAATGGAAGAAAAACAGGGAAGAAAAAAAAAACTGTAGCGCCTGACCTTCAGACGGATGTTCAAAGCCGCAGTCAACGATAGCACGGAGCAGTTCGGGTTTGAGCAAGAAGTCTCGGAAGCCGGAGCTGTGGATGGAGACGTAGGAACCCTTCACCTCCTTCTTGCCTGGTACAACTGCGCTCTCGGGTGCTCCCTGTGGCTCCTCATCCTCCTCATAATCCAGCAGCTCGTTATCAACATCATTTTCGGCCATGGTTGCTTTGGGACACAGACATAAATGTTAATCACTGGCTTCCCCCCCCCAACATAAGGCATGAAAAGACAAGCAACGAAAAATAATACATCAGTCCACACGCACCATATGAAATCTAATTAGGATTCATTTGACTTCTTCAACCAGGCTTTGGATTTATTAAGCTTGAATTCAGTTAGCCCACAAACTACACAACTATATTATTAGTTATTTATGTATTTAATACCCACATTTATCATCATCTTTGCTCAACAAAGAAGCATTCTACGTTAGAGCGACATTTCAAACAAAGTCATTCCCAAACACAGCTTGGCGGGTTAAACAGCTCTCCTGGGCAATGCTCGAATCTCAAATGACTACCTACTCCCTATATACGTACACTACATAGGGTAGGAAATAATGGCCTCTGCACCCTATGAAGTGCGCCATATGCTCAACATGTAGCCATTTGGGATTTACTAATGAATGGAAAGACCGGGCTCGCCATTCAAAGTTCATCAAGTTGGCTCAGTTTAAACAGTATATTTATCCTACAAAGTTCGTAGCTCGTAAACAACTCCAGTATGAAGAAATAACACCTTTACGTCTTACTTAATCATTTTACTCAAATGCGTAACAAAAACAGAAACCCAACAACGACACTGTTGCCAAGCACAAAGCTAGCTAACGCGCTAACTACAAAAATGCGGGGATTTCTTCCAGTCCTACATTAATCACTGAGCGAACTGTATGCACTTTGTAATATATAATAAGCATTCGCGATTCTGTATAATTATACCACACAAGATAACTCTCTAATCATTGATAAACAACTACTAAAAGAATTTACCGTGCGCTATTTGCAGACTGAAGCAGCTTTCTCCCCGGCGACTCTCGTGGGTAGGCCTCAAACCATATACCATTTCCCGGAAGTTCAAGGCAACAATGTCCTCTAATTCTATTGGGCAAAATCAAAGTCAATCGTCGCGACAAAGCAAAGACTGGCTATGATTGGTCGATCCAAATGCCAGTCGTAAAAGGGGCGGTACTTGGTGGGACACGGTTGAATCCTCCCAATTTGGCCGACAAATTTCTGTCCACAGGAGGTCGGCAGATATAGACTGATCAGTTTATAATAATATATATTTATATAATATATTATAAATAGTATTATATTATATAATATATAATTCTATATTATATATATTTAATAATAATAATAATTATTATTATTATTATAATTATTATTATTATTATTATGACACTTTCTTTTAGATATTTAAATCTTCTACCTGTTAAATCTTTCTACCTGTTAATTAAGAATGCATATATGTGGCCAAAAGTTTGTGGACAAACTTTGAACCATATCTGGTTCTTCCCCAAACTGTTGCCACATGAAACAAAGTTTGTACCATACAATTGATTAGGATGTCTTTGTATGCTGTAGCATTACAGTTTCCCTTTACTGGAACTAAGAGGCCTAAACTTGTTTTAGCATGACAATGCCCCCGTGCAAAAATCTAGGTCCATGAAGGCATGGTTTGCCAAGGCTGGAGTGGAAGAATTCAAGTGTCCTGCACAGAGCCCTGACACCTCAACCCCACTGAACACCTTTGGGATGAACTGGAACGCCGACTGAACCCCAGGCTTCCTCACACAACATCAGTGCCTGACCTCACTAATGCTCTTGTAGCTGAATGGAAAAATCCCCACAGCCACGCTCCAAAATATAGTGGAAAGTGGAGGTTATTATAACAGTAAAGGGGAACTAAATCTGAAATGAGATAACACATGTGGGTGTGATGGTTGGGTGTCCACAAACCTTTGGCCATATAGTGTGTGTGTGTGTGTGTGTGTGTGTGTGTGTGTGTGTGTGTGTGTGTGTAAAATACTGTATATATATTTACATTTATACACGGTGGCAGTGGTACCTCAATGGTTAAGATTGTGGACTTCTTACTGGAAGGTTGTGAGTTTAAATACCAGCACCACCAAGCTGACACTGCTGGACCCTTGAGGAAGGCCCTTAACCCTCAATTGCTCAGATGTATAAATGAAATAAATGTAAGTTGCTCTGGATAAGGGCGTCTGCCAAATAATGTAAATGTAAATAATATCTTGTCAGTAGTGGTGCCATGGTGGTCCTTTTCCACTAACTGAAGGAGCAGAGAAGAACTCACTGATTGAATGAGTTACAGTAAATAACTGTCCTGTATTGTAGCTGTGCCTGATATACCTAATAGCCAATGACTGTTGGTACAATGTTGGTGTACCTAATAAAGTGTCCATTGAGTATACATTAACATGCTTGACCAAAAAAGAAAAAAAAATGCTAAAACTGGCAAAGTTGAACCGCCACTTTATTTCTGCTGTAACACATGCCCTCTTAAAACTACTTTAAAAAACTGAAATAAGGAAATGGAGGATGAACCATCAATTTGCGCTAACGTCTCATTGCTGCGCTCCTATTGGTTTAGACACATGCCAATCATATTGAGTTTTATTTACGTCGTGACGCGCGTGCATACTGATTTATCTAGGTTTCTCCCATCAAACAAGGAACGTAAATGTTGTGAATAATGAAACTTATACAAAACAAAAATATATTGTGATGATCAGTTATGTGCTATAATTGATTTATTCGCTTTGAAGTATATTTTTTGTCCAGTGAAGAGGGGTTTAAAGGGGCGGGATTTGGGCGGCGCCGTTCCCCCGTAGGCGTCTCCCTGAAGAGCGCTATCCTGGAGGAAGGCTCGTTGCTTGACAGCTCGCGTTGTCCTCGATTTAACCATAAACGAGAAACATGGATGTTACACGCCGTTTCCTGCCTTAAAAACCCATCCCGTTTCACGCCAGAGAGGCCTTTTCGGTTACCGCTGGTGTTGTAGTCCGTCGTCATCGCCATGGCACGCGCCCGCCTGAGCCGCTCCAATAATGGCACTTGAATTCAGGTGGGCATCGCTCATTCATTTCTTACATTTCTAACGCTATCCTCACGTGTTTGTAAGTGTTTTGTACGCAAATGCTTAAAAACACTCGCGGGGTTTTAGTGATACATAGAGATAGGTAGTTAGAGAGAGATGTGGCCTTGGACAAAGCGAGATTCCTGCGCATCACATTCACATCATCTTGGAGAAGGTCCGTCTGCTCCGTCTCCAGCTTCTTATGATCCGTCTGAATAACGAAGGGAAATGCTAATCAGCACCATAAATCGCTGTTTACTTACAAATTTCTATTGACTAGTTCTTGATCCAATGTCATATAGTGTATATAAACTCCCTCACATGCGCAACCGAGGCCGGTCACCATACCGGCCTTAATTTCATTACATTATACAACCATAAATAAAACAACACTGCTGGGTTATTACGTATTGCCTACAGGAAAACAGCGTGAATATGCATTGGACATCCACTGCTGAGAATCACCCTGCCTGTTGGTCCTCGGATAAATCAGCGCTTTAGCTGGCACAGTAGTGATCAGCATTACGATTCACTTTGCTGAATCGATTCTGTTCAACTGCCCGTTTGATTCAATCATTCATTTTCCCCTCCGTGCATCCAAAATTATTATCTAAGGTACAACATAAACCACACACGGTAGCTCATTCAGTCTTTCATACTAACACATTGTGTACATCATAGTAAAGATCAGCATTACGGCTCAACTGATTGAATCGATTCTGTTAACCTGTCCGTTTAAATGAGTTTTGATTCGTTTGATTCCACACTCTACATTGCCCAAGCTACAATTTAGACCCACACTGTAACTCACATTAAGTGTTTTAGTGGCTTAGCGGCTTAGTGTTTAGCAAGTTTGCCTCACACCTCCGGGGTTGGGGGCTCGAATCCTGCCTCTGCCCTGTTTGCATGTTCTCCCTGTGCTTTGGGGTTTCCTCCAGGTACACTGGTTTCCTCCCCAGTCCAAACACATGCGTTGTAAGCTGATTGGCATTTCCAAATTGTCCGTAGTGTAGTGTGTGATTGTATCATGCAATGGGTTGGCACCCTGTCCAGGGTATCCCCCGCCTCGTGCCCCGAGTTCCCTGCGATAGGCTCCCTAACAACCCTGTGTAGGATAAGTGGTACAGAACATGGATGGATGGGTGGACTTTGATTCATCACTCTAAGCGTCATTGAAAATATTGCATATCATATCATACAATTGTGACCTATAGATTAATTCACATTCAGCGTTTCATAGGGATGGTATTGGGCCTGAAATGTTGGATCAGTACAGGAACAGATTTGACCATTTTTTCAGATTGGATCCACCGATGTATTTGATGTGAATGCCTATGAGGAATCTTACATGAATCCTGCATGTGAAAATAAGACAATAATTTTCTTAAAGAACATTGTCGTTGTCATTAGAGTCGACAGATACTGTGAGGTTGTCAGTATTAGATCAGTCATCAGTCATCTAGCCGATACACAGAGCTCTGAGTTTGGTATTGTTTTGAAAATGGAGCAAGTGGAATTGGTGCATTCCTAGGGTTTCATATCGACACCTTGTCTATAAAACTGCACTAGTTTATAGCTTAAAACATCTTCAGATTGTGTGATAATTATAAATGAAATAAAACCACATTTGTATTTCTTTTGCCTGAAATTATTCTGCTTATGACAAATCTGGTTGACTGACTCAAAAGTCCCATTTAAAACAATTGATGTAATCATGAATCTGCCCCACAAAACCACAGACTATGGTTAGTGTATGACATACACACTGAGTTCACACACATTCTTAATGTTTCCTTTTCAGGCGTAAAGGTCAAAATAGAATGATCCATGTCATAATGAGCTGTTTCCTAATGGGACACTTGCTGTGGCCTGAGTCGATACCAGTCCCAGTGGATGCCATTTCCGGTCAATGTTATGCTCTAGACGGCATCTTTCCATGGCTTCATGATCATCCTGTAGATTTTTTTTCTGGGAGGGAGAAACTGATTTCTTGCTAATCAGCCAAAATAGAAACTATGCCATAACCTGAAAGAGCTTCTCTCCCCATTGGCCTACAGTCCCAGCTTGGCTAACAGATTAATGATCCTATCCCCGTAATTAAGAGGGATAGACAGTCTAATCACTTGTTTTGCTTTTGAGCAGGCTTGTCTTGTTTGAACAACATTGCTTGATGACAGCACCGTGATAACAGTAGATAACAGTACGGCCGATATACGATAAACATAATTCAATCAGATTTTTTAAGAGAGATTTTGATCATTGTTTTCCATAAGCAACAGATAATCTGTGCAGATGAGGAAAATGGTGTTGCACAACAAAATCACAACAGCTTCTGTCTTACCTGGATAAGGGTTTGCAATGCAAAGCCTCCTGGTGACGGAGGGCTGTTTTTGAATTTTACATGCTTTTTTGTGTGCAGGAACATTCTGTTTCTTTCCCTCCTTCAATTCCTGCTCATTAGTTCATGTATTGAAAATGATTAAGCATGGGAAAGACAATAGTGATTTTAGAAACAAGTTTTTTTCATCATATCACCATCACTCCACAAATATAATGATGGAAAGAGGAAAGTTTTTCATCTCCATACAAACTGTACAGAAATATATTGGTTTCTCTTTGGTATCATACAGACTCATTAGTATCAATGAACAGCCATTATGGTTTGAGATATTAATGTGTTTATCTATTTGCTGTGAGGTATTGGACAGGTGTGGCTTTGTGAGATTCGCAAGCAATAAAGCTGAGGTTCAGTGTACCTTATACTGTCATTAAAGTAATACTCCATCATTTTCAACCTAATTTCTATCCACTTCATATTATTATATTCAGTTACCACTGACAGTAAATTTGAGATGTTTTTCTGTAAGTAAATAAGGGGAAAACATGTTTACTTAATCACTTATTGGAAGCGCAGTTGTTGGATTATGTCGCTAAAAGTGTGAATATTTAAAGTAAATTCAAAACTACAGCTGTTACACTCTCATAATAGGCCACAGCATGGGATAGACATGAGAAAAAGTCTTATCAAAGTTGTTCTTATATAGTTTTATGTAACTAGTCAATCCATACAGGAGCTGAGTTTTGAGATTGTTTCAGCAAAAAAAATCATTGATTTTGCTGCAGCCTTTTTCAAAAGTTGCAATGTACCTTGCAGAGTTTTTGTGCTTTTTTGCGGAAAACTACTTGAATTGGCGAAATTGCATGTAATTGTTTTGCACAGTCTTACTCAGTGATGTTTGTTGGTAAAGAGACCTTTCAGCTGTACTCATATTCGACGCAGGTGAATCGAAGAGGGCTTTGGCCAAATGCGCCCAAATCTTGGCCCAAATCTGCGGAAAATCTGCAATAATTTTGAAAAATTGCAAGCTCTTGTGTTTCCTTGATTTTGCGTTAATTTCTGCAATTGCAAAATCCTGGAGGAACTGACTAGTGGTGTGTGACTGAAACTGACTTTATTGGTAAATAATAACTGCAAATTCTTCCCTCTGAAAAAGCAGTCCTGTCTCAGGAAGGATGACTTGCACAGATCAAGAGATTAATTTACAAATACCTTCAACTGGAAAGTTTGTGAAGTTGTTTTATTAAAAAAAAAAAAAAAAAAAAAAAAAAAAAAAAAGTAGCATTTTGCAAAAATGTTTATTGACAAAATCTGCCCTTAGATTTTCATTATAAGTTATTTTTGAGTAATTAGGTTTTCTGTTCTTTTCTCAATATATGTCAAAATAAAATAGCGATACTTTGGATAGATATTAAGTTGTAACAAAATGCTGGAACATTTCTTTAGTAATTGGAGTATATGTTAAACTGAACCTCATTTTAATGATTCAGCATTTTGGTAATCACACATTCAGCACAGAGATTAGGATGAAATACACTGGAGGATTCCTTTAAATGATGAATTTAAACTGAACCTTTATTTAAAAGGTGTGATGTTTACAGGGATTCCAGAATTTCAACATGCTGATATGTTTTGTCTTGCATTGAGACTGACCTAACCGTCCACTGATGTGGCATGCAGACCAGATTTTCTGTCATTATGATTATCAGGACACAGGGATATACAAAATTCGGACTATTTAGTAAATCCTTGCTTTAAAATGAGGGTAGTATGCTACACTCTGCTCATATGGCTGGCTGGTGTGTGTCAGTGGGTCAGACTGAACAAGGCCTCATGTGTGACACCCGAGCTGGTGCTCCTGTCACTGCAACACTGCTGAAGCATTCAGAATGAGAGGAGGATCATTTGCATCCCGTCCCATCTTTCCTCCTTTCTCATTGTGTCATTCGCTTCTCCCTCTGCTACAGCTGTAACGTTCTCTGTAGCGATAGTATATGCAATATCTCCTTCTCTCTTTCTTTATCTGTCTGTGTGTGAGATCCACATCATGCTCTCCCTTGGTTTGTCACGTCTGGCTTGCGTTTGCACAGTGAGTCATTGAAAGTAATGGATGACCCGACCTTGTAGCCTATCCCATGCGCCACCAAAGTATGCCACTCGTCTTCTCAAGCTCTGTGCACAGCTGCCTTTACTGCACTGTTTTTCTTGCAAAGTACTTACTTATGTTTTCCACTTTCCATCCAAAGTCTGGCCACTGCTATTTTTGGTATTTTACTGAGCTGAGTCATATTGGATTTAATGTACCACAGCTGTGCTCCTAATCCAGATGTCTTGATTTGGTGCTTTTATGCTCCTTTTGGATAGGTTGTTGTCACTGTTGGTATAAGGAGTCCAGGAGTTTTTTGTTTTTTTGTTTTTTTGTACTGACATAATAAAGAGTTTGCAGATATTCTACCCACAGTAACACAATATAAACCATTTACTCCATACTTACACAAAATACTTATAAACAACATGCAGTATTTATCCTACATTGACAGCACTGATAATGTAAAACAAAATTGAATAGTACACTCTGAAAGATAAAGGTTCCAATTAGAACCAAAAGGGGTTTTTCAGCCTGATGCCATAGGAGAACCCTTTTAAGTTGCACAAAGAACCGTTTACTCTCAAGTTCTTAAGAGAACCATCTGTTTACTGGTGCTTTAAAGAACCCATAAATGGTTCTTCACAGCAGTGCTACAAGGAACCATGTTATCATAAGTTCTCTAAAAAAAAAAACCCTTACTTAAAAGTTCTTAAAAGTAGTGCTAGGAGAACCTTTTCCAGTCCCACAAAGAACCGTATAGGATTCACTTTAACCTGTTAAGGGATGACACCTTGAAGAACCAATACACTGCTCTGAAGAACCTATAATGAATCATACTTCTTTAATCTCCAAAGATCCATGAGGCTCAACTCAAGAACCCTATACAATGAAAAATGGTCCTTGACAAGAAGAAGGTTCTTTGCAGAACCTATGGTGCTGTAAAGAACCATTGAAGAACCTTTATTTTTAAGAGTGTAAAATAAAGGTATAATAAGGTGTTATTGTATTTGTGTGGAATTAATATAGCCTGTGTCAACCCATTTACACCTTTAAAGCATGTACAAAAGTAAAACCCTGCTGTAAATGTCAGTGTCTTTCCTAGATGAATAGGTGTTGTATCATACCTCCAGACATATCATGTTGCTGTACAATGACTCATTTATCCCTCTGTGATTATGAACAGGGAGGACACAGTCATTATTTAAGAAGCAGGGTGGAGAGAGGCTTAGCTGGAGTTCAGGTTCCTATGGGAGTAACTTTGCTTTGACATTAGACTGAATGAATGTGAAATTTCATAGCAGGCTGTGAGACTCGCTGGTGTATCTGGACCTATTGTCTGGTTCTTTCTAGGCGTGACTTTATTTTGTGTACAATAGTTAGACTACATGAAATCATATCACATAATGCAGGCTGCGTTTTCACCTCTGTGTATGCCCGTGTGTGTGTGTGTGTGTGTGGTGTGTGTGTGTGTGTGTGTGTGTGTGTGTGTGTGTGTGTGCGCGCTTATTTCTCTCTCATGGACTTAAGGAATGTCATCACCGTTGTGTAACCTCATACGCAAGCAAATATTAATAGATAGTTTCCAGAAATAGATTAAGTCTTGTCTTAGACTAAATCAAGCTCTTTTTAGGGTCATTTTGTCTTTAATCTTGTCTATATGTCAGGAAAACTGTCCATATGAGCTTTACTCAGTTGTTGACTTTGTGGTTCCATTATGTTTCAGTTTTGTCCATTGTGTTCAGTTTCTGTCACCACCTACACACATACAGCACATTTAGGCTTCTTGACCAGGCGATGGTTTTCAGTCTTCAAGATCGGTGAGCCGGTGCCCGTGTAGCCTCAGATTCCTGTTCTTGGGTGACAGGAGTGGAACCCGTTGAAGTCTTCTTCTGTTGTAATCCATCAGCTTCAGTATGTGAATGTTGTGCATTCTGAGATGCTTTTCGGCTCACCATAGTTGTAAAGAGTAGATATTTGAGTTACCATAGCTTTCTTGTCAGTCTTAACCAGTCTGGACATTCAGGAAATTGTTTTGCACGGTCTTTCACAGTGATGTTTGGTGGTAAATTGAGACCTTTTAGCTGTACTCATGTTCGATGCACGTGAATCGAAGAGGGCTTTGGCTGAATGCACGTTGTGATGAAGTCACGTGATGTGTCTTGGCCCGAATCAGCGGAAAATCTGCGCTAATTTTGAAAAATTGAATGCCCTTCCGAATATTGTGGAGTTTGCTTGATTTTGCATTAATTTTTGTGATCTCAAAATCGCAAAATCCTGGAAGGACTGATCACTCAGACTCAGACACAGTGTGACATTGTAATGTTCTGAAGGCGGCGATCTTGAACAAACAGAATTACATTTTTCCACAGGGCAGTTTGGTATCATGCACAAGATGACATGAAGCTACTTGATTGATGTGTTTACGCTAATTTACAAGTGATGACTAATGCATCATGCAGTTCCTACTTGTTTTTATATAATTTCTGAATAACTTTTTCAAAATACTGTATATTTCTTAGAATTTCTCAGAGCAAGCAAAGATTGTTCGATAAATTCTTTATTTTTGTTGAACACTGGTGGTACCATTTATTTTCAGTTAAATGAAAGAACCCCAACTTGTCCTCTGGTGGACATTACAAGTAGGAAAAATGAAGACATTATTAAACATTTTAATGCCGTGCCTGATATCATTGACCTTTGATCATTGATGATCATACAAAATCATTTCATTTCCTCTTTGTTTTAATCTGCCATTTTATTTCTTTGGTTTGGTGTTCAGTTTTCAGTTTTCTTTTGGTTTCAGCCAGGAAGTTTCATTTCAGTGCATCTATGTTTTAAAACTCAGACAAAACACAAGGTTCTGAATTAAACAGATTTCTGTGTAGTATAGGCTAAAGCTATGAGGTGGTCCACTATATGTTCTGTCTTCAGTTGAATTGATGCATGGACAATTATTCAATTATCTGTTCATAAGTGCACTTAGTCCATCACACATTACACTGTTTTGTCATTCAGTAGGCTCATCATAGTGTGCCTAATGCAGGCCATTTACTCATGAAGGCCTTCAAGTCTGTTTGGCCTATTGAAGCTATTGTGCAGTAATGTAGTCAATGAGGAACATATGCTATTCAGACAAGACAGCCAAGCTATTAATCTCTAATTTGTGCCCGTGTGTGCCCGTGTGTGTGTGTGCCCGTGTGTGTGTGTGTGTGTGTGTGTGTGTGTGTGTGTGTGTGTGTGTGTGTGTGTGTGTGTGTGTGTGAGCAACAGAGATTTATCAGCAAGGTTATAAACACAGGACATGAGCTTTTGTTCAGTACAAGAGGATCACAGTGTGATGTAAACACTAGTTGTGCATTTTGTGGATGTATGATCATCAGGCCCAGATCAGGCCGTGCCGCCAGATTCAGTGGTGGTGAATCATTCAAGAATTAGATCAGACATGCTGAGTTGGATGATGTCATTGAACATGTCTGAATGGACACCAAGGGTTTGTGCTTTCTTGAAAGGAATGACTCCAAAATGCCAATCATTTTAATGACATACTGCACACATATTATGGATGTTACTGAATATGTATGCCTCATTTGGAATGAATAGATGATGTATTGGATAATATTAAAAAAAAAAAAAAAAAAAAAAAACCTTTGAAAAAAACTAAAAAAGTTAAAGAATAAAAATAAATTTAATACAGAAAATGAATGAATGAAGACAATGAAGAAAAAAGTAATACAAAAATAAATGTAGGATTAAATTGAATTAAAAATGAATTATATTTGTTTTATCAAGTCATTTATTCCTTTATTTATTTTCCTGTTATTACATTTATTTATTTATCTGTTTATTTATTTATTTTTTCTTTTCTATCTATCTATTTATTTATTTATTTTTAATTTCTGCAGATTTGGTCCTCCATATGCAAGAGCTTGAATTCATAGACCATGCTGACAGGGCTGACATTTCTACCTCTGGTTTTTTTTTCGGTGTTTACAGTCTTTCCGGGGGCATAGGGTTCATTAAAAACAAACAAACAAACAAAAAACATGGTTGTGGGCCACACCCACTTTCTGCTTCTTTGGATATCTAACTTCAGTTACAGATATTCGGAGCACTAAACAGTATGTTGTATGTTATGTTTTTCTGTTAATGCGTTTTTGCTGGTGGACATTACAAGCTTAGAAAAAGAGCGATGCAACACAACACATACACAATGCCATTATTGTGAATAGAAAACTGAGGTTCTCTCTCTCTCTCTCTCTCTCTCTCTCTCTCTCTCTCTCTCTCTCTCTCTCTCTCTCTCTCTCTCTCTCTCTCTTTCTCTCTCTCTCTCTCTCTCTCTCTCTCTCTCTCTCTCTCTCTCTCTCACTCTCTCTCTCTCTCTCTCTCTCTCTCTCTCTCTCTCTCTCTCTCTCTCTCTCTCTCTCTCTGTGTGTGTGCCATCTCCCAAACCCCTAAAGCTCTCTCCCACATGACAGCCCTGCTCAGCTCTCTGTTCGTTGTTCTCTTTCTCTCCAACCATTTATTCACTCACTACATTTAAAAACATCAAATCAGCTGTTATTTAGTTTCAAGGCTTTACTTGTGTACTTGGCTTGAGTCCTCAGTGCAAGAGCATTTATTTATTTATTTAAAAAACAACAAAGATTTTTAGCGTTTACTCTAGCCAGCTAGTGAGCATGTGCTAACTTGACAGGATCTCTGAGAGGATTTTTAAGCCAAACTCACAAATGTCCACAAGAGTTAGGGGTAGCAGTTAGCCTGGTAGCTTTAGTGCTAAGATGGTTTTTTTTTTTTTATTAGCATACATTGATAGTTGACTAGAAGAGTAGGTCTCCTGGATAATTATATGTTAAGACCAGGTTTTTCTAATCTAGAGATACATAATAAACATTTCAAGATAATTATTTTCAAACTTCTAATGTATTGTGTCAGTATGTTTGGTGTCTGATGCTTGCTTCTTTAGTTTTATACCAACAAGGCTAATGTAGCTAGTAAGTAATGAAAGTCTATCTCACAAAAAATCTTTTCCAGAAAGATCTTGTGGTGAACAAACCCCATCCAGTTCTTCAGTGATGTTAAACAGACTCCCCGATGTGCTTTAAGATGCAGTGTGACTTACTATCTTCTATAAACATAAGCTAACCACTGTAATGTTATGGGGCGACCATCTTGGCAACTTTACCAGAAGGCTTGTAAATGTGGACTCTTCCTGCTATTAAACTGTTTATTAAAAGAAGAGAGATTATTCAGCTTGACAACATGGTTTGTAGCAAGTATATATAAAGATTTAGGTGTGTATTTAGATTTTGTGTGAGAGATTTCCATTACTTGTTAGCTACATGAGCAATGTAGCTTAAACGCAAAACTAAAGAAGCAGAAGGTGAAAAACAAGTTCAAGATATTTTTAAAACCATAGTTAGCCTTGAATTTTCAGACAGTAATAATTATTCTTAAGAAAAGAAAATTGATCCTGGTTCAGTGACTGCACCTTTGAATTTTGTAGCTGTACTGTGTTGTCCTTTTGTGAGCCAAAACACAAAAGTCAGCGTGTGGAGCTGAGTCACTGGATGACATAACTGCCTTTGGATGACATACAAAAGCATGTAGCTTTCTTGTGGATTGACCTTAACCGACAAAGCGCTCTGTTGTGATAAATTCTGTACCAGTGTAGCAGACTGTTCAAAATACAATGTACACATATTTTAGTCCAGGAAACATAGTTTAAATACGAGTTTGTTACTGTAAGAACTGTCACGTTCTTTCATGTTTATAATGTAAGTGAAATGTGACATCCCCTCTGTAATCCTACCTTGTTTTGTAGACATCTTGGCTAATTTCAACCCGAAGCCTTTGTGCTGGCTTGTTGTAGCACCCTGCTTGGCCAAGGCTATATATGTGTGTTTGTGTTTTCAGTCCACGGAGATTAGATTCACGTGCTTGTTAATGGCTCTCTTGACTGGGATGCGCTGTCTTGATGAATGCAGGCCTTGTCTTAGCTGTGTGATTTCTCTGTTCAAACAGTTTTTTGTCTTGGGTGTTATTATTATTATTTTTAAACCAAAACTTATGTTTGTGTTTATTGTGACCTCCCGTGTGTTATGTATCTGTGTGTGGATATGTGTTATTTGAGAGAGCGATGAATGAGGGTGATTTCACAGATGTACTGTGTCTGTATGGATGCTTTGTTCTGAGATTATATTGTAAATTTAGCATTTGCACAGGGCAGGTAGTGTGTGCACATGGTCTAATTTAAGCCTTACATATTAATATAGATTCCTCAGGAAAGTGTAAGGCTGAATGATTGAAGCTACACTTTCCTTTGGTGAAGACACATTTGCTAATACAGGGGCTCATACATAATGCAGCACTCTGCAGCTGTGTGTGTGAGTGTGAGTGTGCATGCATGTGTGCTTGAGTGCGTCTGTGTTTCTATTCTGAGTGGGAAAAAAAAAAAATCAAGGTCATTTCCAGCTGCAACACATTTTGCATGCTGAGTGTGTGTGTGTGTGTGTATGTGTGTATGTGTGTGTATATATATATATATATATATATATATATATATATATATATATATATATATATATATATATATATATATATATATACAGGTGCATCTCAATAAATTAGAATGTCGTGGAAAAGTTCATTTATTTCAGTAATTCAACTCAAATTGTGAAACTCGTGTATTAAATAAATTCAGTGCACACAGACTGAAGTAGTTTAAGTCTTTGGTTCTTTTAATTGTGATGATTTTGGCTCACATTTAACAAAAACCCACCAATTCACTATCTCAACAAATTAGAATACTTAATAAGACCAATAAAAAAACATTTTAGTGAATTGTTGGCCTTCTGGAAAGTATGTTCATTTACTGTTGTAGCGAATCTAGCTCAAATGGGTGAAATATATCTATAGCTCTAATCGAAGCGTGTTCTGATTAAGTATGGATATAAATCGACCATAAAAGGGAATGTTATATTAATTACTGTAACCTAGCTTTAGAATTAAATACGAAGCAGCTTGATCTGTTTGTCCACCAAACTTACCAGGGCAGTCTTCGTATTACTCTAAAGGAATAAATTATCCTTCTGGCCACGAAGCATAGTTTATTCTACGTTAACAGAAATCCAGCGCGTAGCGAGGAGCAACGTTAAAAGTGAACCTTGTCATAAGTAAAAACAGACGATCCAGCGTGATAACCATGGATTTTAATAACTACGTAAAACTACAGATATACACAACTAGGTACAAACAAATAATACATATATATACAGGGTAAGTGAAAGGAACAGAAGGAAAAGTGATGGAAGTAACAATGGCAGAACACAGTTTAACCTCGAGAATCAGCAAAGGAATTTGAATTCAACTTTTTCAACAAAAGTGGCTTAGGCTTAAAGGACACCTCTAAAGGTCAATTGGAATTATACTTGCGTTAATTTAATGCAGTTCACGAGGGTCCTTGATTTGCAGATTGAGCGAGGAATTTGCTGGTTCTTCGGCGTCGGTAGAGTAGGGGTGAACGGAGTTGAGTCTCGCCCGAGGATGAAGAATATGGTGATTGCCACGTGGTTTCACGAGACAAAGGAGAGTCCGGAGGAATGCCGGAAACGGAAAGCGGCAAGGTGAGAAGTAGGAAGAGGGTGAGAAAAAGCGAAGGAGCGAGCCAGCGGGGGACGCGTGTCACGGTCTTTTATGGACAATGCCAATGTACACGCCTCTCTGAGCTGCTGGCGAATCCAAAGAGAGATGAGAAAGTTCTGGGGGAAAACTTCTTTGGTCTGTCCCAGAACGGGTCGCATGTCAGGGCGGGGTTTGTGTTAAGTTTGGATCAATATGGTATTTGATAAAACATGGAAAAGTATAGAATGATACATCCTATCGTCCTGTAGTATGCATCATTAATTGGCATATTGTGAGACAATGATTTTGGTACCAAACTTCAAGGAGATTATGATATCTTGGACAGTGTAGGATCATTAGACATAGTTACAGACAACTTAAAAATTAGCTTTTCGCTCAAACTATATAAAATTGCTACAACTAGGTTATCTAGACATACAACACATGCATATACGAATAAATCATAACTATCTAGGGATATGATTACAGGTTACATTCAAGAGACATGTTCACTGTGTGTGTGCGTGAGTGTGTGCATGTCCAGAAGAGGGGGCTGGCGTTCTTCTAAAGTTACAATGGTCCTTTGGTCACCTCAGGGTGACCTTCTAGGGAGGAGGTTCTTTGCTAGACCGGTTGGCTCCGATGTTAATCTCTGAGGTCGTAAACTGAGATTAAATCGACGATTTACGGGCCCTGGGGTCGGGAAATGGTGGATCCTTGTTGACGAACTAATCCTGAAGTTTCCCAGAGTTCAGTCATCAAAGGTTTCTTTTATTGCGGGAGTAGGTCCTGTGTGGGTTCCCAAAGAGTCTCCTGAATTCCAGAGTTGCATCTGGTCAAAGAGGGCCTCTCGGGTTATTCTGGGTCACTTAAAGGAATGAAACTTTATATGTTTCACTTGGGTTAATGTAGAAATCAGTTTGGGCACCCCGATACGTTACAGCTCCCCCCCTTTCGGACAAGGATGTCCCTGTGAGGACATCGTTGGGCGACAGTCGTCATGGTGATCGGGTGGCGAGTGTATCAAACTGGTTGATTGATGAGGGTTCCTAATCTTCCTCCGGTTATCTGGAGGTACAGGATGGTGAGCCACAGCAGCATCCTAGTGTAGGAAAAAGAGGGAGAGAGAAAGAGAAAGGCAGTAGGTAAGCGGTTGATATCCCTGATTGGTCAGGATGCTTTCCTTGCTCTGCAGACTGTGACTGGGTTAGTTTATATTAGTCCCCCCCCCTTTCTTTTCCCTGCCAGCAGCCACATGTCTCTTTATTTGGTTTCGATGGACCCATTTGAAAATCGGGTCTTTCTGTCCCTGCTTTAGTTGGATTCTGTACGCGACTGCGGAGAGTTTGTCCACGATCTCGTGCGGTCCTGTCCAGTGGGGGAGCAGCTTTTTCGACAGTCGTTTGGAGGCTGTCTGGAGTGGCTGTGTGAAGTTGTAGTACCAAACCTTATCACCCACATTCAGTTCCTGGTGTGATGCTTTCCGGTCATAATATGCTTTCTGGCCTTCAGCGCTCCTTTGCAGCTGTTGTTGGGCGAAAGCAAATGTCGTCCTTAGGTGCCGGTGTAGCTCATCCAGGTATTGGTGTGTGGTGTAGGCTGTGACGAGGTTGGAGTCTCCCGGTTGGTACAGTAGGTGCAGCGGTAGGGTCATTTGCCTCCCAGTCATCAATTCAAAGGGAGACACGCAAGTTGATTCCTGCGGGGTGGCTCTGATGGCCATGAGTACCAGGGGAAGTTTTGCATCCCAGTCCTTTTGGTTGGCAGACACGTATTTCCTCAGCATGCTGACCACAGTCCGATTGGTTCGCTCCACTTGGCCTGAGGATCTGGGGTGGTGGCTGATGTGTAGTTGAGCCTGTACACCCAAGAGCTTCCAAGTCTGCTGCATGATCTCAGCTGTAAAGTGCGTGCCCCTGTCGGAGTTGACCCTTAGTGGCAGTCCGAATCTGGAGAAGATATGGTTCATCAGTAGGTATGCCGTGGTCTGGGCAGTGTCATTGGGTGCTGGAAGACACTCTACCCACTTGGTGAATTGGCATACTACTGTGAGGAAGTACTTGTTGCCCCTTGTTGACCTGGGCAGAGGTCCCACCCAGTCTATTTGGAGGTCTGACCATGGGAACGTGACTCCTCTGCGTTGCAGTGGGGCTCTGTGGTTTGGGTTTGCTGGTTCGAATTGGCAGCAAACCAGGCACCCTCTGACGTACTCTGCCACGTCTTGCTGCATACCGGGCCAGTATGCCACTTGCTTCAGTGTGTCGTAAGTGGCTCTGGTGCCGTGATGTCCAGCACATGGTGCGTCGTGGGCATACATTAACATGACCCCCCTTTGGCCCTGTGGCACCACGAGCCTTGGCGCTGTGAGGTCATCAGGGACATACCACAGAATGTTGTCCGTCACGCGCAGCATGTCTTTGATCTCATGCAGCCGTCTGAGGGAGGGGGGCAGCCGTGAGGTCAGACGGTGTGATCGGGTGGTTGGAGGGGTCAGAGAGGTGGTGTAGCATAGCTTGGATGGAGGTGTCTGAGGCTTGAAGATCAGCTATGTCATTGTTAGAGATTTGTGGTGCCAGCGAAAGTGGCTGCGAGGCTTGTGGTGTTGCAGGAAGGGTTCGCTTGCTGCGGGTTATTGCTGCCACATTCAAGATGGGTGGCTGAGCTGGAGGTGACCATAGGTCTCCATGTAGTGCGCCCATTTTGGCAAGGGCATCAGTTTGGTCATTCAGGTCTTTATCCAGGCCTGGCTGTTTTGAGTGTCCTTTCACCTTTTTCCAATAGATGATCATGTCATGTGTTTTCGTGATGTCCTCACATGCTTGGAACAGGTGTTGGTGTTTGACCGGCTTGTTGTTTGCCGTCTTGAACCCGTTTTGTTTCCAGCCCGAAAGATGGCATGTGAAACTGAGTCTTGCGTAGTTAGAGTCTGTGCAGATGAGGAGTTCTCTGATGTTATGGGCTGCAGCGATCTGGAGGGTTATCAGGATGGCTGCTACCTCAGCATGTTGTGATGACTGAGGGCCCAGCTGGAAATGTTGTGGTGGGCAGGGGTGGTTGTTTAGCCATAGCACGCCTGCGCCGGCTTTTAAGGTGCCTTCGTGGTTGTAGGAGCACCCGTCGACGTAGGCAGTAGGCATCCCTTGGCACACCTTCTCCTCAAAGTATCTGTGACAGGTCGGTTGTTGTTGCTGGGGTCCCTCTGCGTCCAGTGTTGCAGCAGGTGTGTCATCAGAGCAGTTTTGACATGCAGCCAAGCCGTTGCCCAGCGCAGACTTGTGATTCTGGGCGTATCGTGCCTCAACGTTGCGCCCTTGGAGGGCCATCAACCACATGGCTATGCGTGAATTGGTGACCACGCCATCTCGGATGCGTTGGCTGTTGAGAAACATTACAGGCTGGTGGCAAGTTTCTATGATGACCTTTTGTGCTCCGATGTAGTTGGAGAAGCGTTGTATGGCCCATACAGTGCAAAGCAGCGCCTTTTCACAGTCCGAGTGTTTAGTTTCCGGTGGAAGGAGAGTCTTGCTGGCATATGCAACCACTCTTTTGTCCTGGTCGTGCTTTTGGTAAAGACCCGCACTGAGACAGTGGTTGGAGAATCCAGCTTCCAAATAGAACTCTTTTTGTGGATCAGGGTAAGCCAGGCATGGAGCTGTGCACAAATGACCTTTAAGTTCTTTCATAGCGTTCGCTTGAGCCTCTGTCCAGGCGAATGGGCAGTCCTTTTTGAGAAGCGTAGTTAATGGTCGTGCAATGTCTGCGTAGTTCTCGATGAACTGTCGTGAGTAGTTGCACACGCCCAGAAAACTCTGCAGCTCTGTGACATTAGTGGGAGGCTTGATGTTCTGGATGGCCTGGATGCGGCTGGTCTGAGGTTCAATGCCCCGTGATCCGATGAGTAGGCCCACATAGTTGACTTTGGTTCGGCACCACTGTCCTTTGTGGAGGGCGATCTTGGCACCGGCAGTGGTTAGTTGGTCCAGTACATAGTCTATTTCTCTCAGGTGATCAGTTACCGTTGTGCTTTTCATGAGAACATCGTCTACGTAGATGAGGTTGCCTCTCATTCTGGCGTCTGGGCATGCTTTGTTCAAGAAGATGTTGAACTCCGCTGGTGAGTTGGCGTAGCCGAATGGGCACCTTGTGAACGTGTACTGTCGGTTGCCGAAGGTAAAGGCCAGCTTGTGTTGGTCGTCTGGATGTACAGGTATAGTCCAGAATCCTGAGGCCACGTCAAGCGTAGAGAAAATGGTGGCTCCCTGTATTCTAGGTATTTCCTGCTCCAGCTGGGTCATGGGCCATCGTGACAGTGGCACCTGCTGGTTCAGCTTCCTGTAGTCAATGGTGGGTCGCCACTTCCCGTTTGGCTTAAGGACGGGCCAGATGGGAGCAGAATAGGTGCTGTTGCATGGGCGGATGACACCTTTCTCAAGCATGGAGTCGATAATCTCCTGCACGGGTTCGTGTGAGGCGATCGGAATCTTGTACTGCTTGACGAAAGTGGGAGGAGCATTTGGGTGCGTCGGGATGCGCACCGTGTGGAGGCCCGTGAGGCCACAGTCCAGAGAGTCTTTTGCGAATGACGCTTTAAACTTGTACAAGACCTGTCTGAGTTTTTGACGGTCTGTATCGTTTTGTATGGCGTCTGCATCCCTCAGGATTTGCTGGACTTGTGTCTCGAATTCAGGATAGGGCTCCTCTGTGCTAGTGTCTCTTGTCTTGTGAGCAGCCAGAGGGGCAGTATTCTCATCAGTCTCATAGGTCGGCTGGTTGGAGACTGTGTAGACTGCAAGGTATTGGTCCTTTGTTAGCTCCGTTCTGCATGCTACTCCTGTGGTTATTGGCATGACTGAAGTAATGGAGACAAGCTTAAAGGGGGCTGTCAATACTGTGTCATCCGAGCTCCCTTCTGGGACCATAGGAGCTGGAATTGGTCCAATGATTGGTAAACTCAGTTCAAAGTCATGAAAGTCTGTGCTCACTAGCCACCCCAGGCGGTAGGCCTTGGGAATTGTAATGTCCATTGCTGTGCAGTTGTTGAACAGGATGTAAACTGCACGGGATGACACTTCAGTGAGGGGTGTGGCTTCCAAAGTAAGTCCCAGTTCCAAGCATTCAGGTGAAGGCTGGAAGAAGCCCAGCGTGTGATTTAGTGTTTGACCCCATCGTAGGTTGAGCCGAACAGTGACCCCTTTGGTGTAAGCTGGGACTACGGTATCCTGTTCACTGACCAGGGTGCAGACTTCTGGAATGGTCTGCCCTGACATGAGGTTCTCGTGGTTGACAGGAACAACAGGGGGCTGTGAGATCATTGGTGCCCACACCACCTCATTTATAAAGTCCACATGAGCCCTAAGACGAATCAGGATGTCTGCTCCGAGGTAAACATCATGTGGTGGGTCTGGTAAGACCAGAAAGTAATGGGTGATGCGCCGATTATTCCATTTCACGTTCAATGCACAGATCCCCTTTGCAGTTGTCATTGTTGACAGACAGGGGTTCCAGGGAAAACGGGTGCGTTTGTTGACAAATGGAAGGTCGGGTATGCCTTTAAGGAGGGTGTTAAACAGCGTGAGGCTGATGGCTGAGTTGTCTGCCCATAATGCCAATACAATGTCTGTGGTTTTCACATCATTTAGTTGCAGGTCGGTCATGACCTTGGGGCAAAAGGGCTCGGAGTCTTTGTTGAGTCCAAGAGTGCAGAGTAGTGGACTTGAACTTTGTTCTGGTGCTAACCTCGTGTTCCCGCGGTTGCCCGTGGGATTTCCCGTGACCTCCGTGACCTCTGTGACCGTGGGATTTCCCGTGACCTCTGTGGCATGGCAGTCTGGCTCAGGTGACCTGTGTGACTGGAGAGGCAGAGGTTCTCGAACTTGAGCCCAGATTTTTGACTCCCTGAAGTCCAATAAGGGCTCAAAGCGGTCTAGGAGATCTTTTCCCACGAGAAGGGGATAAGTGTCCATTGGTGAGATGTACACGGGGTGCACCAGGCTCATAGGACCGATGGTTAGGTGAATAGGTGCTATCTGCTCAAGCTGTACCTCATTTTGGCTGTATGATTGTACATTCAGCTCGCACCTTTGTGATGTTACAGTCCGATTTTGTCTTTTAGTTTCAACTCTGAGTCTGTCAAAGAGTTTGGATGACATCAGAGTGAGGTCTGCTCCCGTATCCACCAGGGCTTCCAGTTCAACTGCATGTTCCAGCGTAATAGCTAGGTAGAGTTTCCGGGCCACTCCCTTTTCAATCAGATTTCCCAGGAGCTTTGGCACTGGGGCTTGTGTAGTGACTGATAGGCAGTTGGGGCTGGTGACAGGTGATGCGTTGGAGAGGCAGACAACTAAAACAGCACTTTCTGGTACCTTGGAGTCTTTTTTGGCAGTGTGCCGCAGTGGGTCAGTTTGCTCTGGGTGCGCAGCTGTCAGCGGGGGTGAGTGGATTACGTTGTCACTTGGTGATGTCTCAGTTTCTTCTGTTTCTCGTGGCTGATCAGCAGGAGTCTGTGTTGTTGGCTCAGTCGGAGGCCCTCTAGAGAGGTTGGTTTCAGGCCTGGCTCTTAGTCATAAGGGTTCTGGCTTGTCTCTGTCATTATATTTGCGAGCTTTATTCCGGATGATCTCCTTCAGCATTCTCAGGATCTCTGCAGACTCAGACGTAGCCGTGTCGTCCTGTTTTAGTGAAGGTTCGGACTTAGGCTTGTCTGGGTTAGGTTCCCGGGCCGATGAGGGTCGGCTGTTTCTAAGCCATCGGCGGGGTTCCCATGTGACTCCGCCCTTTGGGTGGTTAGCTGGACGTGGCTGGTCCCGGAATTTTTCAGGGCGCCCAGTCTGGAGTTTGGGACGCGCACCACCTCGGTTGTAGTGCTCTCTGCTGGAAAAGGGTCGGTTACTGTAGTGTGTTTGTGCACCCTCTAGGGCCAGTTCTGAGCAGTGATCGGAGACAGGGTAAATAGTTGGGTTTTTCACAGGTTTTTCGGAGGCGGCCTTCTGCTTAGTGTAGGCCTTGTGGGCCAGGTCCCGCAGCTGTTGAGTGGACATGCTGCGCGGGCAGGCTAGGACTCCTAGGTGATGGTTCACTGTAGGATGCAGATTTCGGAGGAACAGAGTCCTGAAGTTGACATCTTCCTCCATTCCTGGCTCGTTCCGTGCCCCGAAGTAGGCCCGTCGGAGTCTGTGGTAATAGGCCTGTGGGGTTTCGAGCCGGCTCTGTTTTAAGTCCATAGCTGCAATAATCCCTTGATCTGATTCAGGGTCAGAGTACTCCTTAATCAGCGCCCGTCGTAGTTCTTGGTAATCCGATCTGACAGTCTCTGGTCGTCGATCTAAGAAGCTCCGCACATCACGACTGGACGTAATCCTGATCAAGTATAATCTGTCCCACATGGTCACATTGTTTAAAGTCTGTAAAAGAAAGTCTATGTCTTGTAGATAGGCATGAATGTCATGGTCTCCCGCCAGGTTTGGAGTGAACGTAGGAACGTTCCTGGCCAGCTTGTCCAGTTCTTTGTGAGCTATGCCTTGACTGGGGGCAAGAATGCTCTGGAAAGGCTTCCACCCCCTTGTGGCTGACGGGGGTTCTTGATGGTCGCTTGGTGACTTCTTGAGCAGTGGGCTTTCACTCCCCTTTCGAGCTAGGAGCTCGTGGCCGGGAGGCCTCGGCTCACTGGTCGTGGGAAACTCCGTGGTGAGTGTTTCCCTTATCTGGTCATCCTGGAACGAGTAGGAATATTTCAATTCTCGGCGAACAGTGTCAAGTTCATCTTTGAGAGAGTCTTTTTCGTGTACTAAGGTCTCGATTTCAGTTCGGGCCCTCAGCAGGTGGTTCTCGCATGCCTTGAGCTTAGCGTTCCTTTCTTCCAGTTCTCTCCCTGCTTTGGTCAGGAGAGTGTCACCTTGTTCGATTTTGTTTTTCAGTTCATCCCTGTTTTTTTTCTCCAGCTTCTCCTTTCGCTCTGTTTCTGCTTGAAGGTCTTGCAGGGCTTTTTGGAGTTTCTCCACTTCCTCTTGTAGCTCGGAATCCGTGCTGTGCTGGTCCGTGGTCTCGGGTGATGACTGAGCCAGGCTGGTTTGAACGAGGGCCTGGCTGGCCCGGGCCTCTTCGACTTGAAACTGGAGCGTCGTTACAGTTTGCTCCAGGTCACTGTTGCTCTTTTCGCTGCGCCATGCCTGGATGAGGAGGTTGTGAGCGAGGCTTCCGACGATCTTGGCCCAGTCCTTGTAGCTGTAGTTCTGGGTGGGATCATGCGCCATCAGCCTGTCTACTTCCTCGTCCAGCTGCTCTTTGCTTAAGCGCTGCCGGTCGGTAGCTGCTCCGGGCAGGAACGTAGTCGTCATGGTAGTCAGCCAGGTCTCAAGGTTGTACCAATGGGCAGTGGGGCTGCTTGCTCGGGACATGGCAACTGTTGACGAGAGAAGAACAACACAGACGCCAATGCAAGTCTACGCAAATTAGCTAGTCGCAATCGTACTTAATTAGGTACGCGGTGAGTCTCAATTTGGCTAACTGGTACAGCCAGTTAGTGGTATGTAGGCCGGACACTTATTGTCTTTGGCCGTAGGTGGCCAGGAAGGGCCAAATGGTCTGGGTATGCGCCAGATCTGAATTAGAAGATTTGGACAGGCGGTAGCCTAGTGGGTCATCTAATGACACTGGCTGCCTGGGTCATACAATCTAGGGTTTTAGCTTTTCTTTGCTGGTTCCCGTAGGCTTATGCCTTTAGGTGAGCTTGAGGAGACAAGTCATAACCAAACAACAGCTAAGTAGAACAAATAAAATTGAACTAATTAATGAAAACAAAGAGAAGGGGGTAAGGAGAAAGCCTTCTCTATCTGTGGAAGTCCTATGAATAGGCAGATGCCAATGGCTACCACAACAGTTAGAATTCAAATCTTACTTTGGCTTGGTTTTAGTTCACACTAAGGGAGCATGCACAGTAAGGAATTCTTTAAGTGGAAGAGTGTTATCAATTGGGAGAGACGAGAAAGGGAGTCAAAATATAAGTAAAATGACAAAGTGAAAGAAGAGAGGGGAGAAGCGAAAAAAAATAAAAAAATAAAAAAATTGAAAAATGAGTGAATAAAAATAAACAATAAACAAAAATTAAAAATAATAATGCGAAAAAGAAGGAAAAAAAAAAAGAAAGAAGAAAGAAAAAAAAAAAATTAATAATAGTAATTAAAATGAAACTAATAGCGCCAATAAAGAAAAATAAAGTGGTGAGAGAAATAAATTGTAAACCAGCCCATAAAACAAAAGAGTAATAAAACGAACAAGCCGAAAAGAAAGAGAAAAGAAAAAAAAATTGAGAACACTAATCCTGTTAGAGTAGGATAGCTAGAAAGGACCGAGAGGCTGAGACAGGGAACAGTGAATGCAGAAATGAGAATAGCATAGACCTAACAGAGAAGGTCCACAAGGTGGCGGCAGTGAGCCACCCAATAGTGAGTAAAAAGGGGGTGTTGGTTTTACCGCGGTTAGCCCTCAAGCTGGCGGCCCTCTGGTGTTCAGTCAGAGGTACTGCAACCTACCCTAACTCAGACGTGAAATGAAATCAGCGCGCGTTTCCTAGGGGACGGCTTTAATGGCGATTTCATGTGTTATCACGAGAATAGAGAAATTTTGAGATCTCAGGGATCCTTTGTGCTGTTCACGCACAAGAAATGTGGGCAGGATTTCTTCGCTGCCATGCACATAAAATCACAACGGGGTTTCTTCGCCGTTGTTTGAATTTACACTTGATCAGAGTGTCGGGCTCTTCATTTATATATCAATCACCGTTTGAGGCTGATTTCTACATGCAGTGCGTCTTACGGTTAGCTACGCCGGTTTAGCTCTGCCAGAAGAGACTTATTGCCTGTCGAATTAACATTGGTTCAACGCAATGCATCGAGTCTAGCAATATAATAAGGCCTTCTAGAAAGATAAGAGGAACATCGCTCAAATCAATCTTTACTGCGCTGGAAGAAGGTTTCTTCGTTCTTACCAGGCGATTACGCAATTAAAAATGTGCTGTGTTGCGATTTCATCGTCTTCAGACACAAGTTTAATGTTATGAACTGCAGTTTTAACTTTAAGCACTTAACCGCGGCTAAATTTGTCAGACAAATATATAGCGCTGTTAACGTGCTGAACTGAAAATCAGCTTAGAGCCTTTCAGTTATCAGCGGAGCGAGCTCGGGACGCTCACTCGCTGAGCGCGCGCAATACGGATTTAAGAATGGGACGAACAAAGTCGCGCCGGATTCGAAGCGCATTCACTCATGAACCAAGGTTTTTAAAACGTGCCCGCATTCTCCACCATAATATGTAGCGAATCTAGCTCAAATGGGTGAAATATATCTATAGCTCTAATCGAAGCGTGTTCTGATTAAGTATGGATATAAATCGACCATAAAAGGGAATGTTATATTAATTACTGTAACCTAGCTTTAGAATTAAATACGAAGCAGCTTGATCTGTTTGTCCACCAAACTTACCAGGGCAGTCTTCGTATTACTCTAAAGGAATAAATTATCCTTCTGGCCACGAAGCATAGTTTATTCTACGTTAACAGAAATCCAGCGCGTAGCGAGGAGCAACGTTAAAAGTGAACCTTGTCATAAGTAAAAACAGACGATCCAGCGTGATAACCATGGATTTTAATAACTACGTAAAACTACAGATATACACAACTAGGTACAAACAAATAATACATATATATACAGGGTAAGTGAAAGGAACAGAAGGAAAAGTGATGGAAGTAACAATGGCAGAACACAGTTTAACCTCGAGAATCAGCAAAGGAATTTGAATTCAACTTTTTCAACAAAAGTGGCTTAGGCTTAAAGGACACCTCTAAAGGTCAATTGGAATTATACTTGCGTTAATTTAATGCAGTTCACGAGGGTCCTTGATTTGCAGATTGAGCGAGGAATTTGCTGGTTCTTCGGCGTCGGTAGAGTAGGGGTGAACGGAGTTGAGTCTCGCCCGAGGATGAAGAATATGGTGATTGCCACGTGGTTTCACGAGACAAAGGAGAGTCCGGAGGAATGCCGGAAACGGAAAGCGGCAAGGTGAGAAGTAGGAAGAGGGTGAGAAAAAGCGAAGGAGCGAGCCAGCGGGGGACGCGTGTCACGGTCTTTTATGGACAATGCCAATGTACACGCCTCTCTGAGCTGCTGGCGAATCCAAAGAGAGATGAGAAAGTTCTGGGGGAAAACTTCTTTGGTCTGTCCCAGAACGGGTCGCATGTCAGGGCGGGGTTTGTGTTAAGTTTGGATCAATATGGTATTTGATAAAACATGGAAAAGTATAGAATGATACATCCTATCGTCCTGTAGTATGCATCATTAATTGGCATATTGTGAGACAATGATTTTGGTACCAAACTTCAAGGAGATTATGATATCTTGGACAGTGTAGGATCATTAGACATAGTTACAGACAACTTAAAAATTAGCTTTTCGCTCAAACTATATAAAATTGCTACAACTAGGTTATCTAGACATACAACACATGCATATACGAATAAATCATAACTATCTAGGGATATGATTACAGGTTACATTCAAGAGACATGTTCACTGTGTGTGTGCGTGAGTGTGTGCATGTCCAGAAGAGGGGGCTGGCGTTCTTCTAAAGTTACAATGGTCCTTTGGTCACCTCAGGGTGACCTTCTAGGGAGGAGGTTCTTTGCTAGACCGGTTGGCTCCGATGTTAATCTCTGAGGTCGTAAACTGAGATTAAATCGACGATTTACGGGCCCTGGGGTCGGGAAATGGTGGATCCTTGTTGACGAACTAATCCTGAAGTTTCCCAGAGTTCAGTCATCAAAGGTTTCTTTTATTGCGGGAGTAGGTCCTGTGTGGGTTCCCAAAGAGTCTCCTGAATTCCAGAGTTGCATCTGGTCAAAGAGGGCCTCTCGGGTTATTCTGGGTCACTTAAAGGAATGAAACTTTATATGTTTCACTTGGGTTAATGTAGAAATCAGTTTGGGCACCCCGATACGTTACACTGTACAGGTACTCAATACTTGGTAGGGGCTCCTTTTGCTTTAATTGCTGCCTCAATTCGGCGTGGCATGGAGGTGATCAGTTTGTGGCACTGCTGAGGTGGTATGGAAGCCCAGGTTTCTTTGACAGTGGCCTTCAGCTCATCTGCATTTTTTGGTCTCTTGTTTCTCATTTTCCTCTTGACAATACCCCATAGATTCTCTATGGGGTTCAGGTGTGGTGAGTTTGCTGGCCAGTCAAGCACACCAACACCATGGTCATTTAACCACCTTTTGGTGCTTTTGGCAGTGTGGGCAGGTGCCAAATCCTGCTGGAAAATGAAATCAGCATCTTCAAAAAGCTGGTCAGCTGAAGGAAGCATGAAGTGCTCCAAAATTTCTTGGTAAACAGGTGCAGTGACTTTGGTTTTCAAAAAACACAATGGACCAACACCAGCAGATGACATTGCACCCCAAATCATCACAGACTGTGGAAACTGAACACTGGACTTCAAGCAACTTGGGCTATGAGCTTCTCCACCCTTCCTCCAGACTCTAGGACCTTGGTTTCCAAATGAAATACAAAACTTGCTCTCATCTGAAAAGAGGACTTTGGACCACTGGGCAACAGTCCAGTTCTTCTTCTCCTTAGCCCAGGTAAGACGCCTCTGACGTTGTCTGTGGTTCAGGAGTGGCTTAAAAAGAGGAATACGACAACTGTAGCCAAATTCCTTGACACGTCTGTGTGTGGTGGCTCTTGATGCCTTGACCCCAGCCTCAGTCCATTCCTTGTGAAGTTCACTCAAATTCTTGAATGGATTTTGCTTGACAATCCTCATAAGGCTGCGGTTCTCTCGGTTGGTTGTGCATCTTTTTCTTCCACACTTTTTCCTTCCACTCAACTTTGTGATAACATGCTTGGATACAGCACTCTGTGAACAGCCAGCTTCTTTGGCAATGAATGTTTGTGGCTTACCTAGTGAACCAAACTGAGAGACCATTCTGAAGGCTCAGGAAACCTTTGCAGGTGCTTTGAGTTGATTAGCTGATTGGCATGTCACCATATTCTAATTTGTTGAGATAGTGAATTGGTGGGTTTTTGTTAAATGTGAGCCAAAATCATCACAATTAAAAGAACCAAAGACTTAAACTACTTCAGTCTGTGGCATTGAATTTATTTAATACACGAGTTTCACAATTTGAGTTGAATTACTGAAATAAACTAACTTTTCCACGACATTCTAATTTATTGAGATGCACCTGTGTATATATATATATATATATATATATATATATATATATATATATATATATATATATATATATATATATATATATATATATATATATATATATATATATATATATATATATATTGTGATAAAAGGACTTTTGTCCAAAAGGAGTTAGCAAGAATTTAACAAATTCTTAACAAGAATTTCATCAAATTCATGGAGAAAGAGTATTGATTTTGAAAGCTGCATTATGTTGCACTACATATTATTGTGTTTGTTACTTTAGTAATTTAGTACTGGGCCTGTAATGATTATGAAATTTCACCTACTGATTATTTGTCATACAGTACATATAACTGCAAAATAACAATGACTTGGGGAATAGGAAATACATGAATCATGACCCCACAAGTGTTTAATTCCTCATATACCACAGCGATTAGCCAACGATTAAAATTGTTTATTTATTAATTAACAGCATGTCATACAGAGGCTTCATCACCAGATTCTCTTATCTCTCTCTTTAAGTTAATAAGACATGAAAAGGAAGTTTTTTTTTTTTTTTTTTTTTTTACCAAGAAACCCGAATGCACAAAATCCTCTATCCTGAACACTTTTCCATGGCGGAAGACTTATTAACCATTACAATGCGCTAATACTGGAGACTCCTTCCATAAATGTTAAATAAACATATTCTAAAAGAAACACATCCTTTACAACGTTATTGAATACTTCTTTCTTTGTTAAATAACATCATGTTTGTTAATCCATTTATTATTGACCTAGATTATGTAGATCATCTGCCATACAAGCCCCTGTGAATGAGCCATTACTATTGAAATGATAACTTATTTGAACCAGAGCATTTAGCCTAATATAAACTTATTTTAATTACAGCTGTCAGTGCTGCTATTTAAAATTAATCTTTAATGCCTTTAAAATGGAAAACAATTCCAAAAAGAAGACAAGAGGACTAATAACCTAGATATAGAAAACCTATGACTGAAATATCTAAATTTACGTAAGGTTAGACAATAAACTATGTACTACTATGTACGATTCTCTATTCATTTAATAGATTTTGTCATCTACAATAAGTTTTAATGAGAAGTTAGAGCTCCACTGTATATTGCTGTGTTACACATCACATACACATACATAATAGTTACAAATAGTTCATAGACCAGTTGCTTTGACCAAGAATAAATTTTTCTTCTTCTTATATCAGAAGCATGAATGAGTATGCTGTGTTTACTGCTGCTTATATAAGCTCAATCTCTGGCAGAGCTGACATCACAGTTCTTGACTCATGTCAAAGGCCAATATCTAGTTTTTCTGTAAAATACACTAGTAATGGAAAATTAAATAAGAGAGATTGTTTTTGTTACATTTTTCATGAAAGTTGCTGATATGAGCATTTCTGACTCTGGGCTGGAAAAATGTTTATTGAAACCTGAAATTCAAACTTATATTTGGCTTACGTTTTGTTGAAATCCAATACAAAATTCATTGACCCTTCTTTTCCTTTACAGGCCCAACCCATCTTAAACCCCACCTTTCCATACAAAGTTGTCTGCTTCTGTCTCCGGATCAGCCGTGTATAATCCCAGCTGTGTCACCCCATCACCCACTGACAGTGACTGACCTTTGACCTGGACCCAGCACCTGGGCTTTGTGGTCATGTCTAGCCCCAGCAGTAGTCCAGAGAGAGAAGGAGGGGTCACAGGGTCAGTTCGGCTGGAGAATCTCAGCTCTCCAGCAGGTCAGGAGGCAGACCCGCTCTCCATTGGGAGCCCTGTGCTGAGCCCAGACTCCAGTTCCCATGATGCTGCTCTCTCTGCACCAGCAGTCTCGCCTGCTGACTCAGAGAATCTCAGTCCGGATGAACTGGAGCTGCTGGCTAAATTGGAGGAACAGAATAGGTATGTGGGCCAAACACGCATGTACATGTACATTAGGTTCATTCTATTCTAAAGTACATAAGGCGCAACCCCAAATCCGAAAAAGTTGGGACAGTATGGAAAATGCTAATAAAAACAGAGGAGTGATTTGTAAATGTACTTTGACTTGTATTTAAACAAAAAGATGTATAAAAGTATTTGATGTTTTACCTAATCAACTGCATAGGTTTTTGAAGATAAACATTTATTTTGAAATTGATGCATGCAACACGTTCCAAAAAAGTTGGGACGGGGCAATTTAGGACTAATAGCGATGTGATGTGAAACAGGTGAGGCAATCGTTTAATCATAGTGTATAAGGAGCCTCCAAAAAGGCCTAGTCCTTCAAGAGCAAGGATGGGTCGAGGCCCGCCAACCTGCCAATAGATGCGTCAGCGAATAATCCGACACTTTGAGAACAACATTCCCCAAAGACAAATCGGTAGGATTTTGGGCATTTCACCTTCTACAGTGCACAATATAATTAAAAGATTCAAGGAATCCGGTCAAATCTCGGTGCGTAAAGGGCATCCCTGATCCCTCAGACATCACTGCCTTAAAAACCATCATGAGTCTGTAATGGATATCCTGACATGGACTCGGGAATACTTTGGTAAACCTTTGTCAGTCAAAACCATTCGCCTCTGCATTCACAGATGCAAGTTAAGGCTTTACTATGCAAAGCAGAAGCCATACATCAACACTGTCCAGAAGCACCGCCGACTTCTCTGGGCTCGGTCTCATTTGAGATGGACAGTAGCACAATGGAATCATGTTTTGTGGTCCGACGAGTCAACATTTCAAATAGTTTTTGGACAAAACAGCCGTCGTGTTCTCCGGGCCAAAGAGGAAATGGACCATCCAAGCTGTTATCAGCATCAGGTCCAAAAGCCAGCATCTGTCATGGGGATGTGTCAGTGTCCATGGCATGGGTAACTTGCACAACTGTGAGGGCACAATTAATGCAGAAAGATATGTACACAATTTTGGAGTAACATATGCTGCCATCCAGAGCAGGACAACGCCAAACCACATTCTGCCCAGATGGTTGTGTAAGCAGAGAGTGCGGGTGCGAGCATGGCCTGCCTGCAGTCCTGACCTGTCTCTGATTGAGAATGTGTGGTGCATTATGAAGCGCAAAATAAGGCAACAAAGGCCCCGGACAGTTGAGCAGCTGAAGAAATGCATAATGGATGAATGGGGGAAAATTCCACTTGCTAAACTTAACCAACTGGTGTCTTCAGTGCCCAAATGCTTAATAAGTGTTATTAAAAGAAAAGGTGATGTTACACAGCGGTAAACAGTCGACCGTCCCAACTTTTTTGGAGTGTGTTGCAGTCATCAGATTTGAAATTAGTGTATATTTTCCAAAAATAAATTAAATTCACAAAGTAAAACATCAAATAACGTGTTAATAATGTGTTTTCAATATAGTCCAGGGTGAATTGAATTTTCAAATGACTCTTTGTTTTTGTTTTTTCACATTGTCCGAACTTTTTCGGAATTGGGGTTGTATATTATGATTTCTGTTTCATACTTTCGCATGCTTACACAATTCTGTATGCAAATGTTATACAAATGTGCATTAACACAAAAATAGTTTGCAGAAGACTGGTATAGAGTCTTCATGCAAAACTTTAGAGACAGAAACATTAATCATTCCTGATGTATGAAAATGGACCAGGGGGCTTTCTAAAATTTCCAGTCTAGCGTACTAAAAGCAACACATACAGTGCTGTGAAAAGGAATTTGCCCCCATCCTGATTTCTTCTGTTTTTGTATATATCTCGTACTAAATAGTTTTAGATCTTCAAACGAAATACAACATAAAACAAAGGCAACCTGAGTAAACAAACAATAGTGTTTTTTTTTTTTTTTTTTTTTTTTTTTACAGTTTTATTTATTAATTTATTTATTTATTTGCATTTTATTAAATATAAAAATATATTTATCCAACAATTATCACCCATGTGAAAAAGTAATTGCCCCCTTAAATTTAAAATCTATTAATGCCACCTTTAGCAGCAATAACTGCAATCAGACACTTCCCACTGGAGATCAGTATTTCACTTACTTCTAGGACTAGGATTTACTCCTATGCTTTGGATCATTGTTCTGCTGCATAATCCAGTTGCGCTTGTGTTTCAATTTACGGACTGAAGACCGGACATTCTCCTTTAGGATTTTCTGGTAGAGAGCAGAATTCATGTTTTCCCTCAATTATTGCAAGTTGCCCAGGCCCTGAAGCAGCAAAGCATCCCCACACCATCACACTTCCACCACCATGCTTGATGGTATGATATTCTTTTTGTGGAATTCGGTGTTTGGCTTACGCCAGATGTAACAGGACTCCTGTCTTCCAAACAGTTCCACTTTTGACTTATCAGTCCATAGAACATTCTCCCAAAAGGTTTGAGGATCATCAAGGTGTGTTTTGGCAAAATTCAGACAAGCGTTAATGTTCTTCTGGGTTAGTAGTGGTTTTTGCCTCGCCGCTTTTTCATGGATGCCATTTTTGCTCAGTGTCTTTCTGATAGTGGAGTCATGAACAGTGGCCTTGGCTCTTTTGTGACTTCCTGGATGAGTAGTTATTGTGCTCTTGGAGGAATATTGGAAGGTTGGCCACTTCTGGGAAGGTTCACTACTGGTTGGTATTGGATAACATTTTTGCTTCAGTAAATAACAACATTATTGTTTAAAAAACTTCATTTTGTGTTTACTCAGGTTGGCTTTGTGTTATCTTAGATTTTGTTTTCATTTCTGAAACAATTTGCTATGAGATACACAAAAACAGAAGAAATCAGGATGGGGCAAAGACTTTTTCCTAGCACTATACATGTATGTGTGCCAGCCTGGTAAAACAATTTACATGGCGCAACTGTGACATTTTGTAATATATATGTAATTCTGAAAACTACAACTGAAACTGATCTCTTATTTGCACATCTGAATCACAAGTAATATTATACCATTTTAAAGTCTTCACCTTCAAAAGTGAAAAGGGCAACTACTATTAATGAAGTAATTTTGCATTTAATTTAACATATAATAAATAAAATAATAATGATAGAAAATGTAAACTAGCAAGCAAGCAAACAAAAAGGGCTATGAAAAACTATGTTAATCTTTTTCCCCTCGTTTTTCTCCCCAATTTGGTCTACTTCCAATTCCCACCCACCTGCCAGCTCTCCCCCATCATACAACATTTACCAAATGGGGAGGGTGAAGGCTAATTTATGTTTCCACCGAGACACGTGAAGCCAGCCAACAGCATCCTTTCGAACTGCTGCTCATGTTGCATCATAGCGTGGCATAACACACTCGGAGGAAAGTGCTATTCACCCTCTTCCACATACATGAGCTCACAGTTCGCTAGTTTTGCAGGAGTGAGAGAGAATGCTACCCCTCCCACCCAGTTAGCATGACCAGTTTGATGGCTATGGTAAATGGTCTTCACTTATATAGCGCCTTTTAACCTTTGTGGTTCATAAAGCGCTTTACACCGTGTCTCATTCATGCACACACTCACGCACACACTCACACACCAATGGCAGCAGAGCTACCATGCAAGGCACTTGCCTGCCATCTGGAGCAACTTGGGGTTCAGTGTCTTGCCCAAGGACACTTTGGCACGTGGAGTCATCGAACCACCAACCCTACGATTAGTGGACAACCCGCTCTACCACAGTCGCCCCTATGGCAATGCCAGGATGATATAGGGTGAAGACTTTTCTGTTGTGCTACTCAGGAGCCCTGAAAACTATGTTTATCCTTATTCCCTATTCATAGCCTACAGTGGCTTTTGCAGCTGTGATTGTTAAGCAGGATTCTTAGATTAAAAAGTTTTTTAAAAAATAAAAGATTTAAAAAATTTCCACCAATTTAGTATATTAAGGGCAGGAAAACCAAACCTGATTTGGTCAAATAACTGCAGAACCTGTTAGTATGTTAAAACCCATCTTAAAAAGGGTTGCTGTAATTAAAAAAAAAAAGTTCCCTAATATACTCAAGACAGATACTTGTATCAATTTCCCCTTACCCTAACCACACAAACTCATGCACCTGTTTTCACAAGTGGGGTTCAGCAATATCAGATAATGTTAAAAGATAAACGTTGTGTGCCAAGGCTGAACTTGTGTTCTTCTTCACCTACTACTAGGCTCCTGGAGGCCGATTCCAAGTCCATGCGCTCTATGAGCGGCTCTCGCAGGAACAGTGGCTCCTCACTGGTGTCCAGCTCCTCAGCGTCCTCCAACCTCTCACACCTGGAGGAGGACACATGGATCCTGTGGGGACGCATCGTTAACGAGTGGGACGAGTGGAGACGCAAGAAAGACAAATTGCTCAAGGTGAGGAGACAGAGAAGAGGACAGCAGTAGACTAGAAGTGAATGATTTGTATGGAATAGACATATTTTCTTTTCCTAGGCTGAATATACACTTGTATAACTTTGGAAAATTGTATCCTGTAACATTTTCAGGATATGCCATTTTGAGCAAAAGTAAGATGATAGTTACTGTGTCAAGATGATAATGAATAGTGAATCCAAAATGTTTCTGCTAAATCCATCCAAAGAAGTCCTAAGAAGCTGAAATGTAGGGGAAAATCCATCAGAAAAATTAAATTCCAGGACCCACTGGCAGGATTTACACTGCCACTCTTGTAACTATATTGCTTCTCCTGTTCATTTCAATGTGGTTACTGAATAATTTGCATTAAATAAATTATTACTGAATAAAACACTTTAAGATATTCAGAATAGTAAGCTGACACTTGAAGGTAATAAAACCTACTGCCTCTCTTCCCTTCCTTTTTGTCTTCCAGGAACTGATAAGGAAGGGTATCCCGCATCACTTCCGGGCGATCGTGTGGCAGCTGCTGGGCAATGCCACGGACATGCCGGTGAAGAACCAATACTCAGAGCTGCTGAAGATGTCGTCACCCTGCGAGAAGCTCATCCGCAGGGACATTGCCCGTACCTACCCTGAGCACGAGTTCTTCAAGGGGCAGGACAGTCTGGGCCAGGAGGTCCTCTTCAACGTCATGAAGGTGAAGGAGAGAGAGGATGATAATGATATTCATTGTGTTAATTTTAAGAAATGTGATCATTTCTCAAATTATTATTGGAAATGTGTGATTAATATAAATATAAAATATAAAGCAATATTATTCACCAGGGGTGATAAGTGACAATTCTCGTGTTTCTGCATGGTAATTTGCCACCAGATATTAAAATAAGTGTGTGTGTGTGTGTGTGTCGCAGGCATACTCCCTAGTGGATCGTGAGGTAGGATACTGTCAAGGCAGTGCCTTCATCGTCGGGCTGCTTCTCATGCAGGTAAATCCAAATATAATCTCAACTTTTTATTCACACTTTCTTGATTAACCAGTGAATAATGTCTGATAAAATCACACTACACTACAATGAGCATCACAACACGTGTGTGTGTAGATGCCAGAGGAGGAGGCATTCTGTGTGTTTGTGCGACTGATGCAGGAGTACAGACTCCGAGAGCTCTTTAAACCGAGCATGGCAGAGCTGGGTCTCTGCATATACCAGTTTGAATACCTGCTGCAGGTAAGAGTTTATTACATACAATAAGATTATTACATACAGTGGGGGGAAAAAAGTATTTGATCCCCTGCTGATTTTGTACGTTTACCCACTGACAAAGAAATGATCAGTCTATAATTTTAATGGTAGGTGTATTTTAACAGTGAGAGACAGAATAACAACAAAAAAATCTAGAAAAACGCATTTCAAAAAAGTTATAAATTGATTTGCATTTTAATCAGGGAAATAAGTATTTGACCCCTTCGACTTAGTACTTGGTGGCAAAACCCTTGTGGTCAGACGTTTCTTGTAGTTCGCCGCCAGGTTTGCACACATCTCAGGAGGGATTTTGTCCCACTCCTCTTTGCAGATCCTTCATAAGTCATTAAGGTCATTTTCAATGTTCTGGCTGAGGGAAGGAGGTTCTCACCCAAGATTTGACGGTACATGGCCCCGTCCATCGTCCCTTTGATGCAGTGCAGTTGTCCTGTCGCCTTAGCAGAAAAAACACCCCCAAAGCATAATGTTCCCACCTCCATGTTTGACGGTGGGGATGGTGTTATTACTTGGGGTCATAGGCAGCATTCCTCCTCCTCCAAACACGGCGAGTTGAGTTGATGCCAAAGAGATCTGACCACACCTGACCACAACACTTTCACCCAGTTCTCCTCTGGATCATTCAGGCAAACTTCAGACGGGCCTGTACATGTGCTTTCTTGAGCAGGGGGACCTTGCGGGTGCTGCAGGATTTCAGTCCTTCACGGCGTAGTGTGTTACCAATTGTTTTCTTGGTGATTATGGTCCCAGCTGCCTTGAGATCATTAACAAGATCCTCCCGTGTAGTTCTGGGCTGATTCCTCACCGTTCTCATGATCAATGCAACTCCACGAGGTGAGACCTTGCATAGAGCCCCAGACCGAGGGAGACTGACAGTTTCTTCCATTTGCGAATAATCGCACCAACTGTTGTCACCTTCTCACCAAGCTGCTTGGCGATGGTCTTGTAGCCCATTCCAGCCTTGTGTAGGTCTACAATCTTGTCCCTGACATCTTTGGACAACTCTTTGGTCTTGGCCATGGTGGAGAGTTTGGAATCTGATTGATTGATTGCTTCTGTGAACAGGTGTCTTTTTACAGGTAACAAACTGAGATTAGGAGCACTCCCTTTAAGAGAGTGCTCCTAATCTCAGCTCGTTACCTGTGTAAAAGACACCTGGGAGCTTGAAATCTTGCTTATTGATAGGGGATCAAATACTTATTTCCCTCATTAAAATGCAAATCAATTTATAACTTTTTTGAAATGCGTTTTTCTGGATTTTTTTGTTATTCTGTCTCTCACTGTTAAAATACACCTACCATTAAAATTATAGACTGATCATTTCTTTGTCAGTGGGCAAAAGTACAAAATCAGCAGGGGATCAAATACTTTTTCCCCAAACTGTATAAACATGACATAGTTCTTAGTGAGTGAGTGAGTGAGGAAGGATGGATGGAAGGAAGGAAAAAGGTCATTGGGAGAATGACACAGAGAAGAAGAATGTGAGGAAAGCAGAACAGAGAAAGAGAGCGATGGATAATGGGAATAAGAAAAAATATAAGAAGAAAGTGAGAAAAAATAAAAAAAGACAAACAGGAGAAGGAAAAGAAAAAAAGAGGGGAAAAGTAGGGAAAGAGAAAGACGTGTGCACTTGCACTGTGTAAGTGAGAGTTTAATGCAGAGCCGCTGACTGATTAATAAAAAATTAAAATAAAAAGAATGAGACTACAAGTCAAACTGCAGTGAAGATAATGTTAAGCTGTTAATGCCCTGGATTGTGTATTTTTAGGAGTCGCATACATAGCGTTTAGTAAGTTTGACATAAACCAGGCGCTTCTATCTCTGTCTGGGTTTTTTGGGAAGACACAGCAATCACACCAAAAACCCAGTCCACTGCTTGTGAAAAATCTAGTGAAGTCTGATGGCAGTGAGAACATATCAGCTAAGCCAGCTAGCCACCTAAACACTGTGCCAAAGTTAGCCCTCAAAGTAGTTATTTTATCTAAGGATACTTCTCCAGTGTTTACTAGAGAGCAAAGTTTACTAACAGGCTAGTGAATGTTAGGCCAACTACTGTATACCTATACACAAGTAAAACCCAGCACTAACAAGCTAGCAAGCATTGGGCTAAGTGTTATAAAAGTAATAATCAGGTTTGCTAGCAAGCTAGCAAACAATAGCCAAGTATCATATTTCATTAGTCTAAATATATTATCTAAACCTGTGTAAGAGTGTTAAAAAAAGAGTTTACGTTCTTATTATCATCGGCTTTATGTGTATTATTATTTAATTTTGTATTTTACAGTTTAGGTACGTCCAACACAATGTCCAATGTCCAACACAGACATTTTTTAAGGTCCGTTTACTTTTGTATATTGTGAAATTAAGTCACACAGAATAAAAATGAATCAGCATCAGTTTTACTTTGATATAAATTGAGTAAATGTATTGATTAATGAGATAGCGCCCCGTTTTCCAAGAAGATAACAAACCACTTCTGTGTAAAAGCGTTTGCTAAAACCGTTAAAGTTATGATAAATGAAACCTGAGTATTAGAATGATAGTTGGATGGAAAAGAAAATGTCGGACAGCCACCAGGTGGCAGCAGATATAACAGTTCACCTGAACACTGAGCGCCTTATACAGATTTCTCTCTGGACAATCTTTTTTTGTCCTCTTGTCTTGTCTCTTTTTATTTTTAACACAATGTTTATTTTAACACAGGAACAGCTGCCAGAGTTGAATGTGCATTTTCGCTCGCAGAGTTTCCACACCTCCATGTATGCTTCATCGTGGTTCCTCACTCTCTTCCTCACCTTCCTGCCTCTGCCAATTGCCACACGTATTTTCGATATCTTCATGTATGAGGTACGGATTTAAGTCTGTGTATGTGTGGTAAAAGAATGTGTGTGAGGGGTTAAGTCTGTGTGTGTGTGTGGTAAAAGACTGTGTGATGGGTTAAGTCTGTGTATGTGTGGTAAAAGACAGTGTGTGATTGGTTAAGTCTGTGTATGTGTGTGGTAAAAGTGTGTGTGCAACTGTAACCTGTTACACAAATGAAGATGTAATGATGTATGTATGTGTGTGTGTGTGTGTGTGGGTTTGCTTTTGCTTGAGGGTGAGAGTGTGAGTGGGATAAATGTGAGTAAATAGGAGTGAGTATTAATATGCGTCTCTACATATTTGACATTAAAAGCACACATTTTGTGTTCTCAGGGCCTGGAGATTATATTCCGAGTAGGAATGGCCATTTTACAGTACAACCAGACCGACCTCATACAGCTGGACATGGAGGGCATGTCACAGGTTAGAGAACAACATAACTCCATGTCTCCGGCACATACAAACTGTTTTCATCTACGCTGCTGCAAGAATTCACACATTTAAAAACACATTACAATGTATCAGGCAGCATCACTTAGTGATATACTATACTGTGTAGTGTTAAAGCTGCATGATATCTCACGTGGGGTGGGCACGGTTGCTTAATGGTTAGCTTGCCTCGTACCTCTGGGGCGCCGACCTGTGTGCACGGAGCTTGCATGCTCTCCCCGTGCCTCGGGGGTTCTCTCCGGGGTACTCCGGTTACCTCCCCAGCCCAAAAACATGTGTTGTAGGCTAATTGGCATTTCCAAATTGTCTGTACTATGTGAATGTGTGTGCTATTGTGCCCTGCGATGGGTTGGCACCCTGACCAGGGTGTCCCTTGCCTTGTGCCCCGAGTTCCCTGGGATAGGCTGCAGTCTCCCCCTTGACCCTGTGCAGGATAAGTGGTACAGAAAATGGATGGATGGATATCTTAAGGACTTGTATTATATAACACATACTTTTGGCTTTAAAATCCACTTTTAATATTGTTTTAAAATTCTCGATAAACACCCACCATTAACCACATCACAATTATTGAATTCTGTAGTAATGCGCCAGGTTTTAAACCAATAAAACCATTACACTTAATGCTATCATTCAGTCCATAAAATACCATAGTCTTTTCCTGTTGCTTAGCAACCAAAGCTTACTGTTAATTAAGCATTATTGCATAAGCAAGAGTGTGGTTTTACGGAAATACAGGTGCATCTCAATAAATTAGAATGTCGTGGAAAAGTTCATTTATTTCAGTAATTCAACTCAAATTGTGAAACTCGTGTATTAAATAAATTCAGTGCACACAGACTGAAGTAGTTTAAGTCTTTGGTTCTTTTAATTGTGATGATTTTGGTTTACATTTAACAAAAACCCACCAATTCACTATCTCAACAAATTAGAATATGGTGACATGCCAATCAGCTAATCAACTCAAAACACCTGCAAAGGTTTCCTGAGCCTTCAAAATGGTCTCTCAGTTTGGTTCACTAGGTAAGCCACAAACATTCATTGCCAAGCATGTTAACAGAAAGTTGAGTGGAAGGAAAAAGTGTGGAAGAAAAAGATGCACAACCAACCAAGAGAACTGCAGCCTTATGAGGATTGTCAAGCAAAATCGATTCAAGAATTTGAGTGAACTTCACAAGGAATGGACTGAGGCTGGGGTCAAGGCATCAAGAGCCAACACACAGACGTGTCAAGGAATTTGGCTACAGTTGTCGTATTCCTCTTGTTAAGCCACTCCTGAACAACAGACAATGTCAGAGGCATTTTACCTGGGCTAAGGAGAAGAAGAACTGGACTGTTGCCCAGTGGTCCAAAGTCCTCTTTTCAGATGAGAGCAAGTTTTGTATTTCATTTGGAAACCAAGGTCCTAGAGTCTGGAGGAAGGGTGGAGAAGCTCATAGCTCAAGTTGCTTGAAGTCCAGTGTTAAGTTTCCACAGTCTGTGATGATTTGGGGTGCAATGTCATCTGCTGGTGTTGGTCCATTGTGTTTTTTGAAAACCAAAGTCACTGCATCCATTTACCAAGAAATTTTGGAGCACTTCATGCTTCCTTCTGCTGACCAGCTCTTTGAAGATGCTGATTTCATTTTCCAGCAGGATTTGGCACCTGCCCACACTGCCAAAAGCACCAAAAGTTGGTTAAATGACCATGGTGTTGGTGTGCTTGACTGGCCAGCAAACTCACCAGACCTGAACCCCATAGAGAATCTATGGGGTATTGTCAAGAGGAAAATGAGAAACAAGAGACCAAAAAATGCAGATGAGCTGAAGGCCACTGTCAAAGAAACCTGGGCTTCCATACCACTGTGCCACAAACTGATCACCTCCATGCCATGCTGAATTGAGGCAGTAATTAAAGCAAAAGGAGCCCCTACCAAGTATTGAGTACATGTACAGTAAATGAACATACTTTCCAGAAGGCCAACAATTCACTAAAAATGTTTTTTTATTGGTCTTATGAAGTATTCTAATTTGTTGAGATAGTGATTTGGTGGGTTTTTGTTAAATGTGAGCCAAAATCATCACAATTAAAAGAACCAAAGACTTAAACTACTTCAGTCTGTGTGCATTGAATTTATTTAATACACGAGTTTCACAATTTGAGTTGAATTACTGAAATAAATGAACTTTTCCACGATATTCTAATTTATTGAGATGCACCTGTATTAGGCATGGCGGTCATTCGGCCGTAGCTAATCACAGCATATTCAGTATAACGGCATGATTGTGAGTGCGATATTGCTTTTATACAACAGTTCTACAAACAAGAAATTAGTATCGAGTAACTGACATTTTGGAGACAATATGGCCAAATGTTTTGTTTATTTTTGCTCCACTACAGGAAATAGATTCTGAAGAAGCCACACTCACCGAATCACACTTCACTCTGAAGCTCACTGTATCTATTTAAAAAGTAGTTGTTGGAGCTCTGTATATTTTCAAGTTTGTGTTGTATATGCATTATTTTTTGTTTTTAAATTTAGTATATCAAATGAATATTGCAAATTTGGCATTGCTGAAAGTTTTAATAAAGAACCTGCATACACCTTGTAGCTGATTAAATCAAACCACACTGCCTGATCTATAAAGGATATAATATATATATTTTTTAAGTAACACTATGAAAAGTTGGTAAGAGTTTTGACTGTTTATAGTTGCTATATCATAAGTGAAAACCAGAATTAACTTGTTTTGTGGACGTTCCCCAACATTAAATATGAAACTATAAATGGATGCAAAGTATGTGTAATTGTCAGCAAAGAGGAAGTGGTAAAAGATTAATAAATTGATTGGGGACTATTACTGGAAATTAGTCAACTTCAGGATGGTAAGAGTAACGTTTTATACTAAAGGTGCTTTTTAATTACATTTAGATTTACGTATATCTCAGTACGTCTGAGTACAGTACGTCACATTACATTTTTATAAGCCATCCATGAATTAATTACAGTACTGGAGCTTTATGAGGCATTACTAAAGTTGTTGTTTATCAGCGTATGATGTAACGCTGCTATATTTTGTGTCCTTTTCATCTTGCAGCACTTTCAGAAGGTTATCCCTCACCAGTTTGACAGCTGCCCTGATAAACTCATTCTCCGAGCTTATCAAATTAAATACAACCCCAAGAAGATGAAAAAGTGAGTCTGAGGGGGGGAAAAAGGAGGAAAAGAATCAAAAGCAGCACAATACAAGCAATAAAATACATTACACAGCTTATAAGTAACCTCAAAGTTTACTTGATGCCAAGGACGCAAGTAATTATTCCTTAACCATGATAAAGAGCATGGTTTTTTGAATTATAGGATAAGATTTTAATTATCAAAGAATATGACATGGCAGTAAACAGAAAATTGTTGTGTATTGCATTTTGCCATTCGTAGGACAGCCCTGTTCTGTTGAATAATGGACTATTTGTTTATTACAGATTGGAAAAGGAGTATACTACCATCAAAAACAAAGAGATGGAGGAACAGATTGAAATTAAGGTGTGTATAAATATCAGGAATTGTAAGACACTAAAAAATGTGAAACTAAATGGCTGAAAATTTCCTGTTACTCAAACAGCGACTACGCACGGAGAACAGACTGTTAAAACAGAGGATTGAGACACTGGAGAAGGTGAGAGCTTTTTTCTCTTAACATCTATGAGCCGTGACCAGTTAGTATGTAGACTGGAATAGCTTGTTTGTGTGAGATGTGTGAGGGTGTGGTGTAAATTTATGTATACTGTGGACAGAAAAAAACATTTTGTCAGTGAGAAGAGATGGGTTTTGCCTTGTAAAATCTTATTAATTTCTATCTTGTGCCTCTTGTAATTTTCTTCTATCTTTTTCTTTATCGGTATCTTGCTGTCCATCTGTTCATATCCGTGATATCTACTCACCCTCAAAACCTACTTGCCTTTTCCCCCCTGTCTATCTCTGATCAACTGTGTTCCTATCTTTCTGTCTTCTTCACATTTTTTTTTTCTCTCTTCCGCTCTTTTCTCCGCTCTTGTGGTGTTGTAGGAGAGTGCCGCACTGGCAGACAGGTTGATCCAGGTAAAGTACGGTCAATGTTAAATTAGCAACTAACTAACACCTCCATTCTATTCTTTCATCATTTATTTTCTCTCCCTCTGTTTCCTCTCAGGGACTGCATACAAGCCTAAATGCTTTTTAAAAAAAAATCTCTCAAAATCAGGTGTAAATGAACGCCATGCTTGTAGCTCAGAGCTGTATAATGAGTGTTACCAGAAACATGCTTTTACCTTCAGAATTAGGCAACTTTGCCAGCTCAATTTTGCCAGCTCAATTTTGTTCATCCTGACTTAAATATATATATTTTTAATTTAAGATAAGTTGCGTAATAATACGAGACAATTTGAAGACCTTGAAGAAAGAAGTATTTAGGAAAATCTTTTTGTCAGTTGGGCTGCTTGACAATCTACAACAGATCTAGCAACGTTCTTTACAGAAAGAAAGAAAGAAAGAAATTCAACACATAATATATATAAATGCCCTCACACCATTTAATTGTTCTGACACGAGTCTATATTTAATAAGAATTTTATTAGAATTTATTAACTGATTATCATTATTACTGATCTAGCAATTCCGATTTATTACTCCACTTCGTTTTTTAAACAGCAAGTTGCTCTTCACATTTAGTAGACATTCCCAGGCACAGTTTGCGTGATGAGCTACAGACATAGTAAATCGAACGGTAATTTCCGACACCCTGCCACATCAGGCTGGTTTGTTTTTTTGTTTTTTTCTTTTATTGCACCACACCTCCTGATGTACATCTAGCTCTCAGTCTGTTTCCTGTCTTCCTCTTACACCCTTCCCCCTTTTACACCAACGCTCCCCAGAAAAGACCTTCTGCATGAGAGAATGTCTGTTTTGTTGATCAGTATGTTGTATGTTTCCTACACTCAGTGGTGCATGCATTGTACATGGCTGGAATGATGACAGAAATATCTCTCATGCGGGTTACATTAACATTTTAAGCACACATTTTCCACAGGCTTGCATGTTGAATGTGGAAGCGCAGGGATGCATCAAGGTTTAATCTTAGGTCCACTAATGGTTTTTTTTTTTTTGTTGGTTTTGTTTTTTAAAGTGTGCTGTACAATATGAAATGAACTAGATGTTACATATAAGTTAAAGATTTTTACTCTTGAATATGTCCCTAACATCATTATCATTTAATCCCCAATCCCCATCTTTCTCCCCTCTCCAGTGCTAAGAATATCAAAGACAACATCCAAAAGAATTCCTTCTTCCTGCTATTTCAGGGTCAGGTGACGAGAGCACAGGAAGCGGAGGAGAATTACGTGATCAAACGTGAATTAGCAGTGGTGCGGCAGCAGTGCACGACAGCCAGCGAGAGCCTGGAGAGAGCGCAGGACACCATACGGGAATTGCAGCAACACACGGTAAGATTTAACCAAGGTTTGTGTTTTTGCAGTGCTTTTCGGCTGTAGGTCATCTTTTTACATTATGAAACATGTACATCTTAGAGTTTCTGTGACAATTTACCATTAAAGACAGTTCTTAGGCGACTTCTGTAGACATCTTCACAAAGGGCCATATTCAGAGATGAGTTAGGATGTAGTAGGATTTAATACAGACATTCTGACTTATCAGCCCAGTATCGACATTATTGAGTCTGATTGTTTGATTTAACAATATGTCATGCTAAAATGTATGTATTGGGCTGTCACTTTCTATAAAACATTATAGAAAAATGTATGATAAATATATATATATATATATATATATATATATATATATATATATATATATATATATGTACTAACTCCATTTCCATAAAAGTTGGTGTGTGTGTGTGTGTGTATATATATACATTATTTCCATAAAAATCTCTTGAAACTTTAATTAACTGACAAAAGTACAAAGAAAAGATATTCAATGTTTTCACTGACCAACTCAATTGTATTTTGTGAATATAAACAAATTTAGAATTTGCTGCCTTCAACACACTTCCCAAAAAGTTGGGACAGAGGCAAAATAAGACTGAAAAGTTTATAGAATATTCAAGTAACACCATGTTGGAGGATGAGGTTAATTGGTAACAGGGGAGGGTATCAGGATTGGGCATAAAAGGAGCATCCACCAAAAGCTCAGTCTTTGCAAGCAAGGATGTGTCGTGGCTCACCATTTTGTGCCAAACTTTGTGAGAGAATTCAGTCCCTTCAAAAAGAACATTGCTCAAAGCAAGATTGCAAAGAATTTAGGTCTTTCACCATCTACAGAGCATAATATTATGAAAAGATTCAGGGAATTGTAAAGGTCAAGGCCGGAAACCACTGTTGAATGTGCGTGACCTTCAAGCCCTCGGGCGGCACTGCCTGAGAAATCATCATGCTGTGATAAATATAACCACATGGGCTTGGGAGTACTTCGGAAAATCGTTGTCACTTAACTTAATCCACCACTGGATCCAGAAATGTAACCCGAAACTCTATTACACAAGGAGGAAGCCATACATCAACTCTATACAGAAACGCCAGCGAGTTCTCTGGGCCTGAGCTCATCTCAGATGCACTGAAAGGCAGTGGAAATGTGTGCTGTGGTCAGATGAGTCCACGTTCCAGCTTGTTTTCGGGGAAAAACAGACGTAGAGTTCTCCGTGCCAACAATGAAAAAGACCAACCAGACTGTTATAAGTGAAAGATGCAAAAGCCAGCATCTGTGATGGTATGGGGGTGCATCAATGCCCATGGCATGGGTGACTTGCATATGTGTGAAGGTACCATTGACACGGAGGCGTATATTGGGATTTTAGAGAGACATATGCTGCCATCAAGGCAACATCTTTTCCCAGGAAGTCCATGGATATTTCAGCAGGACAATGCCAGGCCTCATTCTGCAAGTGCTACAACAGCGTGGCTTCGTAGACATAGAGTGTGTGTGCTTGACTGGCCTGCCAGCAGTCCAGATCCGTCTCCTATGGCTCATCATGAAGAGGAGAATCAGACAATGGCGACCAAGGACTGTTGAGCAGCTGAAGTCTTGTATCAAGCAAAAAAAAAGGCAAAAAATCCACTTGCAAAACTGCAAAACTGCAATTAGTATCCTCAGTTCCCAAACGATTAAAAAATGTCATTAAAAGGAAGGGTGATGTAACACAGTGGTAAACATGCCTCTGTCCCAACTTTTTTTGAGTTTGTTGAAGGCATCAAATTCTAAATTTGTTTATATTTACAAAATAAATTATTACAATTAAGTTGGTCAGTTTAAACATTGAATATCTTTTCTTTGTACTTTTGTTAGTTAATTAAAGTTTCAAGAGACTTGACAAATCACAGATTTTAGTTTTTATTGCATTTTAGAAAAAATCCCAACTTTCATGGAAATGAGGTTAGTATATATACAAACACACACACACATACACACACACACACAGTATATATATATCAAGTTTGCCTTTTGAGGGTTCGAATGTTTGCATGTTTTCCGTGCTTCGGGGGTTTCCTACGGGTACTCCGGTTTCCTCCCCCAGTCCAAAGACATGCGTTGGAGGATGATTGGCATTTCCAGTTTGGCCGTGGTGTGTGAATGTGTGTGACTGTGCCCTGCTATGTGTTGGCACCCTGTCCAGGGCGTCCCCCACCTTGTGCCCTGAGTACCCTGGGATAGGATAATCGGTTTGGAAGGAGCATGTATAATATTAATATCATTTATATATGTTATATATAATATTTGAGGCCAATATTAAACATAAATATGACCAAATTAATTAATAATATAGAGGACATCAGAGGCAAGAGCATCTTAATCAAGATATTGCTTATCTCGAGGATGTTTAAAATGTTTCTGAATTAGTTTAAAGAGAGTCTGTTTAAAGAGAGAGTTTAAAGAGTCATAAAACACATACATACGTACAAACATGTTCCCTACATAAGTTGCCAACTTATTTAACCAACTCTCAATACACCCCTATAGTACTGTTTCCTCAGTTGATTAGACTCAGATTAATATAACTCACATAAATATGACTCACAAATCACTTTGAGTCACATTTTTTGTTCCTTTATTTCAGAGTGAATGCATACATTAGACATTGTGTGGTTGGCAAGCCATGTATATTTCAGCGTATCACGAAATTTAGTTGTTTATACTGTCCCATATGAAGACATGTCATCAGATTACAGGAAAATAATCAAAGATAAGGTGATGTGATGAGGCCTGATGAGGTGTTACTAACACCTAGTTTATTTTCCTATACATCCACATCCCAAAGTGTTGTATTCCTCTAATACCACAGCAATTTGCCAACACTAACAGATTTTAATATATTAATGAATTACACATTTGGTTAATAATGTTATAGTTATATTTAGTGTTGTGGAATGTCCACAAGACAAATTAGTTCCTGTTATCACCTGCATTACAAAAAAGCTTATGTGCAAGGGGGCGCTAGTCAGTAAGAATTTACCCTTGGTTTAGAGTTCAATGTAGTGAGAGTTTATGTTTTTTACTTGTTTTACATTTATGAGGTGTTATTTTATAGTGGCGTCACTTCTTTTTATTTGTGTTTTTAAAAAATGGGCAGTTTTTTGTTGAACCTAGTCGACCCCAACCCTCCCCCTTCATTTCCTAAATTTAATAGTCCAGTGGACAGTTATGTCAATGTACATGTTCAAATCTGAACTGATCATGTTATGCAGGCTGCACACTTAACAGCATTTCAACAAAGTGTCATTAAATTTGAAGCTCTCACTCAAAGTTGCGACAGTGTTAGCATGAGTAGAGGTGTTATAAAAAAAAATGTACAAATGTTTTTGTTAGCTTCTTTGTCAGTTTGAACATTTTTTTCACACTTCATACGTACAGGTGTAAGAGAAGTGTGTGGACATTAGAGAAATGGTGTGAGTGAGATGTCTAACATTACATTCTCAGCACATGGGCGTGACATGTGCTATGTTACACACTTAACTATTGATCCCTGTCCATCACCAGTGCTGATGTAGACAGGATTTAGGCCTATATATTAAAGCTAGGATATAGGGACACCCTAAAATTAACATTTTTGGTTAAATTTCAAGTAGTGAGCTTAAGTGAAATACTCTATGAACTGAGAAATGTTTGTGGCATTTTATTTAAACAAAACAAAAAAACAAAAACTAGTTCTTACTGGAAAAGGCTGATCTGGATCACCCTACTTAGGCATATATTTGTCTTACAGTTGATACTAACTTACTAAGATACTAATCAGGAATAGAGTAACTTATAGTCTTACTGTGACGGCTTCACCAAACAAGTGCCTTTTAACAGAGTACTCATTTACAGTCTCATTACAATCAGAGAGAGAATGATGAATAAGTCCTTAAATACAAAAATGTAGCTACTGTATCTGATGTAATGTGTAATTTCTTTTCCTCATTTAATTGTAAATAGTGACTAAAAAAAAAAATCTGTGTTCAAAAACTTTTGACCTGCAGTGTATATTGACTTGTTTATGTAATTAATAACATGATTAAATGAATAATATTTTTTGGTGTGAAAGTCTTTTTTCATATAGGATAAAGGTTCATGTTCATCTCTGCTAAAAGCTAGTGTTTCTAAGTGCATAGATTGAGTGTATATTTTATCTAAATCGGTTCATCGTGGGTTTTCACTCTGAGCAAAAGGGGGTTGCAGTGGTTAGGACGAAATGTCGGCTGTATAGTGGCATGTATGTAGTGCTGGTCTGTCAGACCCCCGTCACACAGTGACTCAACCTTTTCTGACATACCTCTTCTATTAAACATTGAATATGGACTTTCATTGATGTCTCATGTTTGGAGGCGGGGGTTTGTCTCTTACCACATTCTTCTTTCAAGTAAAGTGTTAATTCCAGTGACACTGTGGAATTGCTAAACTTTTGACACCGTACTGACAGGCAGGCCTACACAGACAGAGAGACCGAGCATGTGTGTGTGAGAAAGAGAGAGATGACTGAAAGTAGTATGGTGAACTGAGTGGAAAAGATGGAGGGATGCTAAGAATGAGAAGTCAAACTCCGTGAGAACACGTTGTATGTGCTAGGCCACAGCTTTCCCGCTAGGCCACAGCCTTACAGCAAGCACAGTGTGACCTGCACACACTCACTCACTCACTCACACACACACACTGAAACAAACACTGCTGATCATACTAGTGCTATGGGAGACGAACATGGCTATGTAAACAGGTGTCTGGTTTAAAACAAAGATTGTGGTGATGAAGTTGAACAAGTATCACTTTCAACACTCTTACAAACAGGGTCAATCTTCACATGATGTCGCTTTTCGGAAATCAGGCTTGGGCAAATAGGGCTGCGGCTTCTTGCGCTTGATTAGGGTTGGACTTTCCACAAGCAAAGCTTTATTTTTAACTGTCAGTGAGAGAGATTAAAGAAATAATTACTAGTGTTAAACAGACAAATATTTGAGTACCCGTTCACCACCTCACCAACATTTGCAAATAGATTTGCCTGCCTGACACCACATTAAAAAACAGGCTTATAGGATATTTAAAGATAAACCTCAAAGAGCTTGTTGAGCATGAGATACTGCACGTTTGTCTGCAGTGTTGGCAGTGAGCAGCAAAACAAAGACAGGGTGCCAATACTTTTTATCAGCGTGAAAATTGAGAGAATGTTGAAATGGTGTAAAACACCAAAAAAATGTAAAAACTATATTGCTTAGCAACACCTGCACATTTACGCAGTTATCCAGTCAGCCAATTATGTGGCAGCAGAACAATACGTAAAATCATGCAGATACAGGTCAAGCGCTTCAGTTAATGTTCATATCAAACATCAGAATGAGGAAACAATGTGATTTCAGTGGCATGGTTGCTGGTGCCAGACGGGCTGGTTTGAGTATTTCAGAAACTGCTGATCTCCTGGGATTTTCACACACACAACAGTCTCTAAAGTTTACAAAGAATGGTGTGAAGAAGAAAAAAAAACATCCAGTGAGCAGCATTTCTGTGCAGAAACGGATTGTTGATGAGAGAGGTCAGAGGAGAATGGCCAGACTGGTTTAAACTAACAGGAAGTCTGTAGTAATTCAAATAACCACTCTATACAACCATGGTGGCAGAAAATCATCTCAGAATGCATAACATGCCACAACTTTTTTTATAATCTTCAACTGTCAAGCAAAATTAGGTCTCAAATCTTCCTTTATTTAAAGAGGCAAACCTTCTAGATAAATATATTGCATCTTAAAAATTCTTTTTTCTTCTTACACTAGTTTTATGTTAGTACTCCTGTTGTTTTGGGAATAGGATAATAATGCAGACAGGATTAATATGCCATTGTTTACATGTGGAACTGTATCACTGTAATTAAATATTACCTATTAACTGGACTCTAGAATTAGCATGTCAATGCATCTCTTTTCTTCTTCTCTCTAGTATACAGAGCAGTTTGTGAACGGGCTGCAGGCTCAGCTTGAGCAGTCTCGCCTTCAGGAAGCAGAGCTCCTTGGTGCACTGAAGGAGATGCAGGACAAAGTGCTGGACCTCGAGAAGGTCAGTACGTGTGTTGTACTCTAACACCATAGGTCTGTTTGTTTATTGTGTACCGATATGTTTTGTGTGTGTGTGCATGTAGAGGAGCAGCTCCCTGCCTGATGAAACGAATGTAGCGCAGCTCCAAGAGGAGCTGAAACAGGTCAAGCTGAGAGAGCTGGAGACGCTGCGCTCCTTCAGAGAGATGCAGGATGTGGTCACTGAACTCAACCAGCACTGGCAGGTAGAATACCTTTGAAGGTGCTATGAAGGTCCATCAGAGTCAGGATACTGCAGGAACCTTTTCAGGGTAGTTTTCAATTTCAACCAAAGGAACAAGGGTGTAGTTCTTGGGCTGTAGTTCTATTAAGATTTTTAGTTTCTGCTCCAGAGTAGGTACTTCATTACGGACTAGAAACTATTAGAGTGGAACATGCTGTATTGGTTAAAAACAAGCTTCACATAAAGACCAACCTGGCATTAGAAAAGCCTGTAGTTACATAGCAAGTGATTGCCTATGAACATTTCTGCAAAGCACTTTAAACAAGAGATATTGTCCCAAAGAGAAATCCAGACGTAGATTTAGATCCATAACGAGAAAGCCAGAGGTGACAGTGGCAAGGAAAAACTCCCTGAGATGACACAAGGAAGCAACCCTGAGAGGAACAAGATGAGATGAGAACCCATCATCTTCTGGGTGACACCGGATAGTGAGATCATAAGTCATTACATTATACAAGTGTAGAGGAGTAAAAACAAACACTACTGTCTTGAAAAGATGTTCAGTATAATGAACATGAGGTAAATGAAAAACAAAACGGAGCAATTACGAAACCGAGACATTATGAGGCCGAGCATAAAAGAGGGACACAATTTTATTGAAAATAATGAAGGGCCAAAATTATGACAATAAAATGTGTGGCTCTGAGACCACAGCCTAGATTGGTTGGGCCATCAACAGTGAGTGCAAAATTATGATGAACAATGAGTTGGATTGACACAAAGGTTCTTTTCTGGCTGTTCAGACTGTTCAGAGGTCACATTGCCACATATCATATACTGTACAGTTGATGCCAAAGGTTTACATACACTTAGACTAAAGATATTCAATCTCAAGTCTGCATATTAAATTTCTTTTGGCAAGTGTATTAAGGTATCTACTTCAGCGGTCATTTTAAAACAATCAATTAGACACAAATTTATTCCAGAAATTGATGTAATGACTTTTAAAAGCTTCTTATTGGACAATATTCAGAATTAGGAGTTAAATAGGAGTGTACCTGTGGCTGTATAACTGCCTACCTTTTGAGACAATTGCCTTTTTGCCCTTGATATCAAGTGAAAATCCAAGCAAATCAGCCAAGATATCTCTCCACAAGTCCAGTTCCTCTTTGCTCAATTTCGAAACAATTGAAGGTACCAAAAGCATCTGTACAAGCGATTGTATGCAAATATAAAAATCTTGGGACCATAAGGACACTGCATCATTCAGGAAAGAGGCACAAATTAACTCCCAGGTATCAACAAACTTTGGTCCAAAAGGTACAACTGAGCGCCAAGACAACAACAAATGAACTGGTGAAAGAGGTTAGAGGCACCAGGTACCAAATATGTGCATCCACCATTAACAGAGTCCTACATCGCCATGGCCCAAAAGACTGTCGTGTAAGGAAGAAGCCCCTACTCCAAGACCAGCATAAAAAAGCCAGACTGTAGTTTGCAGGTGATGACCAGCCTTTTATCCTTTGGTAGAATGAAACAAAAATTTTAAATGTTTGACCACAATGATAAGCACTATGTAGAGGCTTTTTACCCAAAAACACAGTCCTAACTGTGAAGCATGTGGTGGCAGCATCATGTTGTGGGGGTGTTTTAATGGAAAAGGGACTAGTGCACTTCAGAAAATAAATGGCATCATGAAGAAATAGGATTATCTAGAAATACTGAAGCAACACCTCAAGACATCAACCAGAATGTTAAAACAGGGTCTTCCAGCAGGACAATGATCCTAAGCATTCCTCCAAAGTTGTAAAAACAAATGTCTTAAAGCCACCAGAGTAAAAGTACTGGAGTGACCATCACAAAGCCCTGATCTGAATCTTGTAGAAAATTTGTGGACTGAAGCAGTAAAATAGCCCCAGACCATCACACTTCCACCACCTTGCTTGACCGTAGGTATGATGTTCTTTTTGTGGAATTTTGTGTTTGGTTTATGCCAGATGTAATGGGACCCCTGTCTTCCAAACAGTTCCACTTTTGACTCATCAATCCACAGAAGATTCTCCCAAAAGGTCTGAGGATCATCAAGGTGTGTTTTGGCAAAATTCAGATGAGTCTTCTTCTGGGTTAGCAGTGGTTTTCGCCTCGCCACTCTTCCATGGATGACATTTTTGCCCAGTGTCTTTCTGATAGTGGAGTCATGAACAGTGACCTTTATTGATGCAAGAGTGGCCTGTAGGTCCTTTGATGTTGCCCCTGGCTTTTGTGACCTGCTGCATGATTAGTTGCTGTGCTCTTGGAGGACTTTTGGAAGGTCGGACACTTCTGGGAAGGTTCACTACTGTGCAGAGTTTTTCCATTTGGAGATAATGGCTCTCACTGTGGTCCTTTGGAGTCCTAGAGCCTTTGAAAAAGCTTTGTAACTCTTCCTAGACTGATGTATTTCAATCACCTTCTTCCTCATAATTTCTGGAATTTCTTTCAATTTTGGCATGGTGTGTTACTGGGTAAGACCTTTTAACCAACTTCATGCAGTTGAAAAAGTTCTATTTAAGTGTTGATTTGATTGAACAGGGTTTGCAGTAATCAGGCCTGGTTGTGTCTAGTCCAGCTGAACCCCATTATGAATGCAGTTTCATAGATTTGGGGAATTATTAACTATAGGGGCAAATACATTTTCACACAGGCCCAGATGGTATTGGATAACGTTTTTGCTTCAGTAAATAACATTATCATTTAAAATCTGTATTTTGTATTTACGCAGGTTGCCTTTGTTTTAATTTCTTAAACAATTTAGTATGAGATACATAAAACCAGAAGAAATCAGGGTGGGGGCAAATACTTTTTCATAGCACTGTATGCTCGATTGGATTAAGATCTGGAGAATTTGGAGGCCAGGTCAACACCTAAAACTCTGTCATGTTCCTCAAACCATTCCCGAACAATTTTTGCAGTGTGGCAGGGTGCATTATCCTGCTGAAAGAGGCTACAAACATTAGGGAATATCATTGCCATGAAGGGGTGTACTTGGTCTGCAACAGTGTTTAGGTAGGTGGTACGTGTCAAAGTAACATCCACTGCTTTCCCAGCAGAACATTGCCCAGATCATCACACTTCCTCTGCCAGGTTGCCTTCCGTCCATAGTCCATCCTGGTGCCATCTCTTTGCCAGGCAAGCGACGCACACACACCCAGCCGTCCACATGGTATAAAAGAAAACGTGATTAATCAGACCAGGCCACATTCTTCTATTGCTCCATTGGTCCAGTTGTGATGCTTATGTGCCCACTGTAGGTGCTTTCGGCGATGGACAGGGGTCAGCATGGGCTACGCAGCCCCATACGCAGCAAACTGTGCAGTGCAGTGTGTTCTGACACCTTTCTATCATAGCATTAACTTTTTTCAGCAATTTGTGCCATGGTAGCTCTTCTGTGGGATCAGTACAGACGGGCTAGCCTTTGCTCCCCACGTGCATCAATGAGTCCTGGGCGCCCATGACCCTGATGGCGGTTCACTGGTTGTATTTCCTTGACTGTTCACTTGCTGCCTAATATATCCCACCCCTTGACACGTGATAATGTTATTCACTTCACCTGTCAGTGATTTTAATCTTATGGCTGATTGGTGTAAACTTTTGGCCCTAAATTTATGTATTGGATTTCAGTGTAACTTAAAAGTGGACCAAATTGGAATTGAAAATGAATTGCAAATACAAAAAAAGGGTGCTAACAATTCTAATGCCAAAGCAGTCAGCCAAACTAGAAATGACTCATTTATTAGATAAACGATTTCAAGATTATACCACAAAGCCAGTTGTCTTAACATAGTCACTATACACATACCACACATGTGCTTCTTTAGAAAAAACGATGACTAAACCAGCAGAGAATGCAGTTCTGCATAATTATGTACAATTCAGTGGAATCAAGTCCCACGCAATCTACATGTGCTAAACTGTTTGTTTACTGCTAAAAATTACTTCCTCTCTCTCTCTTTCTCAGCACTACACATCACGTGGTGGCCACTGGAAAGAGTCTCCTAAGAAAAATGCCCTGAATGAAATGCAGGACAAACTGATGAGCATGAGACTGAAAGAGGCTCACACACAGGCCGAGGGCAAAGAGGTCAAACTTAAAAACCTGCAGCTGGAGAGCCAGGTTAGACAGACAGATGGACAGAGAGAGAGAGAGAGAGACAGACACACACACACACACACACACACACACACACACAGTTGTCATAATATCCTTATGAGGACCTTCTATTGACTATTATTAATGCAGCTAATTAACATTATGCCTACACCTAAATCAAATCCAAATTAATCAAACGGTGTTGGTTATTCATCAGTCCATCAGATCTTTGGCACAAACTGTAGTGTGCCTATAGTCAGGTCCATAAATATTTGGACATTGATATTTTAGCTGTCTACCACAGTATATAGTAGAAATTGTATTAATATGTGAAGTGCAGACTTGCAGCTTTAATTTTAGGCTATCCACATCCAAATCAGCCCTTTAAGGGACCAAATGTAATCACACAAACTAACATAATCATATATGAAATTGTCATTTTTAATTCTTGGTTGAAAATCCTTTGCACTCAATGCCTGAAACCCATAGACATCAGCAGATGCTGGGTTTCTTTCCTGGTGATGCTCTGCCTGGCCTTTGTTGCAGCTGTCTTCAGTTCCTGCTTGTTCTTGGAGTTTTTCTTTCAGTTTTGGCTTCAGAAAGTGAAATGCATGCTCAGTTGGATTCAGACCAGGTGATTGACTTGGCCATTGCACAGCATTCCACTTCTTTGCCTTAAAGTCTTGGGTCATTGTCCATCTGCACTGTGAAGCGCTATCAAATGATTTTTAAAAGTATTTTGTAGAATCTGAGCAGATAATATAGCTCTATACAGTTCAGAATTCATTATTCTGCTTTTGCCAGCAGTCACATCATCAATATAACCAAGTGAACCAGTTCCATTGGCAGCCATACATGCCCACACCAAAAGGTGAGGTGGTATACTTGAGATCATGAGCAGTTCTTTCTCTTCTCCATACTCGTCTCTTCCCATCATTCTGGTACAAGGTGATCTTTGTCTCATCTGATCATAGGATGTTGTTCCAGAACTGTACAGGCCTTTTTAAAAAAAGATATATTTAGGAAAACTCTAATCTGGTCTTCCTTTTTTTGAGGCTTACCAATGGTTTACATCTTGTGGTAAAACCTCTCATTTACTCTGGTGAAGACTTCTCTTGATTGCTGACTTTGACACAGATTTGCCTACCTCCTGGAGGGTGTTCTTGATCTGGCCAACTGTTATGAAGGGGTTTTTCTTTACCAGGGGATCATTTACCAAAGTTGTTTTCCATGGTCTTACAGGCCTTTTGGTGTTCATGAGCTCACCAGTGCATTCTTTCTTTTTAAGAATTTAATTTGAGAATTTAATAGTTGACTTGTACATATCTGCTTACGTATAAGTGAAATAATGAGGGAATAACTCACATCTGGCCATGGAACAGCTGAGCAGCCAATTGCCCAATTACTTTTGGTGCCTTACAAAGGGGGGACCGGACCAGATCTCATTATTTAAACTTCAGTCTCCAGTGGTAGACAGCTCAAATAACAATAACTTTGTAAATGTCCAAATATTTATGGACCTGACTTTATCTCAGCTTTAGTTAAATTTCAGTTCTTTTTCTCTTTCCCTGTCCATCGTAGATGACTAAATGTTTTTGTTACACCATTGTTAAAAATATTATTTTGATATGAAAATCATAATGCTGTAAGAAACAAAGTAATGTCTAATACTGTCTGAATAAAGTGATAACACTTCTAAAAAAATAGTAGTGCTAGGCTATCATTAGAAAGCCCAAAATCTATACTACCCACGTACATCACTATGTGAATGCAAATTGTATTACTTATAATAATAAGGCTTATAATTAATAACTATAGACTGTTAGTTCATGTTTGTAAATATACCCCTTAATGTTGTAATAATATTAACTGTGGTTTATTTGTTTATAATATTTCACTCTCATATCTATGTACTTGATATACTTGAAAATTGATGCTACATCAACATGAAAAAAAAAGTGATGGTACAATAATTGTCTTGTCTGTGAATGTATGATTAATGTGTGTTTTCTCTGGTGTAGAATCAGATTTACAGCAAAGCGATGACCCGTCACGAGCAGGAGAGTGCCGCCCTGCAGGAGAGACTGCAGAACGCTTTGTCACACAACAAGAGTCTGCAAAGTCAGCTCAACGAAATGAAGAGGAAACAGGCAGAGTCAGACTGCAAGGTATTGTATGGTGATTTAACTCGCACTTAGGTATTCACACACGCCGTGTGTCCTAGCTTTTGCTGTCTTTTTTTATGCTGCGCTTTCTGATGTATTAATTTTATTTTATGATAAAATAATCATTATTGGTCTTTTTCCCTTTTTCTTTTTTAGCTTAATTTGATTTTAATGAATTAATTTGGTCACACTCTGCAGCATTCTACAGCACACACGCTTATTCATAACCATGAAAATTAACCTTATTTTTTGCATTAAACCATGGGAATGGTGTGTCTCTCATAGTTTTACTACTATTTTGTTCACTGTGTGATTGACTGCGATCCCTCTATTACATTTTAAAGTTGCATATTATTATTATTATTATTTATTTTTTTTTATTCCAACATGGTTATGTGGTTAAGATAGATTAGTCAGAAGCTAAATTTCTTCCATATCAAATGTCAACCCGATATCAAACCATATCTTTCTACCATATATCCACCTTTGGTAATGTCAAGGACAGCTAACATAATCATCAGAGCAAAACCATGGTAATGCCTATAAGATATTGTAGTAAAACTGTGGCTGCATCAATAAGCATATTATTGCATATTGCATATATTGCGCTGTGGAATTCTCTAATCTAATTGGTTAGAAGGTGTTGATTAATGTTCTATAACAGCAGCTCTGACAGTAGTAAATCAAATCCAATGTTTATATTAATGACCTTGTTCTCAGAGGACTTTGCACTATGCAATTTCTCAGAAAACAAAAAAGAGAACAACTGCTGATATCTGCTATAAGTGATAAGAGGAACTTGGACGTTTTACAACATTTAAATGTAACCAGAAATGGCTAAAATGACGAAATACCATCCTTTAATAAACTGTTGGCAAATTGCTGTGTTATAATAGGAATAAAACATTTGCTGTTGTAGAACAGTAATCAGCTTTGGATGGGAACAATAACTCCACTTTACATTGAGCTGCATCACACAACACCACACACCACCACATTGATTATACCCAAGTGTTTATAATCAACACAACCACCATGACAGTACCTCAGTTGTATCATAATATACACAGTTACTATAAAATGCCGTAGTAAAGTAACTATAGTAGTGTCAAGATTAAACTTTCATAACTACATATTTGTCAGTGTAGTCACTGAATAAATCATAAGAATGGCTCAATAATATGCTTTATGATGAATAACTGAATAATAAGCTAATATTTTTGTTCTTATTATTCCTATAACTGAATTCAAGCAGATCTGCCATAAATCACCATAGTGAAACTGTCTGTACATAGTTAAATATGTAATAAAGATAGTTCACATGGTATTATGGCTTAACATACACTAAGCATTAATTATGGTACTTAAGTAACTACTTATGTAATGAAACCATAGTGTATGATAATAAAATCATAGTAATATTGAATAGTGAATATATCATTTTTGCTTGATGAGCAAAAATGCTTAGAAAAAGTGAGTATAAGAAATGTTCAGTGTGCGTGTGAATTAAAAACTTAAAAGAACTCATGAAATGACTGCTGTGTGACCTCTCTTTCTCAAACCTCTGTTTCTTTCCCTCTTTTTCTGTGTCTCACTCTCTGTTTCAGAGTAAAGAGGAGGTGATGGCGGTGCGTCTGAGGGAGGCAGACAGTATGGCGGCCATGGCTGAACTCCGGCAAAAAATAGCTGAGCTAGAATTGCAAGTATGTGCACGGATGTGTGTTTGTGTGTGTGTACATTCTCTGATACACTGATACACATTATACTGTATATCTGCTATATCTCTAAATGTGTTTTGTGTGTGTGTGTGTGTACATTCTCTGATACACTGATGCACATTATACTGTATATCTGCTATATCTCTAAGTGTGTTTTGTGTGTGTGTGTGTGTGTGTGTGTGTGTGTGTGTGTGTGTGTGTGTGTGTGTGTGTGTGTCAATGTGTGTTGTCTTGCAGAAAGAGGAAGGGCTAATACAGGGTCAGTTGAATCATTCTGACTCCAGACAGTACATTGATCAATTGAGGGAACAGATTTCTGAGCTCAAGAATGAGGTGAGGCTGACACACACACACACACACACACAAACACACACTGTATTTACATATTCTGTATGGAAAAAACATAAGCATTTTTAGATGTCACCTACGATTCCGCGAAAAAGTTTTTGCCCCCTTCTTGATTTGCATGCATTACAGTGCATGGTTTTAGATGTACATGTTAAAGCTAATACATTTTTTGGTAAAGATTTTGGAATAAGCCTGCTGTATCAATTGAATTTTCAAAATAGTTATTAGCTAGTTATAATACTTGTATTATAATATAAAAACCTTAATATTATAACATATTATAATATTATAATACTTGTATTCTAACTAAATTAATATACCTAAAATAGCTATATTGAGCCAGCTATATAGGTTTATAGAACAAGCTTTAAAATTAAGAAGAAAAATGAGACAAGCTATGGAATTTACAAACTAGCTATGCATTAAATATGCTTTTAACAACTATTTGCCCCCTTACGATTTCCTCTATTACGGCATATTAGTTATACAATTACACAATAATTAGAGAAAAACAGAGAACCACAATAAACACCACACACGCATATTTTAAACTGAATCTATTTACGGAACAAAGCTATCGAACACCAAGGTTACTTATGTGAAAAAGTAATTGCCTCCTTAGTTACTTAATCATCAAGCTACCTAATTTTAACTGATAGTTCGTTTCGGTCATTGATTTTAGGCAGCCATGTTAAATCCAAAACTCACTTATATCATGCTTGTTTCAGGAAATTAAAAAAAAACAAAAACAAAACCTTGCAATATGTGAGACATAGGGCTGACAAAGTAAAGGAAGTAGTCTATTAAGAAAGCTATATATCCAAGCCATTTATTTTATCATTTGTTCATTTTATGTTCTCCTTTTAATATTACATTTTGCCTAAAGCTCTGAAACAAAAATCTTGACAAGTATGGAAACAAGGAAGCAGCAAGTCCTTTTTTCACAGAAATGTAGTTAAGATCTAGCAATGCTTATGCATGCCTGTTTTTTTTTTTTCCTATCTAAAATTTGTACAGTATATGCAAATTATGTGTTATTAAACTTAGTTTGTTGCCAGTTAGAATGGTAGTCATTTCTAGGCTTTAGCCTGCTGGTTAATCTGAGGTGTAAAGAGAAGGGTAAAATCAACCAATCATCAATCAATCTGGTAACTCTGCATCTGAGAAATAGAGTAGTAAAACAGCATCAAAAGCCACTGTACTGACCACACAACCTTATTTCTCCCATTTACCTAATGAGCCATATACACACAGAGGCACGCAGGGGGAGCTTTGATGTGTGTGTGCATGTGCGTATGTGTGTGTGTGTGTGTGTGTGTGTGTGTGTGTATGTGATGCTGATGAGCTGTTTTACCCACACACACAAAATCGTCTTTATATGTGCAGCGCTTGCTCATCCAGAGACAAGCCTTTCGTGACTGAGGGTGTGAGAGTATGTTGACATTCTCCATTTTCTTTCTCTCTCTGTCACTCCTTCTCTGCACTGCTCTCGCTCTTAGTACTCGTCATCTTCCTTTTTGTTGGTTTTACCTCTCACCACTCTCTCAGTCTTTCTTTCAGTCACGTTATTTGAGCCCTAAGGCCAGTGTTTACATACAAATCTAAGCATGAGGAAATTGTCTTAAATTTAGCTGCTGCGAAAGACACATCGTCACAAATGTAAGCATTTTAAAATCAGATTAATATGTAGGCTATGGAAGTTCTTAAAAATTATGGACGTTATCAAGAATGTTCAGTAATAAGTAGGAGATCTTATCAGATATAATAGTTTGGTCAAAGTTTATAACCAATAACGGAGGACTACAGCTGAGTAACTAGATTTTTAATATATTCCTGAAGTTCATATGTAAATTGAAATTTAAATTGAGAGTAATTTCTATTGCTGTTCACAAGCAATAGGTTAAGCAATATGTTTGTTATAGTTTATTAATTCTAATAATGATTATAATTATTGTTTTTTGAAATTGATTCATTTTAGAAAAAGATGAATATTTTGTTCCTGGTTGGTTTTCATTTCATAGCTCTACTATGCAGGTAAATCTCGGTGGCCTGTTTCGTGCGGGTAGCGCACTGACTTTTGCTTTGTGGTTTTCACTTAAAGCTCAGCAAGGAAGTGAGAGGTGGAGTCTGCACCGATTGTAATCACAAGGAGCTTTTTCATTGGTTTACCACTGCTCCGCCCCCAGTCTCAGATTGCCTGAGCTCTGCTTGGGAATTCCATGACGTCATCTCTGAGATTTTTTTTTTTTTTGGCTCCCTACCTGTATCTTTCTCTCATGCAAAGTTCAGTGAGTCAAAGTAAGAGAAATGAAATGAGACATAAAATTGTGGTCCACTCCAGTCACGCAAAGAAATCCTCTAACTACGCTTTTCACACACAGAATACATACCACACATGCACACTTAGCATGCCACATGCAGCGATATGTGTATGCTAAACATTACAAAAAATGCTGAAGTTATAGTCAATTCAGTAATGTAAAGATCTAATTGTGTAAATCCACTTCTTTTTAAAGCAGTTATGTACACTAAATACATAATGTTGCCTAGGAGAGATTTAATTATACCATTAATTAATAAAACAACATCACATATGGACCACAGCCTCAATTCCATCAGTCCCTCTTTATTTACCCAGAAGCAAATCAACCCATTTCATCTTAACCAGTGTGTACATGTGTATTTAGAGGTTTGTGGGGGTTTTTTTTTGCTCTTACCTTACTTTTATCAGCAATGCAGCCTAAATTCCTCATTTATGACACATTATTCCGCCAAGCGTATCGAACCAGTACAGACCAGTACTGAACACGAGGTTGCAGAACATCACAGCTGCAGAAAAGGAAATGTAAAAAAAAAAATGCTTGAATGAACTTTCTGTTCCATCATATCTGTTCCAAAGCCATAATAATAATAATAATAATAATAATAATAATAATAATAATAACAACTCACATCACACAGGGTGTCCCAAAAGGCTCCATACATAGGAGGAAATGAACTCTTTTTCTTTTCTTCCCAAATTTTTCATACTTAGTTTATATTATATATTTTTCTCAGATCACCTTTAAGAATGCTTTTGACAAAAGACATGTATAAATCATTCTCATGGCTGGATCGGGAAGCTGTTGCATGGTTGCGATGGACTTTAATAGGAAACATGGCAAGCACATCATACACATCACTGTTGCCAAAATTATTAACAAATTAAAAAAGACTGGAAGAGTTGCAGACCGACCAAGACGTGGACGTCCACAAACATCCACTGACAAAGGCACAACTGATGTGGTGCTGGCAAACATAATCCCCTATGTATAGAGTCTTTTGGGACACCCTGTAGTGTTACGCCAACATTAGGAACACAAACACTATATGTGCTTTTTAACGAAAATTAATAATGTATTTGTTAATGTACTTGTTAAACAAGTGGCCTATGTATGTATGTATGTATGCATGTATTATTATTGTTTATTATTATTATTAATAATAATAATAATATGAATAATGATATGAATAATAATAATAGAAAACATTCTATATAGAACCTACAACAGTCTTTGGGAACCCTTAATTATCCAAAGAACCCTTGAAGACGTTTTGAAGAATGTAAATGTATGTGTTTGATATAGAGCCCTTAATTCCAAAGCTTCCAAGTAGAAACATTTTCCAAGAACCCTTTTTTTCTTGAACATACCATGGTGGGTGGATGGTGATAAATGTTGGATAACTTTTTTTTTTTTTTTTTTTTTTTTTGCTTAAAAATAAATTAATTAATTAATAACTAAAAACTGTATTGTTTGTTTAGTATGAGATATACACAAAAACAAGAAATTAGGGTTAGGGGTAGGAATACTTTTTTACAGCACTGTATCTAGGTTAGCTTAACCTAATTTATCTGATAGCAGCAACCACACTGCTACATGGCTGGCCTACATTGTATTCACCAAATTAAAATGTGTTTGTGATAAACACTGCATATTTATTAAAACTTTGAAATTGCTCACGAGTATATTAATATTGCTTGTTACTGAAGATTAAATAAATGTTAATGAAAATTAATTTAGTAAAGTCCTACCTGATTTACCTGATTTGCTTAATGAAATGTCACAATACATTAATGCAAAAATGAGAGGGAGAATAAAATGTCACAACAGGGTGTGTTCAAAAACCTACAGTGTACTATAGCTAGCTAGCTAGACCAAAATGAAAAAATGAAGATTCTTAAGATTCCAGTAGACTACTAAATATACTGTAATTGTGACCTTAAAAAAAACTGCAGTCATATTTCTGGGAATGCTCACATTAGTTAACCTAGGTAATGGAAATGGATTTTACCACAGGATTTTGCTATTGAACATTCACCAGCTCTTCTGAAAGCTATACTGTCCTTGGAGAAGTGTGGGTATGCAAGGTAGATGTAGCGAGTCAGATGCCAAATGCAGACAAAATATCAATTTATTGTTTAGTAACACA